>OY725321.1:52524314-53124314 GCA_963242795.1 Inga leiocalycina
CAATGGCATCCACATAATCATATGAACTATGACATGATGTATGAAGCATAATGTCCCTACCTCAAATCTCTTTTACCCCATTTTGCGTGCCTTGTTAAACGTGCCATCCTCGGGCTCCCAACTTGGTCCTAAAATGTCAAATGTACAAGAATTGGGTTATAACCCATTCATGTACTATTTTAGACACTTCTATAGTATTTATAGTGGTTATATTAACCTATGATAAAATTCTCCCAAGCAATCCATTTCCGGACTCAGAATTATCAAATTCATTGCCAAAAGACAGATCTGCCCTTGGCAACCCCGCTTTAAGGGTTTCAGGGGAGTTTTCGTAATTATGTTTTTTTGGGCTTTTCCGAAAAAGTGACCAATTATGACCCCACCAAATTTTCTCTCCTAAACACAATGGAATTATTAGAACATCAAAAATCTAAATCTAAGCCCCATCTCTAGCTATGGCCAAATTGAACAGTATTCCGAGGAAAATTGGTATTTTTCGATTTCGACTCTGCTGACATGTTCCTTTCTACTCCTAACCACTTTATTAACTATTTAATTAGGTTAGAACTACCATTAGGACTACATTTCAGTAGCATAACCCTTAGGCCATCTCAATTCCAAAATTTAAAACTAAAGACAACCCGGCGAAATTTCACCAATTAAATTGTCCACAGCAGCCAGAACAATCAAATATTGAAGTTTTGGAAGTTACCTCAAGCTCCCTCTGGCTTTTCCTAGTGTGGCCAAAACCCTAGCTCTTCCAACAAGAGAATTTGAGCTTTATAAACCTTAAAATACATGAAAGAGAAGTTTAGGAGTGGAGTTATATGCATTAGGTACAAATTCACTGGAGAAATCGACCTACCTCGCGAGATTTATTCTCCTTCTCTCTCTAAATACTGTCAACTCTTTTCTCTCTATTTTAGCTAAAAATGGCATCAGGTATGAGCCCAAGAGGAAGAGGAAGAGGATGATGATATATTATTATATCATATTTTTACTTTATGCATTTTAATTATTCAATTTCCAAAATTTGAACTTTATGTACATAAACTCCCATGTACATGTAATCTTGTCTATTAAGCCCAACAAATATTTCCTTCTTCATACTACATGTAGGAGACACCTAAGGGTCCTACCCTTTGGTCTCAATTGACTTAAAGACTTGTTCAAGTTACGTATAGACATAAAATCACAATTTTGGTCAAATTTACAATTTAGCTCAAATTTTCCATAAAGTCATATTTATTTGACCAAAATATTTTAAATATATTTTTCCCCTTTATCTTCCCTAATTAATTGAAATTAACTTTAATTAATCAAAAAATAATTAATTTTCTGTTAAATTGGCAAAATTACAATTTTGCCATTACCTTTTCTGTTTAATTATTCTCCTTCTTTTTAGTTGGCCAATTTCCATTTATTTTTGGACTAAATATTTTCTCTATTATTTCTCCATTTTTAGACCTTAATATTGGGCTTTTTAAATTATCCAAATTAATTTCAAAATTATTTTTGCCCAATTTCTCATGAAAATGAACATTTATGAAATTCATAAATTCGAAATTCATGAATATTCACCATTTTATTGAATTTCTCAAATAATTATAATATATTTGGTGAATATAAAATTTGGGGTGTTACAAGCTTGATCACCTCTGCATCCTTCTGTTAGATATGAATAATTTTGATGATGTCAAATATAGATGTTAAATATGAGCAAAAAGTTTGTATAATATACTTATCTTCCACATTGACTAACTACCATATTTAATGTTGTATATCTTGTAGATTAGTCATAGACATCATTGTGGGTTGATATTATAATGCCTCATAAATGGAGAATAATCATCAAGAAGAAAATCAAGAGGCAAGGAATTGAAGAAAGAAGAAAGAAGAAAGAAAGATGAAGATTGAAGATATTCATCAAGAAGATTGAAGTTGGATTATGAAGAATGATCATCAAGAGGAAAAACAAGAAGAGAGAGATTAAAGAAAGAAAAACTTGCAAGATCATATGAGAATATCAAGATTCAAGCTCCTAGAAGTGATACCGGAGGTTTCTATGATCATACGGAAGTTGGAATGGGTCAATACGAAGCTAAAATGATGTATACGGAAGCTATGGTACCTTTGGGGATGATTACCCGAGTAATCACTCGAGTAATATGGTATTGTCTGATTTTGGAGGTGTTTACTCGAGTAATCTGCCGGGTTATTTGATGAATCACTCGAGGCGGAACTTGAAGTAATGGGCACTCTGTTTTTCGCGCGGCAGAACAGAGGTTCGGTATTTTGATGATATCTCTCCAACCACATGTCGGATCGAACTGAAACCGGTGGTATATGAAACTAGACTTCCAACACGAACTTTTGGAGTTCAGATGAGGGAGATATGATCTGTTGAAGTTGACTCATGCATCACCGTCATATTCCAGGATAGCTTCGGTATTTTGGACATAACTCTCAAAATACATATCGGATTGAGACGAAACCGGTGCCATATGAAAGAAGACTCAAAGAGCTTTCCATGGATATATAATTTGTCACATTTGAAGCTATATCCTAAGAGATATGACTTCGGGAAGTTGCTGCTCGTGATTTCAGGATTGTCTAAGAACAGTAGATACTCTTTGGATCATAACTTTCTGCTTATAACGAGTTTGGAGCTGATTTTTGTTGCATTGGAATGTAGATAATGAGGGCTTTCCGATGATATATAATTTACCATGTTTTGAGTCAAAATCAAGAACTTACTTGATGGCACCACTCGAGTAACTAGTTGATAACAAAAGACTTTACTCGAGTAATCAGATAGAAAACTTCCAGTTGCTCTCGGCCTGCCAACGTTACTCGAGTAAGTACTCGAGTAACCATGTAGGTTACTTGCAGTTGCTCTCGGCATTTTGTACCACTGCCAATGTTACTCGAGGAGCTACTCGAGTAACTCACTATGGTAAGCAAAAACTTGAAGTTGATCAAAGTTTTCCCGATGATACTCGAGTAAGTACTCGAGTAAAATTTAATGACTACTCGAGTAGCTACTCGAGTAAAGCACTGTGCTAGCAAAACTTGAAGAATTATTTAGACGAAAACTTCAAGTCACTACTGGAGTAAAGCACGAAAACTTCAAGTCACTACTAGAGTAAAGCACTGTTTAGACGAAAACTTCAAGTCACTACTGGAGTAAAGCACTGTGTATGCAGAGTTATTTAGAAGAGAACTTCAAGTCACTACCCGAGTAAGCGATGCAGAAAATGGAAGGCCACTCGAGTAACATGTGAAGAAACTTGATGTTTACTCGAGTAAGCACTCAAGTAATGCTTCCCAGGAAAACAGAACAACGTCCCGAAAATTCTGGAAATCAATAGAATGATCATATAACTCATTCTTATTGCTTCTAATCACTCTAACACTTCATTGTATTTGTGTTTAATGCATTTTTCCAGTAAAACAATGAAGAGATGATGAGAAGAGATAAAAGTTGAGTTTACGAAGCGGAGCGGCCAACGTTCCAACGGCTAGTTTTCAAAATCAAAGAACAGTCAAATAAAGCTGCGTCACTCTAACAGACATGTTGAAATGCTCAAACGGTCATCAATCCTCATCAGCTATAAATAGAAGATCATCCAAAACAGAAGTAAGACTCAGAATATACATCGTCCAAATGCCAACCTCCTGACATCAATACTCATCGCACATACTCTCTGTTTCTCTAGCTTCGATATGATTTACCTTTGAGAGAGATATTATTTGTATTGTACTTCAGTATTCATCTTATTCACTTCTAAGAGAGAAGATTGATTGTAATCTTTCATCATCAAAGTTGTATCCTTACGGTGTGTAGGAGGAGCAACTTGGTTGTAATCTTACGGTATGTAAGGGGGAGTAATCTCAGTGCGAGAATTGTAAAGGCTTCACAAGTGCCCGGATCAAACTTGTGAGATTGTAGTGGTTCTCAAGTACCCGGTTAAACTTGAGGAAGATAGTGGATTGAAAATCTCAGGAGGAGCCTGGGGACTGGACGTAGGTCATCGTGGATTGGGCCGAACCAGGATAAATCACAGTTTGCATATTCTCTTCCCTAAACTCTTATACTTCCAGTATATATCATTTAAATATCTAACTGTGATTTATGATTCATTACTTTCATATTTATTGCTTCCTCTAAGATGCGAAAAGATTTCCAAAGTTCTTAAGTTTTTACCTTACACCCAATTCACCCCCCTCTTGGGTGTCAGCCGGTTCTAACACCTTCTATAGGTTACATTGGCACTACTTGTTTCAACCTCCATGACCTTCTGACATAGGGGTGTTCAAATCCCGGGACGAGACCAGGATCACCCATTCTCGATTCCCGTTCTAGGGGGTAGCCAGGAGGGGAAAATCATTCCCAGTCTCAGGAAAGTCCCGGTATAACTGGGATCAGAAATTCCCACGACCGGGACCGGGAATTCCTAGTTTCAATAATATTATTATATTACTTAAATTTTCTATAATCTAGTGTTTAAAGTAATTATTTAACACCTAATAAGGTCATAAATGTAACCCCCCTCCGATAATTAGGCCAGGATTAGTATTTAATTACATTTAATAATCGAATGAGAAATTCGGAACAATTAAAAACTTTTTGCAAAAACTGTACAAATGGATCTCCATTCATTTCATTCATTAAAACAAATGGCCTGTTTGGTCTGTTACATATACAATATCAGAGTATCAGCACAATTCCTGACGTTCACCCGGGATAATAACATTTAATCCAAAATATTGTTCAGGGCATCATCGCCCACCTCAGTATCCATACCGGGGATTACACAAAACTATAGTACTTTGATCTATACAATATATTTACATTGATCCAAAATGATAACCAATTCGATATAAAACCAAAATATCTAACTAAGACTACCGCTGGCAGCCCTAATCGCCCTTATCCACTTGCTTGCTTTTCAATCTACTTGCCCTGTCTAAAAATGTTATTTGGAAAGAATGAGATTATAGAGAATCCCAGTAGCAATAGTTTATTTATATGATGCATATATACAAAGCAAGTCACATATATCACAATGTAGCAATCAATATTCAAGACCGGGCTTTCGCCACGTTCCCTTCACTATATTCGAGGTCGGGCTTACGCCACGCCCCTTCACTTTATCAGTATTCGAGTCCGGGCTTTCCCACGTCCCCTTCACTTTAACTGTATTTGAGTCTGGGCTTTCACTACGTCCCCTTCACTTTAACTGTATTCAATGACTAATGCAAACAAGTGATGCAATACACATGATATAGGATAAAGTGTCACTACCTTTGTCTTTCCTTCCTTGAGCAGGCACAGGCCTTCTATGCTCCGGGCAGATATCAAATCATAAAGTCATAATTAAAGACGAAACATTATTCTCTATTCCAATACTCAAATAACTCTTCAACACTTAGATTTGGCTATCAATAATGACCCTTAAGAAGCTATAAATGCCTCTAATAACACCCCTAAAAGGTTGAGAAACAATAGGTTGAATATCTCTTTTCAAAAACTCACAGTGCTGGAACACAGGGGTTGGCCGTGGCCAGCCCTTCCTTGAGCCACGGCCAAAATATGGTCAGACGGTCACTGGCCACGGCCAGCCACCCATGGGCCGTGGCCAGAATCAGGTCAGAAGGGTTTGGGCAGCGGCCAGCCACCTTGGGCCGTGGCCAAGAAATTCCCTGATTCTTGGCTAGACTTCCAAAATTCATAACTAATGCTAGAAAAATTGAAATGAGGTGATTCAAAAGCCAAATGAAAGGTATTTAAGTCCTTTTTCTAGGAAAAATATGGCTCATTACTTCAAATCATCACACAAATACAGAATCACCAAAAACTCAACACTACTCTAAAACAGAGTTCTGTTTTTGTCCCAAACTTTGGCAAAGCATAACTCTCAGTTAACAAAATGAAATGACACATATTATGTGCCTATTTTGAAGCTTGGGATGGGATATTTAAGACTAGAAAGTTTCACAATTTTCTGAAATCATTTGGTCATTCATAAAGAAAATACAAACAGACTGCCCAGAATAGACTTTCAATGGCAGCATTTCCAATATTCTACCAAAGTGTCCAATGGCTTAAAAATCAACAATCAAGCCTATTCCTTACACTAAAACACTCAAGGAATCCAATAAAGCTATTTAAACAACCTAATTTCCACTACATTAGCATGTTTTGGTCCATGGCCACATTAAACACTAACTTTCCAAACTTTCCAATCTCACTCATTTCTTTCTCAATCAATCCTATCTATCCATACACATTCCAAATATACCATTTCTATACCTTTAATCATGCCAAATGACCAATGACACTCATTTTCGAAAATGGCCAATAAATCCCAAAAATTCAAAGCTACCTCAAATGGCACAAAACTTATATGGGTATATAGGTTTCACTTACCTCTTTAACTTTCTCAAAGTGACTTTTCAATTCTCCAACTTTCACAATCTCTTGAAGTCATAAACTAACACCAATGAACACATTACAACCATCAAAATGAAGCTCTTCATTCAAGGATCAATATTAGAGAAGGAAGTTTGAGCATTTGGAGACATTTTCCTTACCTTTTTGCAAGCTTTTCCCCCCTTATTTCTGCAACAATGGCGCCAAGAGAGAGGAGAAGAGAGAGAACGAGAGAGATGAGAGTGAGGAGGAGTGAAGAAAGAGAGAAAATGATGATACACTACTCCTCCATGCCTTTTCAGCATCCAAGAGGGAAGAAGAAAGAGAAAATATATTTTACAAATGCCTTTGACTTTTCTCATCTCCCTCCCTACATGTAAGATTGCCATGTGTGCACTCCTCATTGGCTCTCACTCACTAATTCACCAATTAGCTTCTCTAATCCATCCATTAACCATTCAATCTCACTTCTCATTTTCCCATAGTTAGTAATTAATTTCCCATTAATCACCAACTTAAGGCCAATAATCTCATTCTATCAATTTTCCATCAATTATGACATATTAGATAATATTGTCACCAATACACATTAATTCAACTTTAATCTGATAATTATCCTCAATAATTATCATTAGGCCTTAATCGAAAATTGGGGCGTTACAATAAAAATCACACAAATTGATCTAGAATTGAAGAATAACATATTATTATTATTATCACATTCATCATTTGTGTTATCATCTTTATACATTATATAGTTATGATTAGTATCACGATATATACGATTTAACTCTAACTAAATATTTGATATACATTTTATCAAATAATAACTTAATTTATGGGATAAAAAATACAAAAATAAAAGAATAACTTATTTTTTAAGGAAAAAAATTAGGATTAGGACAGGACCAGGATCACAAGGTGTGATCTTGGTCCCAGTCCCGGCCGGGACGGGAAATTCCCGAGATAAAATGTCCGGGACCGGGCCGAGACAACCGAGACCAAGACACTTTGAACACCCCTATTCTGACATAGTTAGGCTGAAGATTATAAAACAAGAGTTTGTTGGGAGACAACCCAATGATTTGGTTTTCATTTATTTTTTTTTTCTTTTTCTCATTTTTATTCAAGTTTTAAGATGATCACTCGTATCGTGGCTACAAGTTCCTGCTCGTGCACTCTTTCCTACTTCAAAATTTGAAACATCATTGAAGTTACTAGAGAAATAGCTTTGCATCCTAATCAGAGACTTAAACCAAGGGAGTACTAGTTTCTTTCCCACTTTATTGATTTTTGCAACTTTGAGGACAATGTTTGATTTAAGTGTGGGGAAGGGATAATATGATTTTTTTTGGTAGTGCTTGTCCTTATGCAATTGAAAAGCTTTTTGTTTTTTGTTTTGCATTGCTTAAGATTGACCTTAACTTTAAACCTTCCCCATTTTAGAGAGTGTTATTGAAAAAATATTAAAATAGAAAAGAATGTTTCAATTAAGCCCTTAAGCTTTGATTTTTGTAAAAATATTGAGATGGACTATGAGAATAGGGAGTAGTTTGTAGTATGATCAACAAATTATTAGTTTATGAATATTTGTCTACTTGATTTCTTTAGAAAATTAGATAATGACATTTGCTAGCTAAGTAAGCTTTTATTTACGAAAATGACTCGGGTAAAAGAAAAGAAAAGAAAAAAACAAAGAATAAGAAACACAACTTTAATGGCTTCTCTAGACTTAACTTAGCAACTGAGGGTACTTCAGCACTAATGTTTACTACTATAGAAAGCACTTTTAACATCCCTTTTTTGGCTCTTTCTATGTCACTTTCTAGGTGAGAGACGTAGTAAAATCTAGCTACAATGTCCATTAAAAAAGGGATGCTATAAGACACTTACTGTAACATCCCATTTTTAGACACTGATATTCCCTATATGAAATTGATACATATAATGAAATAAAATGGTGAATTGTGATACACAAGAATTTTTACAAAAATGTAATGGCAAAATGGTAATTTGCCAATAAAGCAAGAAACTATGTATTTTTCCCTTTTCTCTCTATAATTTTGGTTAAATAGGACAATAAAGGGGAACATATATTTACTTGGTTACTTGGATATTAAATATGTCATGTGTCATTATTTTAACCAAGTAAAAAGATGAAGTAAAAAGCAGAGTTTGAAAAGTGAAAGACAAGTGGTAATTAAAGGGCTAAGTACATGGTAATTTCAAAAGGCAATTGAAGAAGCTCATTTGGTCCATTTGGAACCCTCCATGGCGTCATCTAGTCAAGGAGAAAGAGAAAGAATTAAGCCAAATTAATTAGAGATAAGCATAAGTAAAAGACATATGCAAATTCCATTAAAATAATATTTCCATAAAGTATGAGAGATAAGAGAGCTATGATGATAAAACTTCATTATCGTTTCCCTCCATCTTCATTTCGATTAGCTGCCACAAAAATAGAGAGAGAGGGAGCTCTAGCATATTTGAAGAAGCATAAGAAGCGCCTTTGGGTTCCACATGTAAAAATCAAAGGTAAGAGCTTGTAATATTAGTGATTTTGTCTTCCAAGTCCTTAGAACTTGCTCTAACCTCTTCTTCTCCTTGAAATCCATGGATAGCAAGCCAAATCAAGAGTGTAGAGAGAGAGGGTAGATGCATTATTAGAGAGAGAAAGTGGTGAAATCAAGAGTTAATCTCATGAACTTAATCCTCTTGTGCTATAAGTTCTTGTTGTGGTTGTTGTTGTTGGTTTGGCTTCGTTTTATGATTTTTGGATGATAAACCCTAAAATATTATGCTGCCAAAATTTTCTCAAATCATGGTCATTTAATGTTTAAGTAGTTAATCATGTGATTAGAAGTGTAAAGAAGGTGGTTTAAGGATTAAAATCAAGAAACTCCAATTTTTCCTTTTTATTACGAAATTCGTCCATCAACCATTCACTTAGGATAGAGTTGTAATTTTGTTATTTTGATGATTCCATTGGATTTAGAAGGAAAATTGTGTAGGAATATAGGTGTTCATAATTTTTGTAAATTTGTTTGAGAATCTAGAATTTATTGAAGTTGTAAGTGCATGCTGTGTGATTTGCCTCTAGTGAGGCAGAGTTATTGTGCAATGCATTTTGTAGGTCGAACCTAGTCCAAAAATTATTAAAATTGCAGGATTAAAGTAGAGATGTAGAGCTTTAATTTGATAGGTAGTTTGTAATTTTTGGACTTATATACTAAAAAATATGGATTTTTAAAATTTTGCCCTGTTTCTGGAATGTAATCTGGAACAGTGAGGGAATTCATGGAATTCTCTAACTTTGTGGTTTTAGATGGCAGTGGTTCATATTTTTCTTGTGTAGAAGATTTAAAGAGCTTTTCATAGAACTTTGAACCACTCTATTTATATTTTTGTAGACTAAGTTATGATTTTTGGAAGTTGGGCTAATAAACAAAGGATTTCTTGGCCGTGACCCAAATAATTTTGACCTCTCTTGGCCACTGCCAAAGGATTCCTTGGCCGCAACCAAGACCCTTTTTCAGTTTTTTAAACCTTTAGAACAATATTGATTTTCTCGCCTTTCCCAATCCTATAGGCATATGTTTGGGCTTTCAATGGCTACCCAAGTGACTCAAATGATAACCAACAAGTTCAAAACAAAGGATAAACATGGGGATAGGTCAAGAATAACTTAGCTTACATTATGCCAAATGTATTGGTTTAAGTAATGACACCCAATCATGAATTCTGATTATAGGACTGATAACAATTTGGAACCTAAGACTTGCCTGAGCTAAGGAAAACAATTAGATATTGCTAAAGGGAAATGATCAGGTAGTGACCTTATCTTTCATATGCTATAAGATACACTGCATGTTTTGTGGATTCATCATGAATTGTCTAACACATTTTGATTATGCGGAGTTGTCGCCTAGGGTCTATTGCATGAGTGGACACTCAAGCCAATGTAATGTTTTGTGATGCACGAGTGGATGCCCGGGGCCTATTGCACAGGTCACACTCGGGGCCATGTGATATACCTAGCGCCATGGTGATATGTTGAACTGCATTTTGTGCACTAAATGTTGTTGTGATAATTATGTTATATGATAATTATATGGCATGCTCTGTGATTTTGTATCTATATTATTGACTATCTGTTACTACTAAGATTCTTTGAATCTCACTCTTTTTCTATACACAAATCTATAGTACAGGCTAGCAACTCGCAAGGTAAGAAGTAAATACGGATAACTAGAGAAGGGAGCAAAAAGACTTTAGTTACTGTTGGTTGTCTATTTTTGGATATTTTTGAAATTATATATAATGTACATAACTATGTAAACCTGACAATAATACAATAGTAGAACTAGTAGTACCAGTAGCTTAGTAAATGAAAGGTGACTATATATAGAGAGAGATATTCCAATGGACAAAGAAATAATAACTAATGAACTCATCATTAGACTTAAGCGGAGACACGGTTGTACACTCTGGTAAAATGGAATTAAGCACTAATGGGACTTAGTGAGATAGTGAATATTTATGAAACTGTTTTGAAAAATTTTTTATGCCACTCAAAATTCCCTTCCAATCCCAAGTTCACCTCTTGAGATAGGTATGGAAATTGTGAACGTGTTTCAAAGTATTTTTAATCCAGGATAGAATTACGATTCCATAACTGATTTTACTACTCTTTTGCACTCATCTGAATCTATTGGACATAAAGTGTGACACTTACGACGTCCCTTTTGGACCAAAAGGGACACAATAAGTATAGACCTTACGGCATCCCTTTTTCCAAAAGGGACGTCGTAAGTCCTTTTTAAAAGAAAAGGTTTTTTTATTGGAATCACCTCTAATTAAAAAAACCCTATATAAATTTTGTTCCGAAAGATAAACATCTCCTTATAAAATATATTCCATTGGCTATAATAAACAATCAAACACACACAAAAGAAGAGAAGAAGAAGCTGGTAAAGGAACTTATTAAAGTACCTAGATACAAACAAACACACACAAATGAAGGAAAATAAGATAATGAACTAGTAAGAGCTTGCTCACAGGATATCAGAAGCCTCACTACAGAAATCAGCAAATTAAATCAACTAGTATCTCTTTCAAATTTAACAAAACATAAGAATTGTAGAAAAAATTTACAAAAAATATTATTGGACCAAAAATTAAATTCTGATTTGCGATGATGGCAGTACCGTTCTAATAGCAAAAGCAACATCTTCATATTCGTGTGATGATCATCAATTTAAATGTTAGTTTGAGCAGCCCATGGCGAAGCAAGTTGCTGAACAATCAATAGCAAGTTGAGTTTTAAATAGTTACTAAAAAGGAGAGCAGCAAAAAAAGGAAAAGAAAGAAGATGACAATACCCACTCCATCTCTACTGACAAACTCTGTCGTAGCTTTATTTCTTACTTCCAACTCTGTGAGGGAGAGAGCGAGCCCACACTCTGTCGCAGCTTGCAAATCCACATTATCAATACCCACTCCAGCTCTACCGAAAAGCTTCAATTTCCCTTTTGCCGCCTCAAACACCTGCCTCGTCACCTTCATACCGCTCCGTACAACCAAAGCTTCAAAGGATGCGATCTTCGAGCAGAGCTCTTCCGGTGAGAGATTGTATGTACATTCAACATGTATGAACTCTCTCAGCACTTGAAGGCTAGACTCACCAACTTCTCGGAGACCAAAATCGTGGGTTTGAGACCCAAGGAGGAAGATTCTAGATTGACATTTGGAGACAGAGGACTGAGAAGGATCAAGTGTCATCAGAACATTGTTGATGAGGAGCTAGAAACGTCTAGAATGGCTTGAGAGCTTGAGGGATGTGATGAGAATAGAGGAAGCAGCGGTGCTGTAGAGGAAGGAAATAGCAGAGGATTCTGAGTTCGATTGTACTTTCATTGAGAACCAAAGAACGAAAAATCAGATCGGGTAATGAACTGGTCACAGCACAAGTTTAAGGGTTAATGGGTCAATCGGGGTCTAATCAGTAGTTGAACCGGTCATATTAAAATACTATAATTTATTAGTGGCAATATATATTAATATATTTTTAAACTTCTATAGATAAAAATGAAGATTTTTAGAAAAAAATACTTAAAATCTTTTAGTATGAGTTATAACGTATATACTTATGCAATGATGTTTCCTTTTCTATAATTATTATATCTTTTTAAATACTTTTTTTCATTATCTTCTTCATTTTTTTTAGATTTGTTCTTTCTTTACCTATTTTTTTTCTTCATTTTGGTCTTCAACTTCTAATTTTCCCCTAAAAAAAGCAACAAAAAAAATTATAAAAAATGAAACCGGTCCAACCGGTCGACCCACCGGTTCTGACTGGTTCAACTGACTCTCTGGTTTGACCATCAAACCAGACCGGACAACTGACCGGTTCCTGGTTCAACCGGTCGAACCGGCCGGTCCGGTTCGGTTTTTCACACAGTGTTGAGAACACACCGCTTTTTAATTTTAAATTCTTTTTAAAATTTCCTTCTACATCCCCAGTTCTAGCGTCCCTAATTTAATTAGAGACACTAAAAGTGAACTTTTGGCGTGTGTTTAAGTGTCCCAAAAATAAAGTCCTAAAGTCCTATTTTAGGCGTCCTAAAAATATTTGGGACGTCTAAAGCCTAGCTTTTGATGCCCAAGGAATATTGTTTGGGACCTAGGAAAGGCTTTTGACATCTCAAAGTTGACTTCAAACGCCTAAAATGACACTTTAGGTATCCCAATTCAAATTTTGGATGCCTAAAGCTACCCACTTCTAGTCTGGATTTATAAAAATGTCATCGCCTTTGTGTTTTACTTCCCTTTTTTAAAAACAGACGCCCTTTGGGGTAGTAGAATCTATATCCCGTAGTAGTGGTTAGCACTTGTGTCAAACTGTAAAGTCAAATAGGGATATGAGTTGGGTTAAAAACCTCTTGAGATATCTGTTGAAGTAACTGAGTAACTAGTGATGTATCACCTATATGCAGGGCTGTGCCAAAGGGGATCTACAACAACTCAAGAAGGAAAAAAAAGGAAAAACAAGACAATAAATTAAGCAATTTTCTACCTGAGAAATCTTAGAAAATTAAATGAAAAGCTTGGTTGAGTAGGGGCATTTGAATTTTTTTTGGAGTTGAGCAGCATAATATTCTTTTACTAGTCTTATTGTTGCACTTATTACTTGGCGATCCATTAACCATGGGATGTTAAGAGATTATTACAATTGTTTAAGGCTATTGGCTTTGTAACATCCCATTTTTAGTCACCAATATTCCTTGTTTGTAATTGATACAGTTAATAGAACAAAATGGTGAATTGTGATGTACATGAATTTTTATAAAAATGTAATGGCAAAATTGTAATTTGCAAACAATAAGCAATTATTTATCCCTTTTTCTCTTAATAATTTAGGCCAAATGAGGAGAAATAAGAGGGAAAATGATTATTTGATAATAAATATATGGATTCCAGCATTTTTGGCCAAGTATTAAGTTGGAGGAAAAGTCAAAAAGCAATATGACACAAATTAATTTCTTGGAAAAGGGACTTATTGAAAATGCAAGAAGCAATATTTTGATTCCCTTTTCTCTTAGATTTTCAGTTGAAAAGGGAAATTGGAAGGGAAATTCTTCACCAAGTAATTTATGCACATGCAAATTTGGTATTAAACTATATTACTACATAAAGTAAAGGGTGATATTTCAAGAAGCTAATTTTTGTTCTCTCTTCCTCTACAATTTCGATCAAACAAAGAGGCAAGCAAGGGGAATACACACACACACACACACACTTGACTAATATTGATTTATGAAAAGGAAAGGCAAGAGTCAATTAAAAACAAGCACATGTTATTCTAGCCAAAAGCAAGAAGAGCTATTAGATTAAGCCATTATCTCTTCTTTCCTTCATCATATTTTTGGTCATCAACACAAAACAAGATAGATAAGGTGAGATGCTTGAAATCCAAGTGTTTATGCCTTCCAAACTCCTTAAAACTTCCTCTAACCTCTTCTTCTTTTTGAAATTCATGGTTAGCAAGCTAAATCAAGAGAGGAGAGAGAGAGGGCAGAGGCGACTTAGAGAGATAAGGTGGTGAAATCAAAAGGTAATCTCATAAACTTGATCCTCTTGTGTTATAAAATGTTGTTGTGGTTGAATTGGTTGGTTGTTTGGTTTGTTTTTCCTTGTTTTGTGATTTTGGGATGATGAAACCTAAAATGTTATGCTTCCCAAAATTTCTCTAAATCATGTTCATTTAGTGTTTAAGTAGTTAATTATGTGATTAGAAGTGGAAAGGGAGTGATTAAACAAAAGAAACTTTCCCTTCTAAAACCCTAACTTTCAGCCAGAAGTAGAGCAAGAGGGAGGAGCTAGAATTTTGTAATTCTGATGGTTCCTTTGGATTTAGAAGGGAAAATTGTGTGGCAATATAAGTGTTCATAATTTTTGGATGTTGGTATGCAAATCTGGACATTTTTGAAATTAAAGGAACACGCTGTTTGATTTGCCTCCAGTAAGGCAATGTCATTGTGCAATGAAATTCGTTGGCCAAACCTTGTCCAAAAATTATGAAACTTGATACTATTAAAGTAGACATTTGGAGCTTTAATTTGATAGGTAGATCACCATTTTTGGATAAGTACATTAAAAGATATAAATTTTCAAAATTGTGCCCTGTTTCTAGAAGAAAATCTAGAGTGGTGCAGGTTTGGCAAATTTTCTGGGAGCAATGTAATTGTAGTAGTCAGATTTAGATATTTTTTCTTGAAAATAAATTTAAAGAGCTTCACTTAGGCTTTGGAATCAATTAAATTGGATTTTCCTAGAATTAATTATAAATTTCCAAAGTTAACTAAAAATCTTCCAGTTTTCTAAAAAATAGTGAAATTGCACTATACAAAAACTGTACTGTGCAGGAATTGTTATAACTGCATTAGATAACAAGTAGAATTTGATTTAAAGGCAGTAATAGTATAATTAATAACCTATTAGTTGTTAACTTTAATTTATAGGAATTGGTAATAGCCCAAGCCAAAACAGAAATATAGGATGGACTGTAGAACTAAAAAATGATTCAGGTAGTAACTTTTTCTTGCAATTCTATGTGATTATTATATGTAGGTGTATGTTATTCTCTGTAACATGAGCATAGTATCTTGGACACGCATATTAGCCTAGTTGCTACTGAGATTCGCTCGAATCTCATCCTTTTTCAAACTATAAAACATTACACCTAAGGCTAGCGGCTCGAAAAGCAAGGCGATGGCTACTGATGAATAGAGTCCCAGGGCACTCCAAATCTGTTGTAGTTATCTATGATTGTAATTTAGTTTCTTTTGGAACACCTGTACATTTGTAAATATTTTTCAAACCTTACAGGGATTCTCCTATATTATAAGCAAGTACTTAATGTCAGTATGTTTTTACTATTTTTGTATGCCTTACAGAACTGTGCGTTTAATACTTTGTGAATATTAAAATGTTAAGGGATTTGACAGGCTTAGTGTTCCATTTTTATAAAACATTAAATTGAATAAAATTTGATTGCATGATCTAAATGTGATGGTGTGATGCTCTCTGTTTAGGAATTTCATAAGCAATGTTCTTTTTGTTTGGATAATGAATTTTCTTACTTTTACTTGAGGACAAGCAAATGTTCAAGTGTGGGGGAATTTGATACGAATATATTTTATAATGAAATAGGTATATATTTTAAGACATAATTGATTAAATTTATTGATAGTTTATATATATTTAATTATCTTTTATATGTCTTTTATCTTTTAATTAAGTTTAGTATAAAAAGAAATTTTGACATAAAATATATTCATATCTCATTTTATTATGCAAGAGATATCATATGATAAAAGAGAAAAGAAGTATCAAATAAAAAAGAAGAAGAAAAGGCAAAGTAGGAGCTAACAGTATTATTTCAATTGGTCAAAAAGTCAAAAAGAAAAAAAATGGAACCCACATGAGGAAAAGACAACCATATGTGATGCAGATTTGGCCAAAAATTATGCTACTCCCTCCGGTCCTAATTATAAGATATATTTATCTAATTTTGGAGAATTAAGAATAGTAGTTAAATTAGTTAATTTTATTTATTTTCCTACAATACCCTTATTATAATGAACTTGTGCAGTTGAAGTTGAACCCATAACAACGATGGAAGAAAAAGAAAAAATCTTTCGTTGCAACGTGGTTCTTTTCTTAGCTTTTCCTCTCTTTTTTCAAGGGATTTTTTTTAAGATTAGGGAAAAACAATGTGACAAACACCTGTACTAAATAGAATATTGATATATGAATAATTTATTTATTTTTATTTTACTATTACATAACAAGAGATTAAATAGCCAAGGGGAAGCACCAAACTTTTGGGTAATTTTGACAAATCCAGAATCTTACGATTCTGTAGCTAAAAACAATTATCGGAGGGATATGGAAAAAAATCAGGATTTTGTGATGGTGGTTTGTTAATTCATTTACCCGCAGCTGGGAATGCCACGTTGATAGTGTTAAATTGATTTTCTTACCCTTTATTCTTATAAAATAAAATAAACAGTAGAATTGAAGTGTATGTGACATTAATAAATTGTAAATATTACTCACTTTATAGAATACATATGTGTATTATAAAATTATTATTGTGTTTCATTATTATTGAGAAAGTATCAATCGGGGGAATTTTGGGAAGAAATTGATAAAAATTAAAATTTTGTTATATAATTAGGACCAAGATCAACTCTTAAATGTTGTCCTATAATTAAAACATGAGGGAGTATATCATATGTTTAAGAAGTTTGGATAAAGACGTGGAGCCCACAGCAAAAAGCACCCTAATTTATATATATTAAAAGGAAGTAAAAGCAGTGAGTGTGGACGGCAGAGGATGATGAAACAGAGTCGGAATGAAAAGTAAAAAGAATGATCAAGGAGGAAGAAATTGAAAGCACAATCCAAGGGCAACAACTCGAGCAGCACCGACGCCGTTGGGTGAGAGATCTGTTTGTGACAGCAGTGGGCTCTTTCTCTTGGAGCATCGGCATCAACTCACGAATTTTTTCAGTGAGCGACAGCGAGAAGCAATAAAGAGGAGAAGCTCCACAGTTTTGCAATATAATCTGTCCTTCTTATCAACTTCTTAATTGACTTTAGATCTTATCTTTATTTCTCTATGAATTTTATTATAACAATGTGTTGCTAATTTTCTTTTTAGATCTAGAGAAGCTATGAATTGATTAATGGATTAGAGCTTATTTGAACTATTAAATTATGCTTAATATTTCTTATTTATTTAATCTTGTTATGTCTTGTCTATTTAGTGCCTGATCACCACTAAGTATGAAATTGGAGAATTTTGATTACACTTGGGAAAGGGATCTTACTTGGACCATAGGATTAAGTAATGTGGGATTAGAATTTATTCTAATTTGCTAATAGGATAGGAATATACCTATTGGACCCATATAGTCAAATTAGAGTGAATTTGAATTTTTATTGCCTCTTGAATAGATTGTTAGGAGTAATAATTCTTATTTGAGAGAGATATATAAGTGATCGGGAGATCCTTATATTTATTAAGACTCTAGATTAACAAGTTAACATTAAGTAAATTTATTTGGGTAATTACATGCTCTAAGCTTGAAGAAAGGATTAGCCACTCTAAGTTGTTTGTCTCGATTGAAATCTTTAAAACACTAGTTACTATTTTTCTTTTCTTATCTTTAAATTTTTCATTAATCTCATTATCTTTGATTTACTCAACTTAAATGAATCTAGGAAATTTAATGCCTAGTTAGTAATTATTTTCAAGTCTATGTGGGACGACCTTAATTTGCTAGTTTACTATTTTACGGCTCGTACACTTACGGTGCCTACTTAAAATTTGGTAGCATTAGTTCCCCTTCTTCTTGTGGGGTCCCTTCCCTTTATAGGGCTTACGGTTCTAGGATGAAGCCCTTTTTCCTTCAGTTAAAAGTGTTTGATTGTTGGTCCTTGCACCGTTTATACGGTTATCCTCCAGTTGGATGTAATGAGCAATGTCATCAAAAATCTTGATGGTATTGTTGTAAGTTATGGTATGTTTCATATGATCCCAACTTGAAGGGAGTGACCTCACAACAACTTACACTGTTGTGCTTCAGAAAAGGTTCCTCCTGCCTTGATAAGTTCTCTCATCATGTTCTGCATTTTCCTCAAATTATTCCTGACGGTAGTGTTTGGACCTAGCTTATAATCACTACTACAAAATATCGATTTAATGGCGCCCCTCCTATGGCCCTTCTTTAAAGAAGCGTCATAGCAAACTGGTTTTTCTTTTCTTTTCTTTTTTGGCTAACCAACCTTGGCCAACGCTTCCACCAGAAAGCGCCGGAGGAGGCAGCGTGCCTTGGCCGGTGCTTGCCACACCAGGCGTAGGCTAAGGTCCATCTTATTCTTTTTTTTTTTTGTGGGTTCTGCCCGTAGCTATTTCTGTTTTTCTTTTGTTTTTTTTATGCACCTCCTCCCGCGCTTGCTCTACCAAGCACCGAAGGAGGCAAAACCTTTATTTTTTTTATTTCTACCCAGTAGCTATTTCTTTTTCTTTTTCTTTTTTATTTTTTATTTTTTGAGTTTTGGCCGCCTCTTCCATCATGCAGAAAAAGTTCATTCCTAAACATGGAGTAAAAAATCATTGTAGTAACTAGTAGAAGTCAAAATTAATTAAAAAACAAAGATTTTCTAAAGATTTAAAGAAAGAAAAAAAATTAAGTCAAGTTCCTTGATTCATCATATCAAGTCCTCTAAAACCATTTGTCTTATTTATTTTAGCTAGATTTATAGTGAAATTATAATATTTTTAAAATATGACACATGTACCCTATTAATTTTTAAGCTTACAAATATAATTTTATTAGTTGTTACTTATTTAATTTACTCAATGTCTTTTATATTTAATTTATTATTTAAATTTTTTTTAAAAAAATAGTTATGCTGGAATATGCCTCAAATGCCGCAATATGCCTCCAATGGCACTTGCTGGAGCAAGCGCTATTGGAGGCAACAAACCCGTTTTTAATTTTTTCCCCCTCAAATTATGAAGCTAATACCTTTCCATGGCTTTCAATTTTTTTCTTTAAATTGGGAAGCTATAGCACTTTCTGTCAAAGTGTCATAGCTTTCACCACTTGTATGACAAGGTGCTATATAATTTTCACAACCCGCCATTTTCGTTTTCATTTTCATCTTCCCGCTTTCCCTCTAGCTCTCTCATTTCCCAGAATTATGTTGCAGTACAAAACTTCCTCTCCCACTTGCTTTGTTTTCTTCTTATCTCGGCTTCCTTCAGAAGCTCCATAGCGTGTAAGTGTTTTTTTTTCAATATTTTGTTCATTTTTTTTAAAGTTAAAAATTTATCATGAATCTCACATATATATATATATATATATATGCTCATAACTTTGTTTCCAAGTATTTATTTGAAGTTTCAACTCTATCTTCTTAAATTTCCTATACATTGTAATAACTTTTTTTAATTTTTGAGCTTACAAATATAATAATACTTAGTTCAATCCTCCATAAAAGTAACGTGTATGGCTCAAGTTTAAGTAACTTAAATACTAGAGTTTTTTTATGTTTGATACATGAAGACGCAATATTAGAAAAGATACGTGCTATGTTATTTTATTTTGCTGTGGATTATATTGTAAATTGTTGTGGATTTTGAATTTTAAATGGAGGTTTACATCAGAAAATAAAATAATTTTTTTTTCTTTTAAAAAAAGACTTCCTATGGCGTTTCTCCAGGGAAGTGCCATTGGAAGTCAAGACTTCCAATGGCACTTCCCTGGAGAAGCTCCATAGGAAGTGCCAACTTCCTATGACGCTTTTCTGATAAAGCGCCATAGCTATGCTTAAAAAATTAAATAATCATGCTATGGCACTTCCGTATATTCAAAAAGCTCTGTAACTTATACTTCCAATGGCACTTCCCTGGAGAAGCGCCATAGGAAGTGCCAACTTCCTATGACGCTTTTCTGATAAAGCACCATAGCTATGCTTAAAAAAATTAAATAATCATGCTATGGCACTTCCGTATATTCAAAAAGCTCTGTAACTTATTTTAATGGTGCTGGAAGCTATGGCGCTTTACAAGCGTCATAGTGTTCTTTGAATTAGCTGCAAGCATTGTTATTTGAGCAATGGTATCCTTTCTTTTCCATGTTATAACAAAAGTCTTGCTTGTCATCTGAGCTATTTTTCTGTTACATAGACAACACACATTTTTCATTAGGTATGCAATTGTACTTGAGATACATTCTCTTGTTTAAGTAAGACAAGAGATTAATAAGATGAGGATTTGCTAGCTTCATGTTCAGGAATCAATTAGGTTGACACTCATCCCACTCATTCTAGTTTACCGCTCATTTTCTCAATTTCTGTTCTTATTCAAACATATCCCAAAAAATTGAATTTGCAAGAAAACAAAATTATAGAAAACTCCTACTCAAATGAAACAACTTAAGCAAGAAGAATAAATAATTCAAAGATAATTTATTCATTAAGCAATAATCCGTAAAAGGTTCAGATGAGTTGCAGTGAATTCAAATCCAAAATAAGCAAACTATATCATGGATAAACAAGTTTTAATAACGAGGTACATCAATGCCAAAATCTTTTATGGTTCTCCTAGCCTTGGCTCTATAAGCTCATACATCAATCCTATTCAATCCTATTTTGAAAACATCTTTCCAAATCCCAAGCCATAAAGGTGACCCCTCTTTATCACTTGCTCACGGTATTCCACTATGGCTTTAGCATAGAACTCTGTGTCACTTGCATTAGTGACTTGTGTAATATCCTAGATTGTAATCAAGGATTAATAACTTCAAAGTGATGTAATTAATGATAATTAAGCACTTTTGAAGTATATTATGCGAATTGTAATGTAAAATGTGCTTGGTGATAGTTTTGTAAGCATTGTGATAATCAGGGGCAAAATGGTAAATTACTAACCGATTGGTCAGTTACCGAAGGGGAAACTCATAGGTAACTTGAGATCAATGGTTAGGATTCATGAGTATGAGAGGTGTTGTGTGTGTGCATGTGTTATGTGAGGTTAGGAAAGGAGGGCCAAGATGTTGCCAAGTGTCCATTTGTGAGCCTTTGATCAAGTCAATGTTTCAACCTCTTTTTCTCCCTCTCTCCTCCACTTAGGTCGGCAAATGGGCTAAAGTAGAGACCAAAAATCTGATTATTTTCCCTTAATCATCATCATCATCTCATCTCTCCTCTCATCTCCATTTTCGTTCAAAGCTTGAAGGAAAGAGAAAGAAGAAGGCTCAAGTTAGGTGAGGATTTGTTCTTGTATGCTCAACTCACCTTCATTAATATTGTTCAAGGGGTTGAGAGCTTTATTCCTATGGTTTCATATTTTTGATTAGTGGAGTTTGAGAACTTGTGGGGATTTGAAAGTAGGAGAAATCAAAGAAATAGCTTTGGAAAGAAGTTGTAGAGAATATTTGATACCTTTTGGTATAAGTGTTGTGGTCATTGGTTTGGTTTTGAGAATTTCGAATATGTGCCCTGATTTTTGGTCTAATTTGAATGCTTGAATTGGTTAGGGTGTTGTGTAGAATGTGGTGTTAAATTGTGTCTTTATGTCATGGGAGTTGGTTTGGAATTTTTGGAATGAAAGGAATTGCATTGTGGTGGATTGTGTATATTGTGTTGACATGTAAAGATTTTGTTGGAACATGTCAATATGGATGGAATTTGATTGTTTTGATGGCTCCAATGGGTTCCTTGGGCAAATTTATGTGGGAATGGTATTTGATATGAATTTGGGAACCATTGGAAGCATTGGTGCAAAACTGGAAATGTTGTCCATTGAAAGTTTATTCTGGGCAGTCAGATTGTCTGGATGTTTTGAATAGGCAAATGGTGTCTAAAAATTCTGAACATTTTCAGATTTAAAGTTCACATTCCAAGCTTCAAAATGGACATAAATTTTGTGTCATTTCGCTTTGTGATCTAGGAGTTTGAACTGTCCAAGGTTTGGCATCAAAACTGGACCCTGTTTTGGCATAATGTTAGGGTTTTGGTAACTCTGAACTTTTGTGATGATTCTTGATAATTTTACATATTTTTCCCATAAAGGGGACTTGAATATCTTTCAATGGGCTTTAGAATCACCTTATTTCAAGTTTTCTAGAGCGAGTTATGAATTTTTGAAGTTTTCCTGACTGCAGCCAAAATTCTGGCTGCAGCGCAAAACTTTCTGTGCGTGACCTGGCCGCAGCCAGAAAATTCTTGGCTGCAGCCAAAATGTTTCTGTGACATTTTTAGCCATTTTTGGCTGCAGCCAGAGAATTCTTAGCTGCAGCCAGAACCCAATTTTCAGCACTTTGTGAGTTTGCAAAGCAATTTCCAACCTAGTACTTTCCAATTCTTTTAGGTTCTCTTTGAGCTTGTTATAACCATTTAGGGGACTCATATGGAACCTATTCTAAGTGTTTGAAAGTAGGAATTGGGGGTAGGAAATTAATCCACCATTTTTTATTTTGTTTATAGGCTTTGATATTTGCCGCCCTCGTGAGCCAACTGTGCCAGCGAACGTCAGGAAGGAACAAGGTAGTGACTTTTTCTTTTATACCATATATGATGCATTGTATGTGTGTTATATCATTGATTTGTGATGAATTGTATGCTACAACATTTATGGATTTGTGTAAGCACCGCCATACCGAGAGTCCCTGAGTCGCTAACAACGGTTCGAGTTAGGACGGTGTGCCTTCCCGGCGGTAAAAGGGGATGAGGTTGGGGTGTGATATGTGTGATTATGTGAAAAGCCAAAAGGCTATTGGTGAATGCCGACGGGCCGATTGTGAAAGCCGGATAGCTGTATGAGCTATAAGGCTATGTGTATGCACTGCCACGCCAACAGTCCCTGAGTCACTAACAACGGTTCGGTTTAGGATGGTGTGCCTTCCCGACGGTCAAAGGGGATGAGGGTGGAGTGTGATTCGTGCTGTCGATGTGTGATGATTGCTTACATGCTGTGTGCTTATGTGTGGTATGAATAGATTGTTACTACTGGGATTCTCTTGAATCTCATTCTTTCCTTTAACTAACATTTCAGACAGGGCAAGTGGCTCCAGGGAGAAGCGGACTACTAGGAGCGGATAGAATCCTGTAGGGACGTTTGTTTTAGATATTTTGGTTATTCATCTTGGACAGGGTTATGTAAATTATTTTTGGGTTGGAATACAGTTGTGTAATCCCCTATATGGGAATTGTAAACCTTCTAGTGAATGAATGGAACCCGGGGGTTGCCGGGATTGCTATTAGATATTCTGATATAAATGAATGTAAATTAACTGCACAGGTGATTATATTCGATAATTGAACTTGAGACCGGAATAGGAAAGAAGTTTTGAAAATCTTGTAAAGTCCCTACTATGAAAAGGAGTTTTAAATGAGTTTTGAACTATCCGACGGTCTCTAAACCAATTTAATTAAGTGATATCGAATTATAATTACGCTAATTTAGGCAGGGGGTTACACTTGTCTTCCATATTCACAAATGATTCCATAGACACTCTTGATCTAAACATAACGATCAGCATCCTTTTTTAGCAAGTGATTTGATTAGAAGACTAGTCCTTGATCTATCAACTTCTTCCTCTTCAAATTTATAATATATGAATTTCGCTTTCTGTACTAGCTTCACCCCATCAGGTGTGTTGGAATCTTACAGTGATAAAGGGGGATCTTTTTTGTTGGTGCTACCAACTGCACTTGAGGTCTTTACTTCTTTTTCATCATCTAAAGCAAGGGAATACTCAGGGAGGATCCCATCAAAGGAATGGTCAGTCTCAACACTTGCCATATCTAACCAATAATTGTTTAACATGAAGAAAACAATTTTTAGCAATTATTTTAAAATAGTTTAAGGCTAAAAACAGCTAAAAAATGTAAATTAATCACACTGAATAATTTCCAAAACAAACATATAGTATAGCAACATGAAAATAATGAATTTAGGAATTTTTTAAAAAGATGCAAAAAATACCTTGCATGTGCCCCCACTTGCCCCAACAATGTTTTTGGGTGAAAATTCATGAAAAAATAAAAAAAATTGACAACCTCACTCTTGGCCACCGGTGCGTGTACTCCATGCCCCACCTTAGGAACTTCATTTTGCCACGATTGCTATGTCACTAAACTCATCTCGATGCACTGATTCTGGTAGTGTATTTACATAGCACATATGGCCTTGGGGTAGGTCCCATGCTCTCCTTAGGCTCGTCATGCTCCAAGGAAGGTAGAAATTTTTTTAAGAAAATAATAATTTTTTTTGGAAATTCAATTGCGCCGGTTCAGGCTGGTCAAACTAGCCCAGCTTACCTTTAACTGGGTTTCGAGTTGGTTTGACCAAAAATGCAATCCCTTCCACTAACCAAAACGACGCCATTTTGGTCAATGCAAAACGTTGTAGTCTCATTTAATGAAACAACTGCGTTTGGGGAACATAGACCAAAATGACGTCATTTTGGTCTCCCCTAGGTCATCTTCAACCTCTGGCCGAGTTGTCATGACCCAGCCAGAGCTCTAACGGGTCCATCGCGACCCGCCACCTTCTTTCCCCAATATCTCCCTCATCCGGCCTCTGTTTCAAGTATTTCCAATGCTGTTGGGATTCTCTCCTCAAGTACTTCATGTTCATCACTTTGTTTCACACAAACGCTCATGTTTTAAAGACTTAATTCTTGAAGCATTCGATCACCTTCATTTTCACTCAGAAATATGGTCTAGCTCCATTCCTTCTTACGTTTTATGATCTCATACACTTATTTATTCATTCATGTTGTTGTTTTGAATTCACAGTGTCAGAAGCAAACAACCATTCAAGAATAGAGAGAGGAAAAATAAAAGAAGAGAGAAAGAGCATACTGAACTTGAAAAGAAACATGCTTCATGAGAATCATCTTGCGTTATGAATATAGTTATTGATATGAAAACGCAGCATGCATTTAAATGAAAATATGGTAGTTAAGCTAGAAACTAAGAACAAAGGAGAGAAAGATGAAGGAGAGAGAGAATAATACATGTTAATATATATATACATGCTTCAAGACAAAATAATAACAAAAGGAACATGCATGTACTCAGAATAACAAAGTAAAAAAAATGAACATGTAGAAGGAGGAAAGAAAAATAACCGAATGTGAATGTTACACACACACACACACATAAATATAATATTATGGTAGAACACACATATAAAATATAGCCATAAGATCAAGTACACTCTGATACCAATAAAGGAAAAACATGAATAGATAGATGGAAGAAACGTGTACCGGGTCAAGTTGAATCTGAGTAGTAAAATCTCACGTAAATATTAGACTACTAAAGCCTATTTGGGGTTGGTACAACAGTGCACCAAAACAATCAAGATAGTATAAGAGAAGAGAGATTGCTAGAAAGTTCAATGGTAGGGATGGATTATAACTGAAGGAGGCACATCCTATTTATAGTGGTTTAGGGTGGCCACTAATTAGGAAGCAATATGCACCCCTTCATGCCTTCCAAGTTAGTAATAAGGAGAATTAATTCTCAATTAATTTTCTAAATTATGATGACTTGTTTCTCAATTCACAATCTCATAATTAATACTAACTTATTTCCCAATCCATAATTAATGCTGATTTGTTTCTTATTTGACAATGCTACTTGTATCCTAATCAAATAGTCTAGCCCATCAAGAGCGGATTTGGACCCAAACTCTAACAACACTGCTGTATTTCTGTTTAATAGATTTATATTGGTAGTCTTACACCTTTTGAGAAATTATATGGCATCAAACCTAATTACTCAATCCTAAAAGTGTTTGTGTAATGCCCCAAACTATGATTAAGGGCTAATGAATCCAAAAGTGAATGTAATTAATGTTGAACAAACACTTTTAGAGAATACAATGTGAATTATGACTTGAATTAGAGTAGACAGCAGTCAAACCCTGTATTTAAGCTCAATTGTGTTGTTAAGCTTAAACTGAATTAAAAGAGAAGGGGAGGACGCACGGATGAGGAGAAGGAGTGAAATAATGTGTTAAGTAGTAATCCAATAGGAATTGTCTTAGTCAGGGGCAAAACAAGAAGAAAAAAATTTATTGGTCAATTAGTCAGCAACCAAAGAGAGAATCTACTAATAACTAAAGATTAAGTGGTGTGACTAACTGCCAAGTGAACAAGAGAGAATAATCACATGGTTGCATGCACATAGAAGGAGTTACAAGATGTTGACACTTGGCATCATTTTGACCATTAGATGAAAGTTAAACTTTCAAACTCATTTTCTCTTCCCTCTCTCCTCAAGGTTGGTTAAGAGGCTTTAAGGAGGCTGAAATCTGATCATCATCATCATTTATTCTCTCTCTTCAACTACCATTGTCGACCAAGAAGGAGGAGGAAAGAGGAGGAAGAAATCAAGAAAGGTGAGAGCTTTTGACCTAGTAGTTGAGCTCAAATGCCAAGAACTTCTTCTTTAATCTTGATCATCTTGATGTGGACTTTATTTCTATGGTTTTAGATTTTCAAGAGGAAGTGTTTTGTGAGTTTAAAAAAAGTTAGTGGTTGAGGAATCAAAGAACAAGTATGGGATAGTGAAAAAGGTGAGTAAAAGCTACCTTTTGGTATATATGTTGAGACCATTGGTTGAGACTCTTAAATTCAGGATTTTTGCCCTATTTTTTTGTGTAATTAGGTTTTAGAGGATTCATGATGTTTTGATTGTTTAAATGGTGTCTTGAGTTGAGTTTTGCATAATAGAATTGATTAGAGTCTTGAATGTGAAATTGTGCAAAGGTAAAACTTTGTGTTGAAAATGTTGCCTAAAACAGAACATGAGGAAGTAATGTGAATTTAGGTGTTTTGATGTTTCCATAGGATTCTATATAAAAAATTGTGTGGGAGTAATGTTGGATGAGAATGTTAGACCTTTGGAAACATTGGCTGGAAAATTGTAAGTTTTGGGCAGTAGAAATTCTGTGCAGGGGATCACAATGTTATGAAATAGCAAATAATGTCACAATGTTATGAAATTTTTTAGTTTTGTAGTAGACATTGCAAGCTTTCCAATGATATAAAGATTGTTACATTTTGATGTGTGTGTGAAAAGTTGAGGTCATTGGAAATCAGCCAAGAAACATATCACTTCTTGGCCGCTGCCAGTGGCTCATGACCACAGCCAACAAGTGTCTGCCCAATTCTTAGCCACAGCCAACAGGGTCCTAGCTGCAGTCCAAAAAGTGTCTGACCTGATCTTGGGCGTGACCAGTGATGCTTGGCAGCAGCCAAAATCTTTCTAGCCGAACTCCTCAAAAACTGCATTTTGAACTTTTAAAAGATGGTCTTTGGTCCAGTTTTTCCAAACCCTTTAGGCATCTGTTTGGGCTTCTAATAGCCACCTAAAGGTCTCATATGATAACCAACCCTAAGTGTTTTGGAATTAAGAATTGAAATAGGAAATAACTCATTGTCCTTGATTATGATTTATAGGATTTGACATTTGCCTTACGCATGATAAACCGGTGCCAAAGCACGAGCGAAAAGAGCAAGATAGTGAATCCTTCTCTTATATTATGTATAATGCATTGTATGTATGTCTTATCATAGAATTGTATTGATTGCAAATGATGTGGTGTATATTGTTATGAAAGCTTTGTGAATACAGCCATGAGAGTAGTTGTTTGTGATGTAAGTCACGCATCATGTGGACACAGCCGTGAGAGTTGTCATTTGTGATGTAAGTCACGCATCATGTGCATACAGCCGTAAGAGTTTTCGTTTGTGACGAAAGTCATGCATCACTATGATTATTGTTGTTGTTGCCGCTTTGTGATTTGCTTACATGCTATATTACTATATATTATATGAATGAATTGTTACTACTGATATTCATTCAAATCTCACTCTTTCCATTGACTAACTTACAACCAGGGCAAGTAGGTTAAAGGAGAAACAAGCGACCAAGGGTGGTTAGTACTCCCAATTAGGAGTTTTAGTTTTATTAGTTGGTTATCATATTTTTATGATTATTTTATATATTGTAAATGTTGTAAATTTGGATAGTGTGATGTAATCCCCGATATAGGAAAATGAAATGGGCGAATATGCCCTATAATCCCTTGTGGTAAACAAATGAAACCCAAGAGTCATTGGGAATTATGCTATACACTATGATATTTATAAATAGAACCAAATTGCATAGGCCAAATATATTATATGGTTGAATATGAGACCGTATTGAATAGGTTTTGGAAATTTTTTTTGAAAACCTACTTTATTACAAAACCGAACTTTCAATAAGTTTTGAATTATCTTTTGGTCTCCAATGTAACATAATGACGCATTTTTGAACTATAATTATTGCTATTAAGGTAGGGGTTACAGTTTGACTGTGAGTGCTTTCCTTTATGAAGTCCTTATAACAAGCATAAGCTTGACTTTCGTTCTTCACAGTGTTTGTTCTTAGGATATAGCTTTCAGCACAAGGGATAGACCTGTATGTATATTAAGACTGGATGTGTCTTTGTTACAAGGCATGTAAGGTTCAATGAATATGTTTTTCTAAAGCTTTCCTCTCTGCCTACACAACCTAGCTCTATGTCTAATCTTGCTAATACAAAGTCCTTACCCTTTTGCCCTCCACCAACATCAGATCTATCTTCACAAATCTTATCCAACCCATCTTCCTCTACTTCTCAACTCTTGCCTACCCTTTCCTTTGCTACTTTACCTATATCCAACCCATCTTCCTCCATTGACATTCCTTCTCCCCATTCTTTACCTACCCCTCATCCTGACCCACCCATTGCCTCTTCCTCTACTAAATAGTGCCCACCCCAACCCCTTGATTATCTACCCAACAATGGTCATCTTATGATCACTAGAGGGAAAGCTGGGGTTGTTAAACCCAGAGTATTTTTTGCTATTGATTTGCAAATTGAGCCAATTTATGCATAAACAGACTGTAAAGTAATGGATTTGTGTTGAAAGGCTGGTACATTGTCTTAAAGGCACCAGTACCTATGGCTTACTGGTAAAACCAGTTGCTCATCTTCAGGTTCAATCTTTTGCTGATGCAAACTGGCAGGAACAAGTCAGACCATAGATCTACAAGTGGATTTTGCACCTACCTTGCTCCAAATCCAATCACTTGGACATCTCATAAACAACAAGTGGTGTCGAGGTCAGCCAATAAGGTGAATATAGAAGTATTGATGATACTGTAGCTGATGTCTTATGGATCATTACCTTGCTAAGAGAAATCATATCTCTACAGTTGATACACCTACTATATGGTGTGATAATTCGGGTGCAGTGGCTCTTTCTACTAATCCAGTTCTGTACAAAAAATCAAAACACTTGGAACTTGATCTATACTTCATAATGGAGAAGGTTGCTGCTGGTTTGGTCCATGTGGGTTATGTTCCATCTTTTGATCTGGGTGCTGATATATTTACAAAGGCTCAGTCTAATGCCTTATTTTACTACTGCTGAAATAAACTCAATATTGATTCATTGGAATATGCTCCTATTATTGATGAAGAGTTCATAGAAGATGAAGAGATCATAGAAAACTTAGATCCTTGTTCCCACTCTTGTGAGAAGGGGGAATATTATAGAGAACTAGCGTGTGCTCCCCCATGCATTGCACAGGAGCTTATAATTCTGGAGTTATTATGACTTAATTGTAATTATATTATAAAACAATTGTTCCCTAATTGTAGTTAAGATCCTAAAATGGTCACAACTTTATATCAAGTTATTAAATATGCATACAATAAACCTTTCAACATAGCTATTGAAAGTAGAAAGCGAAATTGCTATACACTAAAAATTGTAGTTTATCTCTGAATTTATCAGTAGCTTAAAATTCCTTATCTCTCAAAGAACATATATCATGCTTAGGGATACATGAGTAAAATAAGCGACAAAGATCATTGAGAGATGAAGAAATTGTAGTTTTGTCCTCTTTTCTTAAATGAAATAGAAATTTTTTCTGAAAAATGAACACGGATAGCTTAATGATGTTTTTAACCTTTTCTAATTCTTTCCTGCAAGTAACAAATGGGTGATCACACTCCACACTTGGTTAACCTTGTGTCTTTACTTTCAATTGCTTAAAAATGACCCTGCAATTGTTCTTTGAGCTTTATACGTGGTTGTCATTGTTGTCTATACTCCCGTTGTCTTTTACATTGTAACTCAGTAAATGTAATATTCAGAATGCATGCTGACCAACTAAAATGGAAGACCTTCCGCTGCCAAGTAATGCTTTGTCATCTCTCAAACCATCTAGTATGTTTAGGTGCTGTAAGGCCAGGCCTATATCACATTGTATATGGAAGACATTCACTGCTAAGTAATGCTTTGTCTTACAATACATATTGACAAAATCAAAAACACTTACACAGTATTTCAAAATCAGCCTCTCTGTTTGCAAGCTTTTACATCATTTTCTTAGAGCCCATAATTCTGATGGCATCAAGAAACGTGCATCGCTTGTAGATCCAACAATGGAGGTAAACTTTGTTGTGACAATAAAACATATCTTGTATCAATACTTTTTTTATGATTATTTTCAATTATTCAATAGTTCATATTCTAGCATCTGGTTAAGAGGAAGCGACGGTGAAGGAAGTGCAAAAACAAATAAATAGTCAGAAAGCCAAAAGCAAAATAGAAACGAATTTACAAACAGGGGAACAGAAAAATATTTATAATATTCTAGCAGACTTCCTTTCCTTCATATCCTCTGCCCTTCTTGAAAAAGGACTAGTAAACAGAAAGCAACAACGATGACAGCTGAGAGGATGAAGCATGATCACCGACAACAAGGCAAGGAAGGAAAAAATGAAGAACTAATAATAAAAAGCATAAAAATAAATTTGAATAAAAAAAAATCTAAGAACCCAGAAAATAAAGTAGAGAAGTATAGAATGTACCCCAGTGAAGAGTAGTATATAATCAAAGACAAAAATATAGGACAAAAACGGGGGAATCACTCTTATATATACATCCTCTCAGCGGATGGTCACAGTATGGCCAAAGAATATAAAACCTTTTGAATATTGATGATTTTGCTGCCCATTTCTTAGGCATAGAGAATAGAGGAGCACAGGTTGTGTTGAGAGAATATGTTGATTTGGTAAGGTGGAGATAGGTATGTGTTTATGCTTTTGAGAAGAAGCCCCTTGACGTGGTGCTTTTGTAGGACTAGAATTTAAATTTCAAATTCAAATAGAGGGCGGATATGTTGCTCAGCGGGAAAATGACTAATCTAACTCCTATACAATGACGTGTGATTTCATTGTGCAATGGAGATGGAGATCAGCTCACGCAGAGCCTGAGGACAATTAGACCAGCTTGTGAACAGTAATTTTTTAGGGAAGCCAGATGTAAGCCGTTTTTGAAGGCAGCTTGGGTGAACAGATTTTAGTTATATATTGATAGTTGTAGTTGTAGTTTGTTATCTTTGTTATTCAGTCTATTAGTTTTTATGCTTACGTGTCCAAGTTAGTCGGTTATCACATGTCCATCAGCGTGTCAGTCTTTTGTTATCATTATCATCTTATATAAGGACAGACTTTGAAAGGCTTGCTTTGGAGTTACTATATATTACAGTCACAGGGAAATTATGTACTATAGGACAATATTCTCTCCATTTTTCTATTTGTGTTTAGCCTGCTTTCTTTTCAAGTTTCTAAACACTAATGGAGGCACTACAGGAAAAATCACTTTTAAGACCGGTTAAAAAAGACATTTTAGACCAGTTTTTGATCCGGTCTTGATACAGGCAGTCTAAAAAGTCTGCTACTTTTTAGACCTGTTATAGAACCGGTCTTAAAAAAAATTTTTAAAACCGCTTATTATAAAACCGATCTAAAAATAAATATTTTTAGACTTATTATCAGAGAAACCAGTCTAACAGGTTCAAATTTTAGACCGGTTTTTTGAAAAATCGGTCTAAAATTGCAACTTTTTAGACCAGTTCTCTCCAAAACCGGTCTTAAATGTACTTTTCAAACTGATTTTGGAGAGAACCGGTCTTAAAAGTTAATTTTTTTTTTAATTTTCGTTTAAAAGATATACCTAACAAGTCATTTCCCCTGTTAAAACATTTCACTCAGCAAGCAGCAGCCAGTTCAACGACATTCAAATAAATCTTCTTCTCTTACAGATTATATAACTAACATCTTAATTACATGTGAGAGACTCAAAACTCATTGGAACATATTAAAACTCAACTCCCTTGTGCTTAAACAGTGTTGGCCGAAACAAAAGCAAGGAAAACAACCATGAATAATAAACTCACAATCATAGACAGAATCATAATGCGAGGAAATCATACAACCATGACAATGTTGTTTTGGCCTAGCTTCGGAGAATCTATACTAAGACGTACACCTCATATCCTTCATTTTCCTATGACGACAACAAAAAAAGTAGTTATATATATACACCAATAACAATATACATAATTCAAATATAGTTCATGATAATTATTTTAGCTAACTAACATTCAATGTAGTTTTATAAAGGGATATCCTCCCATATCCCTTCATGATGATCGTTTCTTGTGCCGTGTTCATTGGATGCTTCATCTTCTTCGTTCAATTATGGTAAACCCCTAGAAAAAGAAGGAGTCTCAAGCAGATCATTCATTGAATGACTTTCCTGATTAATATCAATGACCCTTTTTCCTTGGAGAGCTACAGACCATATTTTATTTGTCTGATCAGTAATATAGAGCACTTGTTTCGCTTGATATGCCATAATAAAAGGTTCATCTCTAAAACTTCTACTATTCAAATCAACCAATGTAAATCCCGACTGATCAATCATCACACCATAGTTGACATCAACCCACTTGCATTTGAAAATGGGAAGTTTAACTTTAACATAATCAACCACCCAAATCTCTTCAATCACCCCATAATAAGGTATTGCTGTCAATCTAGGATTCTTATCTTTTGAACTAGAGAAGTGCATAGATTCAGCCACTAACATAACCCCACTATTATGGACGGTGCTCCTATCATCAAGGGACTTCGTGTAAAACATATAACCATTGATCACAAATGAAGTCCAATTTATGACATCAGCCTCAGGACCACATGCTAACCATTTAATTGTATCAGAAACACATTCTTCGCCGTCAACCTTTTGTTTAAACCAATGTGCAAAAGTTGTGTTATGCTCCCTAATTAACCTTTGTTTAGTCATTCGACTATTTCCTTTCCATACAATTTCTTTATGAGCATTAATGTAATCTTGAACTTCATCAACATTATTCAAGATGTACAAGTAGACTTGTTGCAATTCATAAGGATCCATACTCTTTACTGAAGCCCCACATCTACCGCCTTCTTTGTCATGACGTTCAGGAAGTCCAATGTGTCCTACATTTGACAAGTAATCTTGACAAAACTCCATGGCTTCTTCAGAAATATATTTCTGAACAATAGATGCTTCAGGGCGGTTAGGGTTCTTCACATACCCTTTTAGGATTTTCATAGTTCTTTCAATTGGGTACATCCATCGTAAATAGATAGGGCCACACAACTTGATCTCCCTAACTAGATAAACAATTAGATGTAACATGATGTCAAAAAAAGAAGGAAGAAAAAGCTTCTCAAGCTGGTACAAGATCATATATCCTTCATTTTCCAGTTCATTCAATTTTTCTGTCTCAATGACTTTACTACAAATAGCATTGAAGAAGAAACATAGTCTAGTCAAAATATGTTGAAGATCATATTCGACAATGTCCCGAATAGCTATTGGGAGCAGTTGTTGCATTAAGACATGACAATCATGAGACCTTAGCCCCACTAACTTCAAGTTTTTCATCGACGCAAGCTTCCTAACATTTGAAGAATACCCTGAAGGAACTTTGATGTCATGTAAATAGTCACAAAAGCTTCTTTTCTCATCCTTAGACAAAGTATGAGCAGCTGGAGGACGAAACGTTCTCTTACCATATGGCTTTGGATGCTAGTCTTCTTGTATCCCCATTTCTTGCAAATCTATTCTTACCTTCACGCCATCCTTAGAACTACCTTGTATGTTAAGCAGTATACCAACAATACTATCACAAAAATTTTTCTCCACATGTATGAATTCAATACAGTGTCTCACATCAAGCTTCGGCCAATATGGAATATTGAAGAAGACAGACCTCTTTTTCCATCTACTTTTCTCATTACTATTCTTTGTACTCTTACCAAAGATAACATTCATATTTTTCACCTTTTCATAAACTTGCTCCCCAATCAATGCCTTCAGAGCATCTTCAAACTCATGCCTACCAAAAAATGCTTTCTTTAATATGAGATACGGGTGGCCTCGTCTAAGAAATCTCCTATGGCCAAGATAAACTGTCTTTCTTCCATGTTGAAGTTGATGGTAGCATGTTCCTTCTTCACAAATCAGACATGCTTTATGGCCTTTAATACTATAGCCTGACAGGTTTCCATATGCAGGGAAGTCATTTATAGTACAAAAGATCATGGCTCGCATTTTAAAAACCTCCTTCTTGTTCACGACAAAAACATCAACACCTTCGTCCCACAATTCTTTCAAGTTTTCGATCAAGGGTTCCAGGTAAACATCTATGTCATTTCTTGTTTGTTTTGGTCCCGAAATCAACATAGATAACATGATGTACTTTCATTTCATGCATAACAGAGGAGATAAGTTGTAAATTACCAACAGAACAGGCCATAAACTATGTATATTGCTCAGGCTACCAAAAGGATTCTTGACATCCGTGCTAAGCCCAAGCCAAAGGTTCTTAGACTCTTCACTAAAGGCAGGAAATAATTGATCGATTTTCTTCCATTGAGAAGAATAAGCCGGATGTCGAAGCTTTCCATCAGATATCCTCTCATCCACATGCCATCTCAAATTTCTTGCATCATTTTCATAAGCAAACAAGCGCTTAAACCTTGGTATGATTGGAAGGTACCACAATACTTTTGCAGGAGTGTTATTTGATTTGTACCTCAGGGTTTCACATATCAGACACTGTTGTTCCTCTTCATGCTCTTTTCTATACAATATACAATCATTAGGGCATGCATGGATCTTTTTATACTTCAGACACAATATTTTCTTAGCATCATAGTATCGAGAAGGCAACACATTATCATCTGGAAGCATGTCCTTAAAAGCCTCAAGCATTTCTGAAAAACTCTTGTCGCTCCATCCATGTCTTGGTTTCAAGCTTACCAATTTCAATACTGCTTTCAACAATTGGTACTTTTCACACCCTGGGTACAATGGTGTCTCAGCATCACTACACATATTACCATATGCATGTGATTGCTCAAAAGTCTCTTCTCCTGCATCACGAATAATATACTCTATCCGATCATCCGTATCTGTGTCATTATCATCAAAGTTCACTCCCCCTGTTGAGATGAACTTGGCATTTCTAATTCTTCACCATGCATACCCACACTGTATAACTCTTACAAAATCCTTCACAAATTAAATGTGTATATATATCTGCAGTACGTAGTCACTTCTCATTCAAACATACTACACAAGGGCAATACAACTTCCCACTACCATCATCGGCATTTCTACTAGGGAAGTCTAAAAAACCCCTCACCCCATTATCATATTCAACACTCGTTCGTTTAGCGTTTATCCAACTATGATCCATATATATCTCAACACTTCTAACACCCTATATCCAACAACAAAAGGATAGACAAAAAACAACAACAATAGAGTTTTAGATATTTCAATGAAATTAACAGGCACCATTTGAAACTAATATTGTTTTAACAAACTAATAACACTGACAATAATCAAACAACTGCACTAAATTAAAATAGAACATTGAGTGGTATTAATCCAAGCCAAATATCACAGGGGTGTAATTAAAAGTCAGAGCATATATCTAACAAGAATTGTGCAGATTTAATTTTTTCCAGATTACATTTAAGTGCTCAAAGCAACAACAAGAACCATTTTTTCATAGAACATTATTAATTATTGAACAACGTACAACTAAATAACAGATCAAACACTAACCTGATTGAAGACCAAGGAGTGAGCTTCAACCCAAAGCACGGTGGCGTCGACTAAGGTTAAAATGAAGTCCTCAAATTCACGGCACTGATAAAGGGAAGTTAAGTTAGAGGAGAATGGTTACTGCAGAGACTAGAGGTGGCGGCGGAAAAAACTAACTATAATCATAGAACGACGACGACGACAAACACAGCAACAGCAGCATTAATGACGGAGGAGAGTTGAGCAAATAAGGGACGGGAAGCTATGGATGAGTTCAGAACAAGCACGGATAGAGCTCACAGAGAAATAGCAAAAAGAGAAGAAAGGGTTCATAGAAGGCGTGTAACATCCTGGATTTTAATTAAGGAATAATAACTTCAAATGATGTAATTAATGTTGATTAAGCATATTTGAAGTATATGTTGTATGTTATGATATAAAGATTATTAGAGATGATTTAATGAGTATTGTACTCATCAGGGGTAAAACGGTAAATTTACCAACCGTCTGGTTAGCTACGGATGATAAAACCTTTTAGTAATCAAAATCAATGGTTGAGATTGAAAGATAATGGGGTGGAATCAAGTGTGAATGGGAGTATGTGAATTCATGTAAGGGTGAAGAGTGAGATGATGACAAGTGTCCAAATGAGAGCCATTGGATGAGTCAACAATTTCAAACTCTTTCTCTCTCCCTCTTAGTCGGTTTTTGCATGGGATGAAGGGAAGGATGATCATCACTTTCACCAACTCCTTTCTCTCTCCATTCCCTCCATTTTCGTTGAAGTAAGCAAGAAAGAGAAAGAAAGGGGCTTGAATTCTAGGTGAGTAAATGATCTTATATGCTTAGTTACCCTTCATTAATGTTGACCAAGAGGTCAAGAGCATTATTTTTATGATTTCAGAATTTCCATTGGTGGTGTTTGATTGTTGGATGAATCTGAAAGTTGGTGGAATCAAGGTGTTGAGTTCAGCAAGTTGAAGAGGTAGGTTTGTAATGCATTTTGATATATATGTCAAGACTTTTGCTTAACCAATGAGAATTCTAGAAATTAGACCTAATTATGATGTTAAGTGAAGGGTAGACTTTGATGAGAGTGTCACTGTTCATTTGGTCAGTTTTGACATTTGGGAGTGATTAGAAATTGGTTGGAAGTTGAATAAGGGAATTTGTTAGAATGGGTTTTTGAGTGGTTTGAGGATTTAGAGAGGGAATGGGTTGAGTAGGTTGAATTTGGGTTATTGTTGGTTGCCAATGGGTTCTATGTGATGAAATAAGTGAAAATGAGCTCTAACACAAGTTTTAGAACCATTGGAGTGCAATTGGTGAATTTTGGTAAATCAACTCAGTTGCTGCGTTTTGGGTATCTGGTGTGATTTCTCGAGTGAGGGAAGAACTCACTCGAGCACAGGATGAACGTGCTCGAGTAAGCATGTTGTGCTCGAGTGAGGGTGCCTCTTTGGTGCTGCGGGTGAGTATCTCAGGGTATCACTCGAGAGTGATTGCTAAGAGTGCGCCTGGCACTTGCGAGCATTGGGGGATCACTCGAGCACTGGGACTTGTGCTCGAGTGAATCTGTGCCTGGGGGTGGAGTTACTCTCGGGTTGTCACTCGCAGGGCCTCACTTCCGTGGTGCTCGAGTGCTGGCGAGGTCTTTGCTCGAGCACAGGTGCTTGTGCTCGAGTGAGAGTGTAGGTTTGTCGCGGGAGTTGCTCTCGGGTAAGCACTTCCTGTCTCACTCGCATGTGTGCTCGAGTGAGATCGAGGGTTGTGCTCGAGCACGGTCTTCTGTGCTCGAGTGAGAGGGCCAAAAATCAGAGTTTAGCTTTCCAAAGAGGGGTCTTTGGGGATAGTTATTCCAACCCTTTAGGCATATGTTTAGGCATATAATGGCCATCTAAAGTGTCCAAATAATAACCAACATAAAGTATTATAGAATTAAGAACTTGGAAAAGAGATTGACCTATTGTCCCTAATTTGATTATAGGATTTGACAACTGCCGTCCTCGGGAGCCCACTGAGCCAGATAACTTCAGGAAAGAGTGAGGTAGTGACTTTTCTTTCGTACCATATGTGATGCATTGTATGTGTGTATGATCATTGATTTGTGATAGTTTCGTATGTTGCGACTTATGTGAATATGTGTTAGCACCATCAGTCCAACAGTCCCTGAGTAGCTAACAACGGTTCGGGTAAGGGCAATGTGCCTTCCTGGCGGAGAAAGGGGATGAGGATGAGGTGTGATATATGTGATTATGTGAGCCGAAAGGCTATTTGTGAAGGCCGACGGGCCATTTGTGAAAGCCAGATAGCTGTATGAGCTATAAGGCTATATGTATGCACTGCCGCACCAATAGTCCCTGAGTAGCTAACAACGGTTCGGGTTAGGGCAGTGTGCCTTCCCGGCGGAGAAAGGGGATGAGGGTGGAGTGTGATATGCCACGCCAATAGTCCCTGAGTAGCTAACAACGGTTCGGGTTAGGGCAGTGTGCCTTCCCGGCGGAGAAAGGGGATGAGGGTGGAGTGTGATATGCCACGCCAATAGTCCCTAAGTAGCTAACAACGGTTCGGGTTAGGGCAGTGTGCCTTCCCGGCGGAGAAAGGGGATGAGGGTGGAATGTGATATGAATTGCTGCTGATGTATGATGATTTGCTTACATGCTGTGTGATTATATGTGGTATAAATGTTTAGTTACTACTGGGATTCTTTTGAATCTCATTCTTTCCTTTGAACTAACATTTCAGACAGGGCGAGTGGCTCTAAGGAGAAGCGAGCGACCCGGAGCGATTAAAGCTTCTTAGGGACATTAGTATGGTTTTTGTTGGTTAATCATTTTGGATAGGGATTACTGTAGTGCATTTTGAGATGTAAATAGTGTGAATACTTGGTTTGTAATCCCCTATTTGGAATTTGAAACTCTATGTGTATATATAAGAACCCGGGGGTTACCGGGGTTTAAATTACGAACTCTGATATATATGAGTGTAAGTTAACTGCACAGGTGATTATATTCGATAGTTGAAATCGAGACCCGGATAGAAAAGAAGTTTTGAAAATTTTGTAAAGTCCTACTGCTTGGTAGGTAATTCAATAAGTTTTGAACTATCCGATAGTCTCAAACCCCTTTTTAATATGCGTTATCAAATATTAATTACATTAATTAAGGCAGGGGGTTACAAGGCGCGATCTGGGCGCGAGAGTAAAAATACGAGCGAAAAATATTACCTTTAAGACCGGTTATTATTAAAAACCAGTCTTAAAAAGAGTGAAATTTCACATTTAAGACCGATTTGTACAAAAACCGGTCTTAAATGTAACACATTTAATACTGGTTTATATAAAAACCGGTCCTAAATGTAGTTTTTGTACAATCCGGTCTTAAAATGTTAAAATTTTTAAAATTTAAAATGTTTTAACATTTAAGGCCGGTCTTAAATGTTAAAACATTTTAAATTCATAAAAATTTTAACATTTTAAGACTGGTTTTATTTATAACCGGTCAAAATAAATTTTTTAAGACCAATTTTTTTAAGAACTGATCTTAGAAGTTCAATATAATTACAAAAATGCCACAGCACAAATTTTTAAGACCTTATCCTCCAAAACCGGTCTAAATGTTGCGGTCTAAAAAGGGTTTTTTCCAGTAGTGAGGAGAGGAATAACCCATATCATGCAAACTTATTCCTCTACCCTTCTCATCCACTTCCTTTCTACTACCTTTCTCCATTGTTAAATTGAAGTTTTAGTAATCCTAGTTTACTACTTTATAAAATTATTAATAAAATGTGAAATTATTAAGAAAAAATAAATAAATTCAAATAGCTAAACTCTGGTCATGATAATTTAAGAATGCAAAAAAAATTATTTAAAAATAATTTTATAAAACAATAAATGTAAATTATTCAAATTTCAAACTAATGGTAGAAATAGACCGTGGAAAAGAAGTGGATAAGAAGTGGATAGAAAGTATAGAGGAGGGAAGTCAAATCTAGGCTTCTATTTCTCCTAAGTTTTCTGTTGAAGTTTATAATTTTATTGCTTCTCAGACACATAATTAATTAATTACCATTTTCAGAAAGAATCTTTTTATCTAAAACATTTTCATAAAGATTTAAAATCCTATTTAAAAATTGAAAAATTATTAATTTCATATTTTATTGATTATATAATTAAATTTAAAAATTAATTATATTTTAGAATATTTTATTCTTTTTAAAATATTTTAAAATTTTTGGCCATTGTAGTTATGTTTTTTTCCTCCTATAGTGTTTTTTAAAAAATAAAACCAAAAGAATAGTTAAATAGTTTTTCAAACATAACTTATATTAGTTAAATAATTTAATCATAAAAATGTTAATAAATTATCTATATATTAATAAATGGCTGCAAACTCAGTAATTGTTGTACCGCACATCAGTCGCTGACGTGTAATTAATTTGTTACGTGCTCATGGCCAAAAATAAAAAAAAATTTGTTGTGTACTCCTATTTGTGTTTAACATAATGGGCGCTAACTAATTTGAGTAGATTAAAAAAATCAATTTAAAAACCGTTTGGTTCAACCCTATTACATATATGCAATGGTGATCATGATTACATTACCAAGAAAATAGTATTTGGTTGTTCTTTAACATGGTAATAGGGTTTACCATAGTAATGATGATTACTAAAAACTTGGTAATCCATATTCATACCTCCCCCCTATAAATTTTCATTACCAGCTCATCGTATGATTAAAAAAATCCAATTTATCATTTAGTTTCACATGTTTGTTTCACTTATCTCATTTCATTTGCGACAACCATCGCCGCCACTACCTCCTCCTTCGCCATCCCCCTCGCCGCCGCCGCCGCCACCACCTCCTCCTCCTCCCCCAGTAGCTGTTGCCATTGCCGTTGCCGCCTCCTCCTCCACCTACCTCCACCACCTCCTCCGCCGCCCCGACCTCCTCCTCCGTCACCCCCCACCCACCACTACCACCACCTCCTCCTCCTCCTCCACTCGCCGCCACCCTTACCACCTCTTCCGTCACCCCCCACTGGCCACTGCCACCACCTCCTCCACTAGCCGCAGCCGCCCCCCACCACCTCCTCCTTCGCCACCCCCTACCCGCCGTGCCCGCCACCACCTCCTCCTCCTCCTCTACCCGCCACCTCCCCCACCACCTCCTCGTCCACCCTCCGCTATCGTCGCGACCTCCTCCTCCTCCCCCACCCACCACCGTCGTCACCTCCTCTTCCTCCACCACCAGCCACCCTACTGTTGCCTTCGCCCACCCCCGCTGCCGCCACCCACTGTCGTCGCCACTACCTCCTCCTCCTCCACCACCGCCCCCACCCCCACGTTACTACAACCACCACCACTACCTCCTCCTCTGCCTCCACCATTGTCACACACCAGCCGCCACTATCACACGCCAGCCCCACTGCCACCTCCTTCGTCGTTGCCGCCGCCCGCCCGCCTCCGTCACCACTACCTCCTCCTCTGCCGCCACCTCCATCGTTGCCACCGCCACTACCTCTTCCTCCTCCATCTCTGCCACCGTCGACTCTTAACTATTTTTTCTCTAAAGATTAGATTAAGGGTAAACTAGACTTTGTGCAATATATTAATTTTAAATAATTGTTAAAATATTAATTTATTGCACCTTGCTTAAAATCAAACCAAACACTGCCCCTGTAATTAATATTGCATTGCATTACCATTGCATCGTACTGCATTGCATTGCAGGGTGTAATGAGATCGAACCAAATGGGCCCTTAGTTATCACTTTGTAACAAATATGAAATGATTTTCCTAAAATACATGTTTTAAAATTTTAATATCATAATTATATTCGGTTATAAATTCTTTAATATGTACAATCAATAGGGGTATAATGTACATTCACAGAAACATATTAAAAATATATACTCCCTTCAATTCTTAATATAAAAGCTAGATAACTAATTTGTAAGTATCAACGAAATTAATTAAATTAGTTATTTGTAATAAATATGTGTTAGTTTACCAATACCCTTTATAATCATGTGCAATGTGACTACCTAGATGAAAACCACCATTTCTCATGAATAATCAATAGATATACTTTGAGAGAGAAAATCATAAAATTAGAATATAAAGTAGATTGAAGTCTCTTTTTTTTTTGTCAAGAGATTGAAGTCTTTTATTTAACTCATATATTTAGAATAAGAGGTAATAATAAGGATAAATGGCTGTCAGTGGCAAGTTTCTCGGTGGCAGCTGTTGTTGCTGCTTTCCACTTAGATTAGGTTCCAAGCTTTGCTTTGTCTGACATTGATATTGATATAATTGTGTGTATAGTTGAGTGATTAAAAAAGGGTGATAGATATAAAAATTGTTATGAATATTAAATATGTGGATGTCCATTGACTCATATTACTCTTCGAGTCAACTTGATATGAAGAAGAAAAGAAGATTTGACACAAAGCAAAAGCAAAAGAAGACAAGGACATAAAGAAGATATAAAGTAACCATGGTCATGTAACCAGAGTTAAATATAACCATGGTCAGGCAACCAGGGTTAGATTTCTGACTCTATATAAAGGCCTGTAATCGATTGTTTCAGTTGAACTGAAGGAGAACTTCTCTCTAACTTCTCTCTAGAAATTCTATCAATCCTTTATCTAAATTCTATCAATCTTTTCTCTTATCACATATACTTTTATAACACATTATCAGCACGAAGCTCTAAAAGAAGGTATGATCTTCTTATAGTTTCTTTAATGATTATATATATCTTGTTTTATTTTATAGATCTGGGATAATCTAAGCCACTATATGGAATTAGAGAGATACTTTTACCGATTGTTATATAACATCGGGTTCCATGGATAAGATTGAAGATTGTCATTATTTTTATATCATTTATATATATTGTCAAGTTCTTTATTATTATTATTATTATTATTATTATTATTATTATGGCCAGAAGCCATACACATCTGATTCTTGAAATTATGACCAGAAGTCATAATATTTTAATTTCTTATAATATGACCAAAAGTCATATCCATTTGATTTTCTATTATATGGCCAGAAGCTATATACATTTTTCATCTTATTATATAGCTAGAAGCTATATACATTTTTCATCTTATTATATGGCTAGAAGCTATATATATTTTTCATCTTTTATCTTATTGTACGGCCAGAAGTCATGTACAACTTTTATCCTGAAGATAATAGTTAATTCCTCATCTTGAGATTAAATGGCCCGAAGCCTTACATGGCCTGAAGTCATGAGATTAAATGGACCGAAGCCATATATGTTTTAATTTTCTTATCTTGCCCTATGAATTATTTATTGTCTTTATGAATTTACAGTTATTATATTGCATATTTACATTTCATATTTTAATTATTTTCATTTATTTCTTTAATTAGTTTGAATAATGGAAAACCTGGCAAAACTTGAAATTGTGGCTTTTGATATTACCGGGAAAAATTATTTATCTTGGAAGTTGGATGCGGAAATTCACCTGAATGCCAAAAGTCTGGAAGACACGATTAAAGAAGGGAATAAGGCATCCAACCAAGATAAAGCCAGATCCATGATTTTTCTTCGCCACCATTTACATGAGGACTTAAACACTGAATATTTGACAGTAATGGACCCACTTGTCCTTTGGAACAATTTGAAAGAAAGGTATGATCACCAGAAGATTATCATTCTTCCAAAAGCTCATTTTGACTGGATGCATTTGCGCTTGCAAGATTTTAAATCTATAAGCGAATATAACTCAGCTATGTTCAGAATTACTTCTAAATTGAAATTATGTGGAGAAAATGTTACTGATGATGATATGTTAGAAAAGACATTCTCCACATTTCATGCATCCAATTTGCTCCTGTAGCGGCAATATCGTGAAAAAGGTTTCAAGAAATATTCTGAGTTAATTTCTTGTCTCCTTGTGGCTGAACAAAATAATGAGCTTTTATTGAAAAATCATGAATCCCGTCCAACAGGCTCAACTCCATTCCCTGAAGTGAATGTAGTAACTACTGAATTTTATTGTGGCCGTGGCCGTGGCTGTGGACGTGGATATAGACGTGGACGTGGGCGTGGCTACAGCCGTGGGCGTGGTCGATATCATGGAGGTTCAAATTCCTACCAGAAGTGGGAAAAGACTGATAAGAACCAAAAAGGGGAAAGCAGTAGGCATAACAAAAATGCTGATAATCCATGCTATCGATGTGGTGGAAAGGGCCATTGGTCTTGTACCTGTCGTACACCAAGGCACCTAGTTGATCTTTACCAAGAATCAATTAAAAATACTGGTAAAAGATCAAATATTGAAGTTAATCATGTTGATCAAGGCGAGAATTCTAAGTATGGCGATATAGATAATAACTATTTGGATATTGCAGATTTCTTAATATAATTTTAATTGTTATATTTTATTTAAAGTTGTTTCTATCATATGCACTAATTTTATTTATGTTTTTATGAAGAATGAATCCTATTGGCATCAATCCTGAAGATTTATGTCTCGTTGATAGTGCAACAACCTATACCATACTCAGACATGATAAATATTTTTCTTCCCTGGTAATACGAGAAGCCAATGTTCAGACTATATCTGGTAGTATAAATTTAATTGAAGGCTCCAGAAGAGCTAATATTTTGTTACCTGAAGGAATACAATTATGCATTGATAATGCATTTTATTCTACCAAGTCTAAAAGAAACTTACTGAGTTTCAAAGATATCCGCAGAAATGGATATCATTTAGAAACAGCAACTAAAAATAATCAGGAATATCTTGTCATTACAAATATAGTTGCTGGCAGAAAATGCATATTAGAAAGTTTTCCTATTTTTTCTTCTGGTTTGTATTACACATGTATAAGCACAATTGAAACATATACTATTGAGAACCAGAAGTTCACTAATGCAAACCAGAAGTTTGCCAATTCAAACCAGCTGTTTGATAATGTAAACCAGAAGTTTACCAATGAATTTATTGTTTGGCATGACCGGTTAGGCCATCCCGGTTCAATCATGATACGACAAATAATTGGGAATTCATATGGACATACCCTGAAGTGTAAATAAATACCACAATCCCATGATTTCTTATGTGCTGCATGTTCTAAGGGAAAGTTAATTATTCGCCCCTCACCAAGCAAAGTAGAAAGTGAGTCTCTCACATTTATAGAACGGATACAGGGAGATATTTATGGGCCAATACACCCACCATGCGGACCATTTAGGTACTATATGGTTTTAATTGATGCATCAACTAAATGATCGCATGTTTGCTTATTATCTTCTTGCAACCTGGTGTTTGCGAGATTACTTGCTCAATTGATTAGATTAAGAACACATTACCCTGATTATCTTATCAAGAAAATACGTCTTGATAATGCTGGTGGATTTACATCACAAGCTTTTAATGAATATTGTATGTCCCTTGGAATTGATGTTGAACATCCTGTAGCTTATGTTCACGCAAAATGGACTTGTAGAATCATTTGTTAAAAGGTTGCAACTAATTGCAAGACCTTTACTTATGAAATCTAATCTACCAATTTCTGCTTGGGGCCATGCCATTTTGCATGCAGCAATGTTAATTCGCATTAGGCCCTAAAGTTATTTAAAGGTTTCCCCCTTACAAATGGTTTTTGGTCAAGAACCTAATATTTCCCATATAAGAACTTTCGGGTGTGCGGTATATGTGCCTGTAGCACTGCCATAACGCACCAAGATGGGTCCTCAAAGAAAGATGGGAATATATGTTGGGTATGAATTTCCATCAGTTATAAAATGTTTAGAACCATCCACACGAGATTTATTTACGGCATGATTTTCCGATTGTCATTTTGATGAATCATTTTTCCCAACATTAGGGGGAGAAAACAAGCAGCTGGATAAAGAAATTAGTTGGAATGAATTATCATTGGCTCATTTTGATCCTCGTATAAAACAATGTGAACTTGAAGTTCAAAAGATAATTCATTTATAGAATTTAGCTAATCAAATGCCAGAAGCATTTACTGACCTAAAGAAAGTGACAAAGTCACATATCTCAGCTGCTAATGCTCCTATTAAAATTGATGTCCCTGAAGGACAACCTACTATGGATGAATCTAAAGCACACCTGAAGTGTGGCAGGCCCATCGGTTCCAAAGATAAAAATCCTCGAAAAAGAAAAGGAGCAAAGAATATAGAAGGTCAAGTCGAGGATAATGAAGAAAAATTAGTAGCTTCAGAAGAGCCATCTCCTGAAGAGATATTATCTCCAAAAGAGAATGTTGTAGTCCCAGAAGAGACCCAGGTACCTGATATATGTGAAAATAATGAGATCTCAATAAATTATGTTATGAATGGAATCCGATGGGATAGAAATGAAGTCAACGTTGATGACATCTTTGCTTATCATATAGCATATGATGTAATGAATGATAATGAGGTTCATGAGCCAAAATCCATTAGTGAGAGCCAACAAAGAAAAGATTGGCCCCTATGGAAAGATGCCATTAATGCAGAATTAAAATCATTGGCAAAACAAAAAGTATTTGGACCTGTAGTCCTTACACCTGAAGATGTAAAACCAGTTGGATGCAAATGGGTCTTTGTACGAAAAAGAAATGAAAAGGGCAAAATAACTAGATATAAGGCACATCTAGTAGCCCAAGGTTTTACATAAAGACCTGGCATTGATTTTGAAGAAACGTATTCACCAGTAGTGGATGCGACCACTTTTCGTTATTTAATTAGTCTAGGAGTAGATGCAGGACTTTATTTACATCTAATGGATGTTGTGACTGCCTATTTATATGGATCACTTGATAATGATATTTATATGAAAGTCCCTGAAGGACTTAAGATGCCAGAAGCATCCAATTCAAGTTCTCGAGAACAATACTCAGTTAAGTTAAATAAGTCCCTGTATGGCCTGAAGCAATCAGGGCGCATGTGGTATAATCACCTTAATGAATATTTGTTGAAAGAAGGATACAAAAATGATCCGATATGCCCATGCATCTTTATGAAAAGATCTAATAGTGAGTTTGCTATAATTGCTGTTTATGTTGATTATATCAACATCATTGGAACTCCTGAAGAGGTTCAAAAGGCAATTAATTGTTTGAAGAAAGAATTTGAAATGAAGGACTTGGGCAGAACAAAATTCTGTCTTGGATTACAGATTGAGTACTTCAAGAAAGGGATCTTTTATATCAAGAAACTTATACAAAGAAGGTCCTAGAGCGATTTTACATGGATAAATCTCATCCATTATGTACCCCAATGATTGTAAGATCTTTGAAGGTGGATAAAGACCCATTCCGACCCCGAGAAATCAGTGAAGAAGGTGATAAAGAACTACTTGGTCCATAAATACCATATCTTAGTGCTATTGGAGCACTAATGTATCTTGCTAATCACACACGTCCTGATATATCATTTGCTGTTAATTTATTAGCAAGATATAGTTCTTCACCTACATGAAGGCATTGGAATGGAATAAAGCATATTCTTCATTATCTCAGAGGTACTACAGAAATGGGGTTATACTACTCAAATGTATCCAAGCATGAACTGGTTGGTTATGCAAATGCCGGATTTTTGTCTGATCCACATGATGGTAAATCACAAACGGGCTATCTATTTACATGTGGAGGTGCAGCTATTTCATGGCAATCTATGAAATAGACTATATCAGCTACATCATCTAATCATGCAGAAATTATAGCAATACATGAAGCAAAATGTATGTGGTTGAGGTCAGTAATACATTATATACGTACAACTTTTCATTTATCTTCCGGCAAAATGATCCTAACAATCCTTTATGAGGATAATGCTGCATGTATCGCTCAACTTAAAGAAGGCTATATCAAGGGCAATAGAACGAAGCATATTTCACCAAAATTTTTCTTCACTCGCGACCTTCAAAAGGATGGTGTAATAGATATCCAGCAAATCAGTTCAAGTGAAAATCTAGCAGATTTATTCACCAATTCACTCCCAGGTACAATCTTTGAAAAACTTGTTCATGATATTGGTCTTCGGAGATTCAAAGATTTCAATTGATATTATCAAGAGGAGGAGTCGATACACGCTATACTCTTTTTCCCTTATCTAGGTTTTGTTCCACTGGGTTTCCCTAGAATGGTTTTTAATGAGGCAGCACTCGATGGTGTATCAATGAATGATGTACTCTTTTCTTTGGCTAGGTTTTTATCCCACTGGGTTTTTCCTAGTTAAAGTTTTTAATGATGCACATTTATAATGTACATCTAAGGGGGAGTGTTATGAATATTAAATATGTGGATGTCCATTGACTCATATTACTTTTCTAGTCAACTTGACATAAAGAAGAAAAGAAGATTTGACACAAAGCAAAAGCAAAAGAAGACAAGGACATAAAGAAGATATAAAGTAACCATGGTCATGTAACCAGAGTTAAATATAATCATGGTCAGGCAACCAGGGTTAGATTTCTGACTCTATATAAAGGCCTGTAATTGATTGTTTCAGTTGAACTGAAGGAGAACTTCTCTCTAACTTCTCTCTAGAAATTCTATCAATCCTTTCTCTAAATTCTATCAATCTTCTCTCTTATCACATATACTTTTATAACAAAAATCAATATATATATAGAGTGATTATGGTTAGAATTTTTTATTTTTATTCTTTATTTATTTATTTATTGTAAAAATAAGTATGGTTAGATTTGAGTAGTCAAATGTGAGTAATAATCAGAAAACTAAACCGGTCCCACACGCTTTCTCTAGTCCCTATCAGTACATGCAGATCATTAATGGCCCGCCATGATTTGGTCTTGGACAGAGAAATGTTTGAACGGGTCCGCATCTCATCCCCCTACTTTTGGGGGGGTTTTTTTTTATTGTTTTATATATTTTTATTTATTTAAATTAAATTATATATTACATCTTAAAATATTTTTATAATTTGATATTTTAAATTAATTAATTTTTAATTTTATATTTTATATTTTTTTTTCTGCAACACTAATATTTAAAAATATTTTTTTAATAACACCTAATATATAAAATGTTTGTTTAACAACCAGTATCTTAGTCTAATTAATTTTTAATATATAAAATATTATTTTTCAGAAATTTTTTTTTTTATTTGGGGTGAATTTTCCCAACTCATGTTTTAGATGAGTAAGGAATATGGATCCATGGTTGAACTAGGTTTCTTCGCCCCTACCTATACTCCTCAATACTTTTCTTCGCACCGGTGATATTGCCAAAATCACTGTTAAACCAAAGACTTCAAAGTAAACATAAATGCTTTAATTTTATTTATAAATTCATTTTAATAAAAAATTTCAGTTTAGTCTTTATTATAAGTCAAATTTTAAAATAATAAATGTATTTATTATATTTTTGTTTCTATTAATTACAATAAATAAGAAGAATTTATTTATATTGGTTTTTAGAATCAATAATAAATCAGGGTAAAATTAAAAATTTAGTCTATAATTAATAAATTAACTAATTTTTTTTAACATATAAAAATTAGTTAATTTAACCTTATAAATAAAATCAAATATTAAATTAAGAAGAATTGAAACCATTTTCATACTTTTGGTGGTGTCCCGGTCGCAAACGTGGGACCATTTTCGCCATATTTATTGTCGACAATACAATTTTTGGTAAAGAACCAAACCTCTATACAACAGCCTCACTGGTGTTCATTAAGCACTACCATAATGAAGCTCTTTCCAATCGATATCCTGCTATTCCTAATTCTCTTCGTCCGCTATTCAGCTTGTCACTTCCTAGATAGAATAACCCCAACCAATCCCCTTAAAAACGGCGACGTTTTGCTCTCCGACAGTAAAACCTTTGCCCTTGGTTTCTTCACGCCCCGCAATAATCCCAGAAATCGCTACATCGGAATATGGTACAACCAAGTTTCAGAGCAAACCGTTGTCTGGGTTGCTAACAGAGACAACCCTCTTAATGGTACTACTTCTGGAATTTTCTCAGTAGACATCCATGGAAACATCGTTCTTGTTGCCAACGATACGAATAATCCCAATCCCGTTTGGTCTTCCAATGTTTCACTCTCATCTTCTCCCACTAACACCTTTGCTAAGCTTCTAGACACAGGAAACTTAGTTTTGATCGAAAAAGGAACAAGAAAGTTTGTTTGGAAGAGTTTTGATTATCCCTATGACACCATGCTTCCGCTTATGAAACTAGGATTGGATAAGAAAACTGGATTGGATAGGTTCCTCACCTCATGGAAATCCCCTGACGACCCGAGACCCGGAAACATGAGGTATAAGATCGACCCGAGAGGCTATCCTCAGTTCTTTGTCTATAGAAACGAGGACCCAATCTATCGGGCTGGATCTTGGACGGGTCAAAGATGGGGCGGTGTACCTGAGATGATCCCCAACTACTTCATCTTCAACGTTAGCTTCATTGACGATGCAAGTGAAATGGGCTATACTTTCACCCTCACGGACCCTTCAGCCTTATCAAGATTGGTGCTTGACAACACTGGTCACTTGATCCGGTCCACGTGGCAGCCTGATGATCGTAGATGGCAAGAAATATTGCACATTCCAAGACAGAATTGTGACCACTATCGACGGTGCGGGTCAAATAGTTACTGTGACGAGTACTATGGTGCTGAAGAGTTTCAATGTGTGTGCTTGCCTGGATTCGAAACCAAAAACCCACAAATGAGAAGTGGGTCGGGTGGTGGGTGTGTGAGGAAGAAGAATGTGTCAACGTGTCAAAGCGGGGAGGGGTTTGTGAAAGTGGAACGTATGAAGCTGCCAGATACATCAGAGGCACACTTGGATCAGAGCATGAGCATGAACTTGAAAGAGTGTGAAGAGAAGTGTCTGAAGGATTGTTCTTGTGAAGCATATGCGAGTGCAAATGAGGTCACCCTGAGAGGCTGCTTGACATGGCATACGAATATGGAAGACATAAGAATATTCAATAGTACGGGCCAAGATTTGTTTGTTCGTGTGGATGCAATTGAATTAGGTACATTCTTCTTCACTTGATTTTAGTTATTTTTCGGTTTCCCCTTTAATTAGTTTTCATATATATATATATATATATGTTCATTATTGAACAGTTGTAGATGATACTTGTTGGAATATGCTTAGTCCATCTTTAATGGATTAGGGTCCAAGCCCAACACTTGGAGCTATTATGTAATTATGGAAAAGTATGAGTCTAAATAAGGGGTTTTATCCTTATGATTTGAAATTCAAATCTATAACTTCCTGTACCTGAGATATGGAAGTGATAGATTTTGGGAGTCGGTTGAATTTTTATGATGAGAGAACTTTCCTAAGAAATGCTCTCTCTAGTTCTCTTCTCTAATGGTGAATTTGTTGTATGAATATGATTGGAGTCCATATCAATATTCCGATTTCGTGTGGGTATTCAGCGAGTCAACGGATTCCAGGTATACCCGAAATCCTTCAATGATATCAGAGCAGAGAGTAGAATGCTGTTGAGGCCAAAGTTGAATTTTTTTTGTCCGCTGCATATAATATTCCTCTGGTATTTGAGCATTTTTCCAGAGTTCTCTTCAACCATTTGATTAAATGGAGCTTTCTTCTGTTTTCATGTGTCTGAAAGTCAATTTGCTTTCTGTTATACATACAAATCAATTATGTTTATTTGTGTTTTTCATAATCGATTATGTGTCTGAACTTCATACTTATATATATATATATATGAATTTTGGTAGACGGTTATGATAGCGTAGAAATCGTTTGACCATTGAGAATTAGGCCATGAAATCATTATGTGCGCATCGAACACGAAAAACCGAAGAATAAGAACTCAAAACAATGTAGAACTGTCACTATAATTTCTAGCACGGAAGGAAGCATCAAGTTTCAAAAAACCTTGAAACTGGGTTATGAGAAAACTTGATTTTTCGGTTTCGAAATTGATTCCTTCGTATAGAGGAGAAGAAGATAAAACCAAAGAGTCAAAGAACATAGGAAAATGACCTTGGAAATGCCAGAAAACATGAGAAGACAAGTCAGGTCCGACGGACCTAACCCAAAGCTCCTCCAGGTCTGTCGTGACCCGGCGGGAGGTTGAAAACAACCTCCCTAGATCTAAACGGCATCGTTTTGATGCTTTTCTAAAAAAAAAAAAACAGGATCGGGTCAGGCGAGTCAAAGCTTAACCCGATCTAAAACAAAAAATATAAAATAAATGGATTTGGTCGAAGTTGGCCCAACCCAAACCCAAAAAAAAAAGAGGATTCGAACTAGCGGGTCAGGTTTATGGGCTGACCCAATCCACAAACAATTTTAAAAAAAAAACAGAAAAGTGCCGTGTCGCACGTGTCGGGCCATTGGATTGCCTAATGCCATGTGGCAAACTTCATCTGAAAGCTCTCGGCGCATGGACTCTGGATCGCCAATGCATGTAACATTTCGGTATCTCCATGGCTGCACGTTTATGGCATGTGCTGATGACGAGAGTAGGATAGTCTGGGTTTTTCCAATTTTCCAAAATTTCCTCTTACTCCTCCTTCTAGGGGCACATAAAGTTGCATTTGAGCTCCGAATGAGACGCGGTTTGTTTTTAAAAATCCCTAAATTCAAGATCTTCATGTTGATATATATTTGAAATTTTTTTGAGTACATTTGGATATGTTTTAAAGGCATTTAGTGCTATCTTTAATAATTTTTTATGAGTTTAAAATCCTAAAATATTTGTAATAATTCATAATAATTTTATTTGAGATAAATATGAACTTGGAGAATTCTAAAAGCACTGAGCCAAAAGATTTTATTCTTTTTGGATAATGACTATATTGGAAAACACTTTCTTGAGTATGAACCAATTTGTAGTGGATTGGAAAAGGAGAAAATTATTTGTTTGCTATCTCTAAATAATGATCCAAGCCTAAATTACTTATAGTAATGTGAGCCTCTGAGTGATAGATGAAAGAGGGATTTGCTCATTTAAATTTGAGGCTGAAACATAGCCTAGAAGGAGAAGATCCTGAAGAGGATCAAGAGCAAAATGATTCTAATTAAGGTTCATTAGAACCTGAAATTGAATAAGAGGTGTGACCGAAAAGACATCTATAAGATAAACCTAAAGAAAAGCCTGAATCTCTTGAATCTTAAGGTGAAACGTCAAGATTCACATATGAAAAAATCTCACAGAGGTGAAAGGGAGGATTTGATACTAAAGAGACAGTATCAAATCACAGTAAAAGGGAATCTCAAAATGGAGAAAGTTCCCAATGTCAAGTTCAAGAAAGTGATGCACCTCAAAAGGTAGAGCCCACTTCATTAGTGAAAATGAGCTTTGAACCCAGTCCAACCACTAATACTAGCACTACTACAAAATATAGATTTAGAAGCGCTAATCGTTTGGCACTTCTTTAAATAAGCGCCGGAGAAGACTTCTATTTTTAAAAAAAAATACTTGTGGCAGCTATGGCGTTTCACCAGGAAAGCGTCATAGCTAGCCAATACCTTATATGACACTTGCTTGGGGAAGCGCCAAACAAGGGGTTATTTAAAAAAAATACATGTGGTAGCTATAACACTTCACCAGGAAAGCGCCATAACTGCCCAATACCTTGTATGGCCCTTGCCTGGGCAAGCTCCATACAAGGGTATTTTTTTTCACCCTATTTTAAAAAAAACTTAACACCTCGTTCCCTAATTTAAAAATTAATCAAAATATACAAAATTGTGAGAAATGAGAGTCAGCGTCACCAAGTCCATCAGCAATTAAAGATTAAAAAAAAAGATAAAAGACACATTGGATCTTGATGAGTCATAGAAGGGATTTAAAAAAAAAAAGTGACTATGAGGCCTATAATGATGCTGCCATTATGAGCCATGAAGTCTATAATGGCTCTTGCAGTGCAAGCGCCATACTGCAAGCGCCATTATAGACTTTAGGGCCGATAATGGTGCTTGCAACACTATAGGCTTCACATTATAGGCCATGAAGCCTATGCATGATATTGTGGGCACTTATATGCAAGCGTCATTATAGGCCATATGCTTTTTTTTCAATTATTGAAAGTTATGGTGTTTGATAGATTAGCGCCATAGCTTCCATTATAATTTTTATTTTTATTTTTTTCCAATTATTGAAAGCTATGGCACTTGATAGGCAAGCGCCATAGCTTCCCTTCTCCTGCTCTATTTTAAAAAATTTATTTAGCCCGCCATATATTTTATTCTTCATGTTGTGACTTGCACGTATAGATCTAGATGTGGAGGTCATCATTCTCTTGCCAAAGTCTCTCATGTTCGAAGAAATACGCAATTCAATCCGATTAAAAAGCTTACACCAAAACTTGTGGTACTAGAGAAAATAAGTGCGACTGTGGTACCCTCTTCTCTAAGTACATACTAAATTCTTAAATCTCATAAGCTTTTTTCTTCTTATTGTCTCCTCCTACAGAAACTCCCTTATAAGTTTTTTTTCTTTTTTTAATACAAAAGCTTTCATCGATTGGCACTATAGTTTCCTTTTTTTTATTTTAAGTGTAAAATCTGTCATGAAACTTAGCTTGTAGTTTTATGTGTGCTTATAACTTTTTTTCCAAGTATTTGCTTGAAGTTACAACTCTCTCTTGTTAAACTTCCTATACATTATAAGTTTTTTTAATTTTTAAGCTTACAAATATAATTTTATTAATTGTTACTAGTTTAATTTGCTCAAAGTAGTTATTTAGTGGAATTATTTCATTCTGGTTTAATTTGATTCTGATTTAATTTTATTCAATTTGTTGTAAATTTATACTATAAAATACAAAGTTCATTAGAAAAGGAAAAAATTATGTAAATTTTTTTTTTTAAAAAAAGAGATACTTCCTACGGTGCTTCAAGGTGAAGTGCCATAGGAGGGGTAGGCCTTCTATGGCACTTCAACATGAAGTGCCGAAGGAGGCCTATTACCTCCTACAGCACTTTATGCCTGAAGCACCATAGGAGGGGTACCTTTCCTAAGGCGCTTCCCTAAATAATCGTCGTAGGAGGGATTTAAAAAAAGCACAAGCTGTGGCGCTTTCAGAAATTCAAGAAGTGTTGTAGCTTACTTTTATGCCACTGGAAGCTATGACCCTTCCCAAGCGCCATAGTATTCATAAAAATAAGCGTCGTTTATTATGTTTTTATAGTAGTGTAGAAACTATAAAAGACTTGAAAGCAAATACTATTTAATGTTTCCTTGAAGAAACAAGGAAAAATTGCATAAGACATTTGAAATATTTCTTTAAGAAAATAGAGAAACTCCGAGAAATGATTAAAACAACATGGGACATAAAATTCTTCCAGCCTTAGAAAACAGTGGTTATTGTGAACCTTATCAAATTGGGTTTGAGAAACAAAGAAAATTCTCTCCAAATGAAGAAATGAGATTAATATGAAACTAAAGAAAACTATTGAATTGTCCCAAATTCCCTGATAATAAGACATTATCAACATAATAATGCTCTAAGAGACATGAAGAAGTAAATGTCCAATACTCTTTTATGAGTGGAAGCTCTTGGAAAATAAGTCTTCTAAGAGAATCATATGCTTCATTTAAGTGGGAGCTAGTTTCATATGCTCTATCTAAGTGAGAGCTTTTAGAAATTGAGCATTCCGATAGTCATAATTGAGCATATTTTGTGAAGTACTTGTATAAAATTCTTGATAGAAGATAGTGGGACTACTGGAATCTGTGTGATGGGAGGTACAAACGCATTCTCCTGATCATAGACCCAATGGTGTTATTACCTTTCTAGTCAAGAATAATACAAGTATATGACATTATATACCTAAATGTTCTATAAAATGACATTCTTGGTTTAAATCAATTGTGAATAATCTTATGAGTGGGATGATTTAAGTGACTAAGCCAATTAAGGCTGCCAAGAACAAGTATGTTAATTAATAAACTAAATAGGGACAATTATGATATATGGCATTGAAAGATCTCATAAATAAAAAAAGTTGTAAAGCTATTGACTTGGCTCAAATGTCACTAAAGCTGAGAATTTGCTTGGCAAATAAGAGGTTATGAGACCAACATGGCCGTGACAAGGGAAACTTCATAGAGTTATACTTGATAAATGTATGTGCAAATGTGAAAGAAATTCAACAGCAATGCCATGTATAAAGTAGCACCTACATGAGATAACCAACATGATAAAGAAACTGAAAGAAGTTGAACATGTATTGTCTTACGAACAAGTATAGCTTGTTCATCAAGATGCTCTTTTCCAGGTGGGGAGATCATGAAAGTCAATATGACCCATAGTAAAAACATTTTTACTTTCAACGATGTATTGAAGTACTTGGGGTTTGGAAATGAATGTTTAGATTTTTGCAAGTCCTCAGGACAAGCTTACCCCATAGGGGAGGCCAAGTCCTCCACACTCTAAACCCAACATTAGGGAAGGGTAAGAGATTCCAAAAAAGAGATAGAAGGATGACCCTAAATTCAAAGAAGGGTAAGAAATTCTCCTAGCAGAAGGCTAACCTAAGTGAGGTTAAATGCTTTTCCTACTAAAGAAATATCCATTTTGTAAAGAATTGTTCCAAGAACGCAAATGACATAAGCTCCATAAAATCATGATGATAGGAATTAAATTCTTTATAGAATGTTCTCTATTGTCAAATCTAAGCAAGAAGGTTGGCGTTTGTGACGCATAAGGAGTGAGGTAAAATTCATAAGCACCTACAAGTTCATTTTATGTAGTGGAACGACCTTAATTCTCTATGATGTGCTTGATGCACTGGTTCAAATGAGACTAAGTTATTGTCTCATGCCGTCTAGATTATGGGTTCAACTGTTTTAGACTTTTATGATTTTGTGACACCTATATAGTTCTGATTCAGTTTTCCTTTCATGAGATTTCTTTGAGTTGAGCATTATTGGTGACTTTCTATGCTTAGTTGCTTTACCACTCTTTATAATTCAAGTATTGACTTGATTATGTGTCATACTAGATAAGGACATAGGAATTACTACCAAAATTAGTATAATGAGGATTGCTATGTTTAATTTCCAATGTAGAGATGTCCTTGTGATGATCTAGCAAGTAAAGCAACATGAAAATAATTTATAGTAAAGGGAAAATGACCTTATTTCCATTGTAATTATTTCACTATGATAAATGTGGTACTGTGTATGAGGGTAAGGCACAGAGCTTAACATTTTATAACTCTTGTTGAGGATTATTAATGATATGATCATACTTATTTGATTTCACATAAGTCTAAAGTTTAAGAATTTTGGACTATGAATGGATAAGTTGCGAGATCAATTGAATCAATTAAATAAGAGCTTTGAGATCCTATGTATGAACTAATCAATGTTGTGAATGATCAAATAAGCTCTATGACAGAAGAAAGATAGTTAGATAGCTAACTATCCGATGCACTCCACCACCATATGGAGTTATTGAAAGGCATAATGAAACATTATAAGACATGGTTATGTGTGTGATGGTTTAAGTCAACCCACCAAATGTGAGTGGAAGAGTATTGAGGTCCACTTTTAATGGATTAGTATACATATTTGTTTTCATCAAGTGTGTGTGGTATTGAACTTAACCATGTGCTCTCTAAAGTGGTCAATTCTACACTCTATGAATTATGGTCAAAGTGAAAATTGGTTTTGACTTTCTGCAGACCATAAGAGTGCAAACCATAAGGGTTAATTGCACATTTTCATTGTGATTGTAAGTAGGAGCTAATGAAAGTGACGACTTCATTTTTCATGAGTGAAAAGATGGAATTGTGACTGAAAAGAACTAAAAGCTACCAAATTTATTATGTATCAATTTCCAAATAAGGGCAAAAATGATGACTATGTGTCTCTTTATGAGACATATAGACAAGGTAGTACAGAACCAGCTAGCGATTCTCAATCGTCTTTGTGAGTGGTAGCTTAGAAGGGTCAATAAAGAGACCTAAACAAGAGAAGAAGGAAACTCCAATAAGAAGGAGTAATTGAGAAAGCAATTCATGGCTGCTCTAGAAGATAGAGTCGTGCTCTGTACAAGATTCCTACAAAGGAAAAATGGAAGAAAGTAATAAAAGTGATGAGTCATTGTGAAAGAATCATGTTTGAGAATTAGTTGATCTAATCTAAGAGTGGATAGATCAATTAGGAAATACAAGAATCATTTGATTGCAAAGGGGTGAGCATAATAAGAAGGCTTTCATCTTACCTTTTGTGCATTTTAATAAGACTTATTCTTGCAATAGTTTACTGTTTAAATTTAGATATGCATCAAAAGGATATAAAACCTACACCTTTAAGTAGTAATATCGATGACGAAATCCATTTGCAATGACAATTAGATTTCACTAGAAGTGGTATTTGAGGCTTCATAAAGGAAGAACCTCATGTTTTTGCAGAGATCCTTATGGATTGAAGCAATCATCCAGATAGTAATACATAAGGTTTTGTAAGAGCGATAACCTTATGTAGTTTTCAAATGGTTGAAGAGAACCATTAAGTAATTTTTGATATTATCCTTTTTAAATGGATGATATACTATTGACCAGAAACAGTTTAAATCTAGTAGTATATGTTAAAGAATGATACTCATAAATTTTGAAAAGAAACACATGAGTGAAGCAATGCATATTCTTGGACTTGAAATCCAATGAGATAGCTTAAGGAAAATCCTCCCTATGAGAAGAGAATTATATTAGGAGATTCTTGAGCAATTTCTATTTGAGTTAATGTAAACCCAAGGATACCCCAGTGACTTCAGTAATGATTTTTGAGTCTTGATTCTGTCCCTGAACTAAAGCAACATAGAAAATGGAAAAAGGTTTCCATGCAAACGTTGTTGGTAGTCTTATGTACATAGTGATATGTACAAGACCAGATATCTATTTTGTGATAAAACTTGTATGTTAGTACTAATCTAACCATTGTGAGAGATAAGGAATGCCTTTACAAAAGGTCTTAAGATACTTTTCAGGGCATATAATGATCATGCGCATATTAATTTACTATGTCAGTACATGTGGCTATATGGCTTATGATGTTTGGAAAAACATCTAAGATTTGAAAGTGAGAATTTAAATCTAGTGTTAATGTATTGTGAAGACACTACAGCCATTGCCTAAATAAAAGACCCTAAGTATCATATCAAGACTAAACATGAAGATGTGATTCTTGTTAGAAATACTATAGCACATAAAGTTATTGTTGTTGAACAACACATTCCTATGCAAAGTCCCCAACTAAGCATGTGGCCAAGGAAATACATGAAGAGCATAATGAGTCCTTTGGCATGCATAGGAAGTGAAGTATACAAACTTCATTATGGTTTTACATGTGTATGCGAAAGTATACAATGTCTAGTATGTCGTACAGGTTGATGAGGTCGACTTTCTCACACAAACGACCACCTTTGACACTCAGGAGGAGTGTGCATAGATGAGACATATGTGTTCACCAGTAAAACAACGAGAGAGCTGATATGGTAGAGAAGAAACACAAACTAAATGTTGCCTCGACTTAGAAGTGCAGTCGGTGGGGATGAGATCTATGATTATAAATATGGATCAAATCATGAAAACCCACATCCATGATACCTATAGCCAGACAACAAATTCTTCAAATCGATGTCAGGTGAGTAAAGCTAAAGAATTTTGGTTTAAATACTGTGTGTGTTTAAACTTAAGTTTGTACGATGTTAATGGTAAGATCAAATCAACATATACTCTTAAAGTATAAGAATAATACCATAGCATGCGATTCATACCACATGTGCTAGAGAAATGGGAAGCAAGTGAAAAGATCCCTGCTTTGTTGTTGTGCAAGTCCTGGAAAGTTTAACCCTTTCATGATGTCCTCTGACTTTGACAATATCATAGAGATATGTTTCAATGTTTGCTACTTTAGCATTTTTCCTATAATCATGATTGATACGATCTAAAGGTATAATGTTAGGAAAGCAGTTGATTCATATTGAAATGACATATGGGTGAAAGAAAGATTACTTGGAATACACACACTTATGCTTGTGTCTGAGACCGGTCCCATATGATGTTACTTGGGTAATTTCATAAGTATGGATACTATGTATATAAGAAAGGCAATCTGAGTTTTATCTTGACTCAAGAAGGATTAGATTAGCAATGAAGAAAGTGTATATGGGTTAAAATCTAGGACATTTAAGGCATTATATTAATATGATTGTGCTGCACTACAGGGTTGTTTTATGCTGGTCTTTGTGAAAGGGATTTCTAGTACAAGACACCCAAATGGAGACATCATGCCCACACGGCTACAGCAGAGAACCTAGTATGAAAGAAGGATGGAAGAGAAAGCGACATGACCCATAACATCTGATCTACCAAGTGTGAGTGGGAGATGTTGGAATATGCCCAGTCCACCCTTGATGGATTAGCGTCCAAGCCCAACACTTGGGGCTATTATGTAATTATGGAAAAGTATGATTCCGAATAAGGAGTTTTATCCTTATGATTTGAAATTCAAATCTGTAACTTCCTATACGTGAAATATAGGAGTGATAGATTGTGGGAGTCGGTTGAAATTTTATGATGAAAAAACTTCCCAAAAAACTGCTCTCCCTAGTTCTCTTCTCCAATGGTGAATATGTCGTATGAACGTGATCAGAGTCCATATCGGTGCTCCGATTTTGTGTGGGTACTCAGCGAGTCAACGGATTCCAGGTACGCCTGAATTCCTTCAATACTCCCTTAGGTCATAAATATGTGTGTGTGTGTGCGCGCGCGCGCGCGCGAGCTAGTTAAGAAGCTTTCTTTAGTCTTAAATACGCCAAATCTCCTTTTTAGTTATATTTTTCTTACATTGGCATCAAAGCCTATTGATCCTGTGGCTGTGATTATTCTATGTGAATAAATATGTGTTATAATTTTTTAATTATATCCCATCATTATTTTTATTTCCGCTATGCAATCATATATATGAGATTATATAATAAAAGAATATATGCTGCTTCAATTTATTTTCGAATGCGTACATAGATATACCATAAACAAGTGTCTCACATATGTATATATATTTGGTCAAGCATGATATTTGTTTTTTGTTTTATATATACATGTTCATGAATCTGCCTCCTATGTTTTTCGATCATATGCGTATGTGTATATGGATCCCTCTGCCTAGCATACATCTATACATAAGATTGTATAATATGTCAGTGTTTTTTCGAGCTTTCCTCTCTGATTCAATTGCTTGAAACTACTCCATGTATGCTCTCTGTTTCGCATATGGATATATGATAATGAGTTCAAAAGATTAAAACTTTGTACATATAAATCAAAATGTTCTGCTCCTCACAGTTCCTTCATCTTCTCCTCACATCTTCGATTTCTTAAGGCTTGACGCTTTTGAAACCTATGTGGAACCAAAAACAAGAGAATTTAACCCTCAAAAGCTAGAAAAGCTTTTGAAACGCAGAGGACACACATCCAGGACGAATTATGCAGCGTCGTCAACGTCGAGAAAAATGGGGTGTTTCGAAACTGAGTGTTTTTGCCCCAAAAGAAGACATGGATGTGTAGATCTTAAAGAGACAATTCCAATAATGCTTAGAACGCGTCAAACGGAGTTTGGATGAGGGAGAAACAAAGGAAAGAAGTTCGCGGGTCGTTAGCCGCCGCCGCAACTTCACTCATGATTTGATCAATGAAATAGAGGTTTTAAGATCAAATAAATGCCATAGATTTATAGTTCGCTGAACTACAATTTCAACGACACCAAGAACGCCAAAAACGGAGCTAAAACGAGGGAGATATGGCCTCCCGAAGTTTGCAGGTCGCGATGACTAGCTGGAGCTCCAACCGGGTCGGGTTGACCCGGCTGGAGGTTGAAGATGATGACGTGGCAGTCAACGCCACATCATTGGTCAGCCAATGCCACGTGGCACCAATGAGAGGTTGCCACATCAGCGTCAAGTGCCCCGTCAGTAGCGATCAATGAAGGCCACGTCATCCGTTGACCAGCCACGTCAACCGAGGCACGTCATTGACATATCAGTAGTGACGGGGTCAAGGTTGACCGGTCAATGTTGAATGGTCATTAGTCAACACTGGTCAAAGTCAACAGTCATACGTTGACTGTTGACCCCAAAAAAAAAAGACATATGGCTCGTGGGGCCCACTGGGGCCTCCATTTTACACGTGGCAAGCATCGTCGGAGAGAGGACGACACGTGGAGTTGTTATTGCCGATGCGTGTCTCCGGCTGACGGCCGTAAGGCAGCGCGTGGACGTCACGCACTACCGAGGAGAGTGGCGTTCATTGGAATTTTCTGATTTTTCAAGATTTTTCCATCCAGACACTTTCTAGGGGCGCATGAGAGCACGTGGGACCTCCGATTGAGACGTGGTTTGTTCCTAAAAATCCCTAAATTCGAGAGCTTCAATTTGATATATAATTTACATATATTTGAAGCAAGTTTAGGTGTAATATGAGTAAAAAAGGTGCTTATGTGCATTTAGAGGGTTCCAAAAATGTTGGAAGTGAATCAATATTGGTTCTATTATTTTTTGGGATAGGTTGGCTTATTTTTTTAAGAGTATTTTTAGTTGCAACATTAGGTTAAATGCTGAAAGATTCTTTAAAAGTAAGTGATTATTCAAATGAGTTTTTTGAATATAAAATCCTATCCAACCTTGACTTAAACTCTTAGAGATAAAAACCTGAAAAATTGCAGCAACTTAAAATTATTCAATAATTATTGAATAATAATAAGTTTTCCCATGCTTTTAACCACATTGATCCACTTGGATTGAAGCAATGACTTCTAAAAGTCAATCCTTTACACAAATGTTGTGACAAAGTATAAGACAGATAGAGATGTTAGAATCATCTCATCAAGTGAGAGGTATGCTGCAATTATATCCAAGTAAGTGGATGTAAACATGGCAAAGAGGAGTTGGATATTGTAGCTAGAAGCTACATGAGTTAATATGGTCATAAGGGCCTATGAGAAGGAGAATCTATTAAGAGACAACAATATGAGGCTTAAACTTTTGAATGTTCTTGTTTTTCCATTGAATTTAAGATTAAATTCTCTGTTTATTTTTAAAATTGAATTCAGTATATTCTTTTCTTGTTTTCTTGAACATTCATGCTAGTTAGATGATATTCTGTTATTATCTTATTAATATATCTGCTCTTTGATTGAGTGGGAGTTTTCTAGAATGCGTCTAGAAATCCAAAGGGGAAAGTATTCAAATGAAGACTGTGGTTAAAAGGGTGATGAGCTAACTAGTATGATTGGGATGGGAGTCAACATAGTTGTCTCCTGAACATGAAACTAGTGAACTTATTATCTAATTATCCTTTGTCTTATTTGGACAAATAAGATTTGTATACCATAATCGTTTGAGTGACCAATTATAACCAAGTCTATTTGACTGAGCTTATGGAGACAAGCTCAATAGAGATATCTGTGGAGTTAAAAACTCTCAAATCTCTTTCATTCAAGAAGAATGAGATGTCAAGGACATCATACCAACTAGTCTTCAGCATTTAAAGGTTGAAGCAACTGAAGGATACAAAAGGTTTATGCTATCAAGTATAGAAAGAACAATATTGCTTAAACATATGTTGGTATGAGCAATGTAACCTTATCCAAGACGTGTGGATAGTGTTGGAAGATAGTGAAATAGGTTATCTTCTTCCATAAAGTTAAAACTAAGTTAAGTTTTAACATAGTGTACTAAGTCCTAACATATTGTTTAGGCAACACTTGAGGCAGATGTCAAACTAAGAAGTTGAGACAAACTAAATGTTAAGTTCTTTCTAACAAACAAGTGTATGTTGTGATAAGACATCTCCCAGTGAGTGGGAGGAAGCTATGTCTCCCAGTGAGTGGGAGTTGTAATACCCCAAATTTTAAGACTTGAGGCTAGAGAATAAGCCTGAGATTAGTGGACCGCTAAGCCCTGGTTTAGCAGAATCCTAAATTGTGATTAAGAGATAATGACTCCAAAAGTGGAAGTGGTTAGTGATAAATGAACCCTTTAGGAGAAACCAATGTGATTTGAGTTTCGAATGTGATTCGTATGTGTTGTGAGCAACGCCGAAACCCTGTATTTAAGTTCAATTATGGATTAACTTCTAAATTGACTTTAAATAGAGGGGAGGGCGCATTGTGAAAGAAAATGAATGAGAAAATGTATTTGATGGTGATTCAAGAGGAATTGCCATAATCAGGGGGAAAACGGTAAAGTTACCGACCAATTGGTCAGTTACCGAAGAGGAAACTTATTGGTAACTTCAAGATCAATGGTTAGGATTGATTTGTGCAAGAGATCAAGGGATGGAATCACATGTGTGTGAGCTCATGTGAGGTTTGTCAAGATGGTGACACTTGGCACTTTGTGAGCCCTTGGATGAGGTCAAAGTGTCAAACCCATTTTCCCTCTATCCTCTCTTTATTTGGTCGGTTTTGGCTCCCAAAAATTGAACACTCTCTTCATCATCTTCATCTTTATCTCTCTCTCTCTTGTTCTCCATTTTCGCCAAGCACAAGGGGAGGAAAGAGAAAGCTATAGGTGAGATTTTGGTTGGCTTGTGGTCCTCTAATGCTCTAATGTCCTTCTATAATCTTATTCATAGTGATAAGAGCTTCATCTCTATAGTTTTAGATTTGTGAGAGGAGGTGTTTTGGAGCTTGAGCAAAAGTGGAAAGATGAAGAATCAAGGAATTTGTTTGGGAAAGAGGAAGAGTGAGTGCTTACTTCCTTTTGATCTAAGTTTTGTAAGTTTTGTCTAAGTATGATGAATTGTGAATTTTGCCCTAATTTTATGTATTTTCGTGTGGTATGTAATTAGATGTTGTTTTATGTTAAAAATGGTGTCATGTTGTGGTATTTAATCATTGGAATTCATTTGAATTCGATTAGACACATTGGTTGCAAAACTGGAAATTCTGTCCAGTGTAAATTCTGTCTGGGCAGTCTGGTTGTATGGACGTTTGGACTGGGCAAAAGATGGCAGAAAATTATGAAAATTTCCAGTCTTAAAGTTCACATCCCAAGCTTCCAAATGGACACATCATTTATGCCATTTCGTTTTGTCTTCTGTGAGTTATGGCTGTTTTAAGTTTGAGGTAAAAAATAAATACTGTTTTGGGACAGTCTTGAGTTTTGGGGAATTCTGTATTTATGTGGTGATTTCTAGTATTGGCCAATATTTTTCCTGTGTAGAGGACTTGAATAGCTTTAATTTGGCTTTGGTATCACCTCATTTCGATTTTTTTGGAATTAGTTATGAGTTTTGGAAGTTCAGTCAAGAAACTAGATTTTCTTGGCCGCGACCAGCGGATTCTGGGCCGCGGCCCAAATGTTTATGGGCAGTTTTTGGCCGCGGCCAGTGGATTTGTGGGCCGCGGCCAACACCCAAAAATCAGCATTTTGGATTTTTAAAAGGTGATCTTTGGTCAAGTGCTTCCCAAGCCTTTAGGCATATGGTTAGGCTTTGATTAGCCACCTAAAGGTGTTAAATGATAACCAACATTAAGTGTTTGTATGTTGAGGAATTGAGAAAGGGATTAACCCTATGTCCTTGCTTTGGTTATAGGGTTGATATTCGCCTTGATCGTGGTTCGGTATTCATTCTGATCGCGAGTAAGCGAAGCTGGAGCATACGTGGAAAGAGTGTAGGGAACTTACCCCTTTTGCATGCTTTTATATTTGTGTTTGTGTTTTGATGCATGTATTGCTTTGCTTGATTATGTGAAACATGTATGAATGATTGTAGCTCTGTTTCTAGTTATGCTATGGTCATGAGTATGTTGTTGAAACATTGAGCATGTAGATATGTCATTATGTGAGCATGAGTTATGTATTGCAAGCATGTCATGCATTAAACACATATCATACATGCATATAGGTATCTGTTTCCTACTGAGATTCTCTCGAATCTCACCCTCCCCTACCAACATTTTAGACAGGGTAGGTGGATCGAGGTTGGAGCAAACAGGCAAAGGCGATGAGGACTACTTCGGGTTATAGAGTTTGGTAGTTGGTTATCATAGATGTTGGGATAATTATATATTATATGGATGTATATTTGAGTATGTATTCGGATATGTATTTGAGATGTGTATTTGAGAAGACTTTATGTAATCCCCATATGAGGGCTTGTAGGGGCGAATATGCCCTATAAGGCTTTGAGTTAATAAATGGAACCCGGGAGTGGCCGGGATGATATTGTTGTATACTCTGATATTTGTATAAATGTGATATTCCGCGTGAAGTGATTGTATTCGAAATGTGAATATGAGACTAGGTTATTAGGATTTCAAAAAGTATTTGTGAGAATCCCGTCTGGTAGATGGGTTTGAAATTGTTATTTGATCATTAGTGGTCTCTATTTCATTTTAATCCCGTATTCCAGATATAATTACGGAAGGGGGTTACAGGACTGAGCCATGTCTTCTAATGAGTGGGCGTATATGAAAGTAAATATTGCCTCTGATATGTATATTGTAACCTTCAGCAATGTGATTCACCACATTGAACTTGAGTGTGAAAGACTGAAGGATTCAATATCCATCAGTCAGACGAACTTAGCTAAAGAGTGGGAGGATTCATCCTCCATGCCTAAGAGCAAGAAACCTATGAGGTAAACTTGATCTAGAAGAGGTCAATGGTTTCTGCAAAGATAAAATGCTACATTGATAAGGGTTATAAAAGTAGCAATCCACATGAATTGTGGATATTTCAGAGCAGCATATGGCTTCATGTCAAATGCAAAACAACAAAGAGATAGAATCAAGGGATTGAAACTTGCACGTTAACTCTACACTGATAAACCACCCTAATTCACTCCATGCAATTGCAACTGACAGATCACATCTTTGCTATCTCTTTAGTTAAGGATCGATGAGACTATGATTCTCAAATCCTTTGTTGGATTTTGATGTTTCTTTTCTAGGAATAAAAGATTCTATTTCTTGCCACATGTACACCTTGATCAAAGGGAATGATCAAACTAGCAAAAGAGTATTTACTAAACAACATGTGCTAAAGGGTTAATACCCTTATGAATAAGTTGAAAACTTATTCTACTTGGCAAGAAAGACAAAGAAACATTTTTGAGAAAATCCACTACAATTGGCAAATTATGACATTAGTGAACCAATGAACGTGAGGGCCAAACACAGAACTTAGTGTTTCGTTAACGTCATGGACGTTTACATGAAATACAGTAACGTTTACTTAATTCTAGGCAAGTGTAAAGTTGTTAGATAATGGTTGAACTAGTCAATAATCAGTAAACTGAAAGAATAAGACCTTTCAAACTAACAAGGTTTTAGGACACCCATGTGATTAGTTCAAACAATTTTGTGTACAAGAAAGGTATTGTTAGACAACTATCAATACCTAGAACCCTTCAACATAATAGAGTTGTTGAAATGGAGAGATAGACCTCTCCTTGATTTGGTTATGAACATAATGGCATCAATGAGGCTATTAGCCAAAGGTTGGTTGGTGGACTCATAGCTATTATATTCACACTTAACCAAATGCCCTCTATGTCAGTCACGACCTTACCCTATGAATCGTGGATGGGCCTTAGACCAGGGCCAAGCTCGTTAAGACCATAATGGTCATCAACTTTATATTCATAATCCTTCCTGTGAGTAAGGAAGATTAGGGTCAAGGTATACAAGGTATCTCTTTGTGAGATGACATGAGAATTTGACATGACACGTCTTCATTAGTGAAAATGATGGCGGTTCAGTGACTGATACAAAACCGTGGGACACAACGTTCATAAAACCCAGATTTCCTAGCAGGAAATGAGCATTAATCATAATAAATCTCTTTAAGAGGTTCACAAGTAACAAGGAATAACCAAGTGTTCCTAAGTTCACTGATCTAAGTGGGAGGATTGAGACCATTTTCACAATAAAAGAGGTAAGAAGTAAGTTACGAGAGAATTACCTCACTCATACATAGGAAAAGAATCCTATGAAATCCACCTCGGAGCAAATTGTCATCTAGCGAATGACTATAAGGGATAGATTCCCTAATGGATTGAATACTTTCTTCATCATTTAGAAGGTGATGATAACTACCTATAAGTGTCTGAAAGACACTAGAAGGACCTGCTAAGATGAATTGCAAAGTGTCATACAGGAGGATTTGGATTCTTTTTAAGCCAAATACATGTCTTTCAAACCATTCACCGTAGCATGCAAATCATACTACATGTGTTTAAGAGTTAAACTGCAACACGGGATGTGGGTAAAAGATCCCTAGTTCACTACAGTGTGAGTCCCAGGAAGGAAGAATCCTTCCACGATGCCCTTAAGACTTAAGCGACATCATGAAAGCTTGGTTTGATGATAGCTACTTTAGCTGAAGCTCCATGATCACACTAGATTCGGTCAGACGAGTGAAAACTAGGAAAGCGACCAAGTCAAGATGGACTGATGTTTAATCAAAAAGGAAGATTTACTCCTAGATACATAAGATGTGCTAGTATCTGTGGTCGACCCCTTACTAGCTCTATGTGTAGCTAGTAAGTGCGGATACTATGTACGTGGGAGGCAATCTGAGTTAATCAACATATTAACTCGAGAGGGATTAAATATGCCATAAGTAATATGTATGGGAGAATCTGGGGCATATGAGGTCATGAACATATAGCTTACGGTTATATATAAAGGGTGTCCTTAGATGCTGATCAGATATGAAGGATTTCTAGTATCACAAGCACAAAAATCTTAAAGATGTTTTTGCCCACACAGTCACGGCAGACGCCAAGTATGAAACAAGAAAGAGTAATGCACGCACGATGGGAGGCCCATCAAGTGTGAGTGGGAGATGTTGGACTTTGGGTCCAAGTCCACCCTTGATGGGCCGTACTATTTGATTAGGAAATAAGTAGCCTAATCAAATAAGATTAAAATCCGCATAAAATGCAGATTGGGGAATAATTCAGTAATAATTATGGATTTGTTAATTAAGGAACAAATCACCATAATTAGGGAATTAATTGAGAATCAATTAATTGCTGTCTTGGAGGGCAAGAAGGTGTGCACACGTTTCCTAATTAGTGGCCTCCATAAACCACTATAAATAGGGTGTGCCTCCTCAATTACAATACACTCGCCATTGAGTTTTCTGGCAATTCTCTTCTCTCCTACCATCTTTCTGGTTCTGGTGATCTGCTGTGCAAATCACAATTAGGCTCTAGTAGTCTAATAATTGTGTGGGCACAAGTATGGAGTATTGGAGTTTCGACCCGGATCTGAACATGGATTCGTCTCGGTATGCCAAATCTCATTTTTAGTTATATTTTTCTTACATCTTCTTTCTTGAAAACACGTGTTTTCTCTTCCCAACTACATTCCTCTTTCATACTTACCTCTTTCATACCAAATTGAAGCTCGGAAGCACACAAAGAGGTTTGACATTTAATGTGGCAAATTGAAGCTCAAATATTTTCTCCAACCTCTTGAATCTCCCACTCTTTACTAGCCTTCTAGTGATTGGGCCCTTAACACCATGAAGAGGATCTTGGGATTACTTGAATTCTTCTTAAATGACATGATATCACCTTGTTGAACTTATATGCCACCTATGGTGCAACTGTCATATATCCCTCTAGTCCTACTCATAAGTCATAGAGATAAGGTTATTTTTGTCATATTCATGAGTCACATTATTAAATTATTTACATGAATACATACAATTTTGACATTAACTAATTATTATGTAGACTATTATTTTGTTGGGAAGTATATATATTAAATAGGAGTAAAGTTGGAAAGTAGTTAAACTTTAAGACAGAGTAGATGAGATTTAACACTCTTCTTGGCTCCTATGAAATATGCTGGAAGTCATTTATGATTCATGCCTTAAAGGATGCCACATATACTCCTATCATCCTCTCCCACTTTCCTCACCTTCCTTCTCCTTCTCGGCTCATAATTCTCTTCCATTGTCACCACCATCAACAATGGCGGCACTCGGAAAGAGGCTGCCAAGATTTTTGTTGTCACTCTCTCCTAGTTAATTAGTCTAAGTTTACATTTCTTTAAAATGTTAGTTGATACTTTATTATCTGTACTCTTGAATTGCATCTCACTGTTTGTTTTACACACACACACTACATAATTAACTTTTCACCATTGCAGATTTCACCTAGTATTGTTCAATAATGACAACATCTTCTTTGATATATTAAACTTGTCTCTGCAGCTAAGTATGAAAACAAGCGTCATGGTTCTCTTGGCAAGAAGGGGATGGTCACACTCTTAGTCGTTTCTGTTTGTCTCTTAATGTTGCTGATCACTTTCGTGCATTGGTTGGCAAAGAACAAGAAACAAGGTAAACTCTATTTCTATCAAATTTGTCTTAGAAAAGTTTCAACCACTTCATCATAGTCAAGCTTAGTTGTGATATATATTTTTCTTCTTTTTATTGCAATCAAACATCTTTTGCTGTATAAGGAAGCTGAATTATATTGTATCTCATCTTTTACCATTCTTTTAATACAGCGAGAAGAAGAAGGCTTGATGAATATTTAGTCGATAGAGCACAAGGCTCAGATTTATCATTATTCAATCTAGGTGACATAATTGCAGCAACAGAGAATTTCTCTGATGCAAATAAGCTTGGACAAGGTGGCTTTGGTTTAGTTTACAAGGTAGTTATTTACTAGTAACTAGTCTCAAATTCCACAAAGTTGACTAATGTTCAAGCCTTATATATAACACTTTAATAGGAAATTGAAGTGATATTTTGACTTCAGGGTCTACTCCAAAATGGAATGATGATAGCAGTAAAGAGGCTATCAAAGCAATCTGGAAACGGCATTGAAGAGTTCACAAATGAGGTTACTTTAATGGCAAAGCTCCAACATAGAAATCTTGTAAGGATTTTAGGCTGTTGCGTACAAGGAAATGAGAAGATGTTGATCTATGAATATTTGCCAAACAAAAGCTTGGACACTTTTATTTTTGGTATGTCTTCTTTCAAGACACTCTTATTTTTGCACAATTAGTAATTGTGAAACTTTCATGTTTTGTATAATAGACAAGTTGATAAAGTATTCTTCACTTTTGATAGTTTTAATCTTTTATTCAGATCAAGCAAAGAAATTACAGTTAAACTGGAGGAAACGAGTTGATATCATTTCCGGTGTTGCACGAGGAATCTTATACCTTCACCATGATTCAAGATTAAGAATAATTCATAGAGATCTAAAAGCCAGTAATGTCTTGTTAGACTCTACATTGAACCCAAAGATCTCAGATTTTGGTATGGCTAGAATATTTAGTGGAGACCAGATCGAAGCAAGCACAATCAATGTTGTCGGAACCTAGTAAGTACTCAATAACACAACACATCACTATCCCTAATATTGAATGAACATTGATAACATTAAATAATCTTCTCTATTTTACAGTGGTTACATGTCACCTGAATATGCAATGGAAGGATTGTTCTCAATAAAATCTGATGTCTATAGCTTTGGAGTCTTACTTCTTGAGATTGTTACCGGCAGAAAGTGTAGCAATCGTTATGATGACATTGCCCATACTTTAGTTGGACATGTAAGTAAGTGTGTGTGCGTGCGCGCACGCGTGTGTGTGAAGCAACCACTTTGAAATTAAATCTCTCTTCAACAATCTAATTATCTGGTTCTTTTGATAAATCCAGATTTGGGAATTATGGAGAGAAGGCAGAGCCACAGACATTGTTGATCCATCATTAAGAGGTGATGAGACATGTATTGAACAAGTCATAAAATGCACAAATATTGGGCTTTTATGTGTACAAAACCAGGCAACAGACAGACCAACAATGTTAGAAGTGATTTCCATGTTGGATAATGACATAGTTCTTCCAACTCCAAAACAACCAGGATTTATGTTCAAGAAAACTACATGTGATCAATCAAATCCATGTGCTAGTGGTACCGAGGAATTTTATTCGTTGAATGGAATGAGTACTACAGAGATTGAAGCTCGGTAAAGGCAATGATTCTTAGAATATACTTGACATTTGAATGCTCTCATATTCCTCTTTTCTTTATTTGATCAAGTGTGTCCCCCAACTATTTTGGATTTGAGACTAATCCCTTTCAAGGCTTAGAGTACAAAGAGTCTTTGTCTCTCCTCAAAAATACACTTTTCAGGATTCGAACTTGTATTTTCTTCTTTATAAAAATAAGGCCATTGACCACCTCAACCAGTAGACTTGGAGGAATACATATGTACACCAAGAGCGCCACCTCATCTATACTCTAACTAATTAAAATATAACAACTCATTTTATTTTAATCCTACATGGCATACGAGTCATATGGAGAAATTCAAATTTTATGATTTTGAAAAATAACAATTCAAGGGAGGGAATTTCTTTTTTTATAAATTGTGAAGTTTATGTTTTTTAAAATAGTAAAATTTGAATTCTCAAGATGACTCATCAGTCATATAGGATTCAAATGAGATGATTTATTGTATTTTAATTAGTCAGAGTATAGATGAGGTGTCGCTCCTGGAATATATAAGAATTTTTCATAGACTTGTTGGTCGTTGTTATATAGTTCTACTGCTTTGTCAGGCAAATGCTGCCAAGTCTTTTCAAACATTGTGAATGAATACAATGATACCTATATTTTATTATTTAAATCACTAAATGCAAAGTGATATGGTTGTTCCACAAGATTCAAAATCATAAGTAACACGAATTATATTTGATTTGTTTTTATAATTATATTAAGGATAACTATTGTGCAAGTTTTTTTCCAGCTTGTTTGCATCCCTCCCTCCCCCCTCCATCATCCCTAATTGTAAGCTTCATATATAACCTATTTATGCTTATCAAGAAAATAATTAAAATTAGTTAAAAGCAATAAATATTTTTTTCAACTATATCTTTATTTGTAAAGAGGATAAGTGAAAAAGACAATAAATGTAACAAGTACAGCCAATGGGTAAAGTTGGAAAAGGCACAATAAATACTTTAAAAATTTTAAAATGAAGCTTATATTTTGAAATACACTTATTCAAGGCTTCAATATGCTTAAATATGCTTAGTTTCCAAATTTAAAGGCTTCAATAACATTCTATTCATCACAATTTTCCATGGTCGACGATGCTTTAGGTATTATATATATTTGCGCTAGGCTCAACAATCTTCGTCCAAGTTGAATTTAATAAAACGGAAATAATAATTAAAGATTAGGATGGCCCAGTATACAAGACTCTTACCAGGTGGAGTTAAAGGAGAGTCAGATGTAAGCAACCTTATCCCAGCAAACGGAGAATAATAATTAAAGACCATGTAAAAGAATTCATGTGATATGAGAACTCATGTACAACAAAATTTTCAAAATCTGCAACTTAAACTTTCATATTTACAATTTAATTTACATTAACCTTCTACATGGCCCTTATTTTTCATTCTCTCTTAGAATAATTGTCCTCATTGAACTAAGCACAGTCTCATGAAGTTACTTCATATAGGACTTCAAAGGATAATTGCCTTGGTGAAGATGATTCAAATTCGTTTTTGTTTGTGAAAATTTCAAGGCCCTTTATATTTGCTTTGTAATGTCTTGTTCGACTTTAGTACCATCTAGGCTTTTAGCAATCTGGACTTTCTAGTCCATAAACAACTAGAATAAGAAATCCTTGGATTCTTCTTGGACCATTTTCCTATAATTATTGGACTTCCTCTGGTCCTACAAAATTCTGGCCACCCTTTGAAATAACGTTGGAATTAATTATTTTTCATTCTTGTATCCTATGTATGAATAAAGAAAAACCACGTCTACGGGAAAAAATAATAATGGAGAAAAAATGTTGGCAAAAAATGGATGGAGAAAAAAGGAAAGAAAAAGAAATAGATAAAAAAAAAAGGGAAATTGCCCATAAATCCCTATTTAAAAGTTTATATGTGAAATAGAATCTCCAATCATGTAAAGATATGATGTCCTTGATTGTAAATAATTGTGATAGGAAAAAGATAAAATTACTCTTAATGAAAGCATTCTCTTTGTACAATCTATCTTTTTATGTAAAATCTATCATCCTTTGTGTGCAATTCATCCTCCATGTGTTGCAATTCAATTCATCCTCCATGTGTTGCAAAATTAGTCCCCGATGTACAAATTATGTTTTATGCAACCCATTTCCCTTACGTGTAAGTGATATTCTCTTATGAGCAAGTGATCTTCCTTAGGGCGAATAAATAATGTTATTGAAATGGCAATTACAATTACAAATATTGTTATTTGTATTATAAGTAGTCAATTTCTCACCCCCATCACCCAATTAATTGAATTTTCCTAAATGTAAAACTTCTTAAAAGTAATTGTAAATGATATTATTATTTAAATGATAAATGCATTTACAAATGTTATCATCGTAGTCAATAATTTAGAACATCACAATCTTAGTTGCATTATATATTATTTTCCAATAACTTTTTTGGGGATCCAAGGTGGGGTGGGATCAAATCCCCCCTCACCACCTTGGCCCCAAATAAAAAAGAAGAATTCTTTGCCCAAAAAGTAGCCACCAATGCTGGAGCTCTAGAGGCCAGGCGGCTGGCAGTGGTGGCTTTGGTAAGTTGGCCTGGTCTTTTTTTGGGGAAAAAAATGGATGGGTAATTTTATAAAAAGACCAACATTTTAAAATCCCTATTTAGTCATTAGTTATGGATTTGGAATTTTGCATGTTGACATCACCTTTTTAGAATTTAAGAATTCATATAGTATTTTTAAGAGATTTTCTCGTTATTTTGTATTCTAGAAAAAATTTGAATATTTAAATACAAGATGGGGATAGAATCTTCTTTCTTGAGACTCTAGTTATGTTAAACATTTTAATGTCTTGTTATGACTAGCGTTTGTAAAATTGATTTTTCTTTCAGCTTACTTTTGCAAACCGAAGTTGAAGTAAGTCAATTAGTATAATGTAATTTATATTTAGATAGATTTTCATGAAAAGAAAAAAAATCTGTTCCATGGAATAAATTTGTAAAGATGATATTAAGAAGCACAAGTCACCGCAGAACAGGCAGAACCAAAAAAAAAAAAAACACCGCAATTTGGCCATCGATATGTAAAGAAAACGCAAGAAGATAATATTGACAATGTTCAAAACATGTCCAGAAAAGACTAGTGAGATGAGAATTGGAATGTAAAAGAGCAATCATATAACGCCAATGAAGGATAACATAAAAGTGATACAAGAGGCAAATGAGATTCCAAAATTACATTAAATAAAATAAAATAAAAAGGGGGAAAGGAACTCATTTTGTTGTAACTGCAAGTTTGGCAACACAAAACCAGACCATCTAAGGCAGCTGTATCTAATAAATATGCTGTCAAAACGTCCTCTTTGCATCCTTCAATAATACGCAAGGAATCAATCAGCAACTAAAGAAAGTAGGTTATATACAGGGAAGGAGTCAAAGACATGAACAAAAGTAGCCAAGCCAAATACAGGGGCAAGTAGGTGTTGACCATTCCATTCCCATGACAGATGAATCAACATCAAAGAAAAACTATACAATATCCAAATGTTCAGCTATTCCAAAATATTAATTCTTTGCCGTATTGTTCTTCATATGATTTAACTAACTATAGCAATCTTTGAAGGGTAAATGGTGAACTAACCTGCCAAACAAGTGCTATGCTATAATGCTATCTACCACATCAGATATGCTCCAAGTAGACAAGCAAATTTGTTATACATCACCAGTATTTAACAACTTCAAAACCTTAATGAAACCACAAGAATTATAATCCATAAAAGTACTGTATATCCTGGCAATTTTAAGGTAAACTCATGATTAAGTCAGTCAACTACTCAAATTTTCTTATCAAATCTGGCAACTAAACTCCAAAAGAAGGTTGGGGGAATGACTAAAATTAGAGGGATTAGCGTTTCTTTACTTTTGGAGTTTTCTTTAATAAGGAATGCATAGCTCCATAAAGAATTTGCAGACAGCTCTGTCTCAGATGTGCTTATTCTCTTTGATTAATATATCGGTAGAAAAGAATAGCTCAAGCATGACATGGATTTCATAATAGCATGGTTAGTGACTAACATTAAGATCAAGAGCAGGAAAATTATTCATTAAAGAAAGAACAAGAAGATGTTGTAAATAAAATGACCAAAAATCAGCAGTTACACATTTTGCTTCAAGAACTTTTCCCCTCCAAAGTAAAGGTAAGCTGTGAAAGACCAAGTAGTCACAATTCTGCCCATACACCAAGAAAACTCATTTATTAGAAGATACAGAACAGAGGCAATAAAGTCACCGAGCCAAGTTCTCTCTGCTAATTGCCAGCCAATTACCGATCCACATAAATATGCTTAGGAGCAAAACAGCACTAAACACAGAACCAGTTGAGGGAAAAAAACAGAACTTTTAGGTAATAGTGACCTGTAATCACAATAGGACTATTTCAGGAAAAAAAAAAAATCATGCAATTTATTCTATTAACTGGTGTTTGACTTAGGTAGCATGAAAATTATAAATAGTGGGCAAGGAATGAAGCAATTTACTCTACAATTCATGCAACTGCACAATGCAGGCATCGATCAATTGTATTCTCTAAATAAATGATAAGAAGATTATTTTCTCAAATGTTTCAATGGCAAACTGGGATTTTAAATCCATCATAATACCTCAAAACACACCTTTAGCCAATGTGGCAGATCGACACTGCCTGTTTGTTCTTCAACATGCAACCATCAAAACGATATAGATTGTAGTGTCTTCACAATAACAATAACAAGAATAAAGCATTAACTACATGTGATGGATTTCTATAACCAACATCACATGTTAATGATGAATGAAAAACTAAATGCATAAACACGGCTGTGCATGAATAATTCAAGAAAGCCTTGCCTTTGACTTGCATAGATAATGTGGAGCGAAAGGAGTACTTGGCATGAGAATTATTGTACAATATTTAGAACCAGCAATTTACCACTTATTCTGCCCAGCAAACAGGCTTATCTTTACCATACATGCAAATAATTACTAAAGAGGTTAGACATGGAAGAAGGAATTCACTGTAATTGTAAAAACTGTGAAAAATAAATAATCAAACATGCATGACATGAAAATTCAAGTTAGAATATCCAAGACAGATGAAGATATGATTTTTCAAGTTAGTATCTACCAGCAAAAGAAAACTTCGATTATGATTCATGTAAACAGAAGTATTAGATTCTTCCTGTCAAAAGTCCTTCGAGTAAACCTTTATACAAAAAATAATCAAGAGGATTGTTTAGAAGAATTTACTCAAAAATACAATAATTTCGGCATTAGGCTCTAGTGTGTTACTCAATTGTGTCAGGTAAAAGCAGGTGCAGTGTGAGAATGCTTCTTAGCTGACATAAAACCTAATTGGAAACTCAACCAATAATTCCTTCAATAAAGTATACCTATACATTATTGGCAAAACTCGCAAACAGCATGATTAATTCAGTATATGACAAATTCCTTGAAGACCAAGAATGGAAGATTATAATTCAAGAGGACCAACTAGCAACTTTCTCGTTATCACAGCTAACAACAGAGACCTTCCCATCATCTTTATTCAATGTACAACATACAAAAGAACCCTATGACCACAAAAAATTATCTTTTTTATGTACAGGGACCTAACCAACAAGGTAGAGTAAAAGCAACAAATGACCCGACTCACCTCCACAGCGGACAATAAATCTTATCCAAACTGACTCTTTCTAGCTTCTCAATATACTTTGATTTTCCTATCAACTAACCCGATGGGTGCCGTGCAGAACCTTAATCAAACTGGAGGAATTTCTCCTTAATTTTTCATTATCATCCTCCAGCAATCCCAGACAAATATCCAAAACTCCTTCTTTAGTCACCTCCAGAACCATTTTTTCATGCCATTTTTTTTTCCTACGAATGAACAATACCGCTACAGTGAATGTCGGCCCAACAATACTGCTACAGTGATTATGAACAATGATTGTCAGCAAAATGCTATAGTGCTTATGAACAGTGGCGCTGATACAGTACTTTATCCTTTTTTTCAACTGGGCCCCCTTATCTTGTTTCAATCTCGTGGGTCTATATTTAGGTCCCCTTTCTTCTCTTTTCTCCTTAACATGGTGTTGTACGTGGCTATTAAAAGAAAAGCAAGAAAATAATACATAATAATAATAATAATATTTATTCCAAAATCATTATTTATTTATCAATTACATCTAAATTCATTATATTAAGTTCAAATATCATCAACAAAATCATCATATAAAAAAAAATAAATATGAAAATATTTTACTTATCAATTTAATCATCCATGGCCAGGCAAACACACACGTGTTTAAGCATAAGGGCAAGACAATCCAACTCTGCCCTACTAAGCTTGAACTGAAAGTGAAAAGCCCCACTACTATGAAGAATTCCACCTTAAGAAATATAACCTTTACCTCCTGACAAAGAGACAGTTCATGCAAGAAAGTAAGGAGTTTGACTTTGTACTTGCTGTTATCGTTAAGGTTGTTTCCCCGCCTACCATAGTACCCAACAATTTATTGTTAAGGAGTTCATGCTACAATGACGCTATTACAGTACTTTATCCTTTTTTTTAGTTGTGCCTCCTTATCTTATTTCTATCCCGTAGGTTTATTTTTATGTCTCATTTCTTTTCTTTTCTCCTTAACATGATGTTGTACATGGCTATCAAAAGAAAAGCAAGAAAATATTATATTATAATAATAATAATAATAATAATATTTATTCCACATAACTGTTTATTTATCAATTACACCCAAATTTATTACATTAAGCTCAAACATCATCCATAAAATCATCATATAAAGGAAAATAAATATACAAATATTTTACTTATCAAATTCCCTCACACTTATCTCTTGGACATCCTCGAACAAAGAATAACTAATAAGTGCTTCCAACAAAATCAAAAGTGAAGTGTCAAGTCATAAGCAAAGCCACAATTGAAAAATAAAGAGATCATAGTATTCATAAGTCAATGAAAATATAAACTGGCAACTTTATTTAATAATAAATGAACTGAGTTCGTAATTGTGACTCATTCTCTCAATCTCTCAAGTGTTTAAGGGTATGTGTTTCACTCAAATTCAACTGAAAAAATTGTACTACTATAGGCTTGCTAAAAATCTCAATCTCCACTACCTAATTCACATATATAATTCATATCAAAAGGACTTATTGAGGATTATAATGGTGTTAAGGTAAAAGGAATGTAAAACATGATATGAAGGGCTACATTTAAGAAATCTCAATCTCCACTACCTAATTCACATGCATAATTCATCACAACACCCGCAATTCGAATACTTAATTTTTTTTTCTTTTTTTTCATTCTTTTTTTTTTTTGCATAATTATGTAATTCTAAAGTCGATGATATATGCACCCCCACACTTGTCAAAAGGCCATTCCACAAAAATTTTAAATGCTTTGCTAATCTTCCGAATTAGGTCAAAACACTTGATATATCATTAAAGCATATTTAATGGGTTAAGAACAAAGAAACAGTCAAATAAACTCAAAGGGACTTATCAACGATATAATTGCAAGGTTGGCTATTTGATTCTAGCTAAAAAAAAAAGAATGCCTTTATCATTTTTGAATGTGCATATGAAATGTAATCTCAACCAAATTTAAAGCAAGTTCTAGAATGACAACTTAATAGGTGAATATCACACACATGAAAAACAATCATTATAGATTAAACATGCTCAAAAGCTCACGGTCTGGGGCTTTCAATGTAACATCCTGGATTTCAATTAAGGGATAATAACTTCAAATGATGTAATTAATGTTAATTAAACATATTTGAAGTGTATGTTGTGCAATGTGAGATGAAGGCAATTATTCATAATTTAATGAGTATTGTACTAATCAGGGGTAAAACGGTAAATTTACCAACCGTCTGGTTAGCTACGGATGATAAAACCCCTTAGTAATTAAGATCAATGGTTGAGATTGAAAGATCAAGGGGTGGAATCAAGTGTGAATGGATTTATATGAAATCATTGTGAGAGGAAGGAGATGATGCCAAGTGGCTAAATAAGAGCCATTGGATAAGTCAAAATATTCAAACACTCTTCTCTCTCCCTCCCTAGTCGGTTTATGGGTATGTGTGAGGAAAGAATGATCATCTTCACCAACTCATTTTCTCTCTCCATTTTCTTCCATTTCCGGCGAGCTTGGCAAGAAAGAGAAAAGAAGGGTTTGAAATTAAGATAAGTAAATGATCTTATATGTTTAACCACCCTTCATTGATATTGTTCCAATGGTCAAGAGCTTTATTTCCATGTTTTCAGACTTTGGATTTGTGGTGTGTGGCAACTTGAGGGAAATTGAAAGTTGAGGAATCCAAGTTCTGAATTCAGCAAGTGGAAGAGGTAGGTTTGTAATGCATTTTGATATATATGTCAAGATGTTTGCCTAACCAATGAGAATTCTGGAAAATTAGACCTAATTATGATGTTAAGTGAAGGGTAGACTTTGATGAGAGTGTCACTGTTCATTTGGTCAGTTTTGACATTTGGGAGTGATTAGAAATTGGTTGGAAGTTGAATAAGGGAATTTGTTAGAATGGGTTTTTGAGTGGTTTGATGATCTAGAGAGAGAATGTGTTGAATGGGTTGAATTTGGGTTGTTTTTGGTTACCAATGGGTTCTATGTGCTGAAATAAGTGAAAATAAGCTTTAACACAAGTTTTAGAACCATTGGAGTGCAATTGTTGGATTTTGGAAACCATATCAGTTTCTGCGTTTTGGGGCATCTGTCAGGATTTCTCGAGTGAGGGAAGAACTCACTCGAGCACAGGATGAACGTGCTCGAGTGAGCATGTTGTGCTCGAGTGAGGGTGCCTTTTTGGTGCTGCGGGTGAGTGTCTTAGGGTATCACTCGTGAGTGATTGCTAAGAGTGCGCCTGGCACTCGCGAGCATTGGGGGATCACTCGAGCACTGGGACTTGTGCTCGAGTGAATCTGTTGCCTGGGAGTTGGGTTGCTCTCGGGTAGACACTCGCTGGTTGTGCTCGCGAGCACTGGGGGGTCAGTGCTCGAGCACAGGTGTTTGTGCTCGAGTGAAGGTGGAGGAAGAGGTTGAGAGATGCTCTCGGGTAGACACTCGCAGGGCCTCACTTCCGTGGTGCTCGAGTGTGCTCGGGGTCTCTGCTCGAGCACAGCCTCTTGTGCTCGAGTGAGAGTGTAGTTTGGTCGCGGGAGTTGCTCTCGGGCAAGCACTTCCTGCGTCTCACTCGCGTGTGCTCGAGTGAAAATGGGAGTTGTGCTCGAGCACAGCCTTCTGTGCTCGAGTGAGGGGTGTGAGTGAGGGGTCCAAAAATCAGAGTTTAGCTTTCCAAAGAGGGATCTTTGGGGATAGTCATCCCAACCCTTTAGGCTTATGTTTAGGCATATAATGGTCATCTAAAGAGTCCAAATAACAACCAACATAGAGTGTTATTGAAGTAAGAACTTGGAAAAGGAAATTAACCAAATGTCCCTATTTTGATTATAGGATTTGACATCTGCTATCCTCGTGAGCCCACTGTGCCCAGAGACATCAGGAAGGGATCAGGTAGTGACTTTTCTTTCGTACCATTTATGATGCATTGTATGTGTGTATGATCAGTGATTTGTGATAAATTCGGATATTGCGACTTATGTGGATATGTGTTAGCACCGTCAGTCCAATAGTCCCTGAGTAGCTAACAACGGTTCGGGTAAGGGCAATGTGCCTTCCCGGCGGAGAAAGGGGATGAGGATGAGGTGTGATTATGTGACATGAGGCCGATAGGCTGATTGTGAGGCCGACGGGCCATTTGTGAAAGCCGGTTAGCTGTATGAGCTATAAGGCTATATGTATGCACGGCCACGCCAACAGTCCCTGAGTAGCTAACAACGGTTCGGGTTAGGGCAGTGTGCCTTCCCAGCGGAGAAAGGGGATGAGGGTGGAGTGTGATATGCCACGCCAATAGTCCCTGAGTAGCTAACAATGGTTCGGGTTAGGGCAGTGTGCCTTCCCGGTGGAGAAAGGGGATGAGGGTGGAGTTTGATATATGTGCTGCTGCTGTATGATGATTTGCTTACATGCTGTGTGCTTGTATGTGGTATAAATGTTTAGTTACTACTGGGATTCTTTTGAATCTCATTCTTTCCTTTGAACTAACATTTCAGACAGGGCGAGTGGCTCCAAGGAGAAGCGCGTGACCCGGAGCGGGTAGAGTTTCGTAGGGACATTTATTCTGGAAATGTTGGTTAGACTGTTTGGATAAGGATTACTGTATATGGTTGGGTTGTAAGTAGTTTAAATACTTTAACCTGTAATCCCTTTAGCAGAATTCGAAACTATATATCTATAGTTGAACCCGGGGTTTGCCGGGATTTTGGTTATACACTCTGTCATACGTAAGTGTAGTTAAACTGCATAAGTGATTATATTCGATAATTGAACCTGAGACCGAGAGAGGAATGAAGGTTTTGAAAATTTCATAACGTCCCTACTATTAAAGGGAATTTTAAATGAGTTTTAAACTATTCGACGGTCTCTAATCTGATTTAATTACCAAACATCGAATTATAATTACATGATTAAAGGCAGGGTGTTACATTCAAACTCAGCTCATTCAATCTCAAAATTCATCACCAATTGCAACAATCAGTTGTTCATTCATGCTACAAAATCTCTAAATTCCATTTATCCATGCTTAAAACTTATATACTTCTTAAGATCATTATAAAGCACCTAAAGAAGATTTTTATTTAATTTTTTTTAGAAGGAACAAAAATATGCAACTGATAAAATGCGTCTCAAGAGTTAAGAATAACTCCTTACTCTGCTATTTTTTCACACCCCATGCATCTAATGGTTTTACTAACTAACTAAAAAAATTTAATAATAATTTTTTTACTACTCCCCCAACCTAAATTAGACATTGTCCACAATGTCTTCTAGAGCTTAGAGAAATTTTTTTAACATAAACACACAATAAAGTAAACTAAAATGCTATAAGTACAACCAAAAGAATAAGGAAAGTTACAAACGAAGAATGATATCTGGATCTAGCTTCTGACTGCTATCTAAAGATTGCCCACCTATTTGCTTGATTAATAGATCTGGTTTAGGTTCATAAGTTTGCAGCTGATCAACAGTTGGTGCAAAAATTATGGAATGGCGAGCCACTTGGGGTATGAATCTTGTTTCCACATCATGATTAAAAAAATACAACAAATCATCATAAAAACTATTAACGTTTAACAATCCTAATAGCTTTTTGTGAAAGTTTAGTTTAGCCCAATATTCAACTCTAGAAATCCCATTCAACGTTTCCAAACCACTGAGTAGAGCGGTAAAAGCTTCAGCCCTTTAAAACATACGTCTCATATGTAATATCTCGAATTTTGGGATTGGAGCTTGGGAACAAGCCTAAATTAAGCGAACTGCTAAGCCCCAGTTTAGACGATATCTCAAACCTATTCTCTAACGTTTCTTATATCTTTGATGTATTAAAGGAAATAAAATGGTAAATTAAAGAGTATGGGAAATTTGTATACAAAAATGAAACTTGTTGGAGTTGCAAGTGCATTCCGTTTCATTGCTTCCAGTAAGGCAGTGTTGTTGTGCATTGCATTTCATTGATAAAATGATATTCAAAATTATGAAATTTTACAGGATGAAAGTAGACATCTTAAATTTTAATTTGATAGTCATTTGACTCAATTAGGCTATATACAAAAAGTTATGAATTTTTGAAGTTTACCCAGCAAAATTGATTATTTTCTGGAACAACATACAAAGATTGAAATATTGGGAATTGTGTGCTTTCATTTGTATAAAGGCTATATTTTTTCTTGAAACTATACTCAATATGGGTTCTATTGCCTTTAGAATCACTCCAATACGATATATACAAATTTAGTTATGATTTTTCAAAGTTTGGACAAAAAATCTGCTAGAAAATCCTAAAATAGAGAAAAATGTAATGGCGAACTTGTAATTTTGCCAAACAAGTGGTAGATTAATTACTTTCCAACTAATTGAAGTTAATTTCAATTAATTAAGGAAAATAAAGGGGAAAAATATATTTGGAATATTTTGGTCATTTAAATAAGAATTTATGAAAATTTTGAGCAAAAATGCAAATTTGGCCAAAATTGGGACTTTACGTGTATACATAACTGGAACAAGTTGTGAAGCCAACTAAGACCAAAGGAAGGGACCCTTAGGAGTCTCCTACATGTGGCATGAAGAAGGAAATATTGGTTGTACATAATGGCATGGTTACATGAATGCAGGAAGTTATGTCATAAAAATTAGTTTTGGAATTTTTGGAATATTGATTAACTAATTCATTAAAGCATGATATAATATTAAAAAGCCATCATCCTCTTCTTATTCAGCCATAAACTGGTGTCCTTTGCAACTGGGAGAGAGAGGAAGGGCAGCCATTTTCTAGAGAGAGAAAAGGGAAAAGAACTTGTACGGTAAGTTGATTTCTCCAACGATTTAGCTCCTAACGCGTATAACTCCGATCCTAAGCTACTCCTTTATGTTCATCAAGATGTGGAGGCTCAAAATTTGTTGTTGAACACTTAGGGTTTTCAGCCAAGTCAAGGAAAAGCTAGTGGGAGCTTGAGGTTACTTCCAAACTCTTGTATATTGACTGTTATAACAGCTGTGGACAATTTAATCGGTGAAATTTTACCGGATTGTCTGTTTTTGTACAAATGGAAAATGGGTGTGTGGGGCTGTTATGCTATCCAAATTAATACTAAATGGTAGTTTTAACCTAATGTAATATTTAATAAAGTGGTTAGGAGTAGAAAGAAACACATCTGCAGAGCCGAAATCGAAAAACCTCAATTTTCCCCGGAGTACCTTTGAATTTTGGCCAGGGCTATTAGAGGGTCTTAGAGTTGGATTTTAATGATTTGATGAGTCCATTGAGTTCAGGAGGGAAAATTAGGTGGGGTTACAATTGGTCATATTTTCGAAAAAGCCTGAAAAAGGAAAATTACAGAAACGCCCCTGAAACTCTTAAAGCGATGCTGCCAAGGATAATTTCATCTTGTGATAGTGAATTTGGTAATTTTAAATCTAGAAATGGATTCCTTATGTGAAAATATGTCAGAATAGCCTATGTCAAAATTTTGAAAAAAGTATAGCTGGGCCAGGAATGGCGGGGCCGGGTTAGGGTCCCAGGGGCATTTTGGTAAATTTTCACCATAGACTAATATAACCACAATAAACATTATGGAAGTGTCTAAAATGATACATGAATAGGTTTTAACCTACTTCTTATACATTTCATATTTTAGGACAAAGTTGAGAGTCGAGTTGCTGGCACATATATTGAGGCGCACGTTTTCAAAGAGAAAAAGACTTAAGGTAGGGGACTTACCTTATTTGCATATATTTGATATTTTTGTTTGTATAATGATGCATGTGATTGCTTTATTTGATTGTGTAGAGCATATTTGAATAAATAAAGCCCTATTTTTGTTTTACTGTACCATAGTTTTGTTGCATGAAGCATTGAGCATGCAGAAATGTCATTATGGGCCATATATCTAGTAAAGCTAATATGTCATACACATAGCATCTATCATAATGCATTATGGTATCTGTTTCCTACTGAGATTATCTCAAATCTCACCCTCCCCTACCAATAATTTAGACAGGTGAATATAAAAGGTACATAGAGAACAAAGAAGAGAACCGTACGAGGGGAAAGTAGTGGTAGAATAAAGATGGGGAGATGTCTCTGTTTCAATGGAATGGGTTTAGATGCCCTAGAGCCCTGTGCGGCTACAAGGTTTGTAATTATTATATATGAACCCCATAGGGAGAATTTCTGTAATCATGCATTTATTATCAGTATATTTATGTTATTCCTGTTTTGCCCTCCAAACCACCCATTAATATTCCACTGCAAGTCAAAAATAAGTAAGGGTGTGACACCATAGATTCAGGAAAGTTTGAAACCTGTAACTCTTGTCATAAGGAAAAGATGTGACCATCTAACTCCTTCACCTTTATACTCAAACCCTTGCTTCTATTAATGATTGCAGCAATGACCACACTTCCCTTTAGGCCCTGGATGCCTCCCCCATAAACAAAGTTGATCTTTCTAGCAACTAATGCATTTCCTAGTTCTTGTGCTGTAGTTTGAAACTGATACGTGTGCAGATGATCAATTAAATAGTGCAAGTATACACTATCGTAATCAAGTAAAACAGAAGTAAGTAGAGTATTGTTCTCACGAGGATTGAGCACTAAGTACCAAAATGGGTAATTTTAACTCCATTTAGTCGATCGATTAGTTGGTAATTGAGAGTACAAAATAAAAGAAAGACAATTAAATATGAATGTAGATGATATGAAAGCAAATATGAGAAAAAGCCCTAGGGATTATATTTCACTTTACAAATTCTGGATTGAATCACTTATCTATTCTAGCCCAATTTATTCCACATGATTGATAGTCGAGTTTCCCTAATTTAATTACCAGCCTCTTCCAAGGTCAAGCAATTCTATAATCAATTACTAATCCAATATATTCCTATATGAATTTAAGCAATTAATTATGCATTAAGATTTATGGAACTCAGTAAGACTACACAACTCATATGAATATATTCCTATTTCATATGCAAGTCATGGTTTTAATTATAGGGTCTACACACATGTATCTCCTTCCGGTCTCAACATGCATATTGAAATCATTCAAAAGATGGGCAGTCAATCAAAAGCATTAAGAATAATAATTAAAACTCAATCATGAAGGAGAAATTCAAACTAGATTTAATAAGTTAAGATTCAATCCGTCATTAATAAGCTACGTCATCACCCTGGGAAAATGAAAGTTTAGCACATGATGAAATTAAAAACAAAACCAAAATAAATTGACATTATATAAAGCTAGAATGAAATCCTCAGAAATACTGCATAAACTTGAATATTAAATTCTCAAACATAAATATACAACCAAAATATGCATGAAAAATGAAGAAATCTAACCGTCCATTTAGGAGGTAAAACCTTCCATGTAGGTGGTATGCAAAATAAAATCCTAAGCCTTCCAAGATAGAGGCATGCAAAATATAATAAAATCCTAAGCCTTCCAGATGGAGGCATGCAAAAAGTAATAAAATCCTAAGCCTTCCAAGATGGAGGCATGTAAGAATTGATAAAATCCTAAGCCTTCCAAGATGGAGGCATGCAAGAATTGGTAAAGTCCTAAGCCTTCCAAGATAGAGGCATGCAAGAATTGATACAATGTATGAAATTAAATCTAGAAAGTAACACACCTTTTTCAGAACTGTCAAAGAAAGGATCTCTCCTTGTCAGAGAAGGGCCTTTAATTGTCAGAAAAAGACCTCTGATTCTCTTCCTCTCTCCCCCCTTTGAGCTTGGCATTAATCTCTATTTATAGGGGGAAAAAACGTGTGCTACAGTACTGCTACAGTGATTTGGCGGGTGCTACAGTACCCTGGCGGCTGCTACAGTGCTCGGTGGCTGCTACAGTACTTTTATTTTTTTAAATGCTGCTTATTCCAAAAACAATATTTATTTATCAATCACACCCAAATTTATTATATTAAACGCAAATATCGTCCATAAAATCATCATATAAGGGAAAATAAATATACAAATATTTTACTTATCAGAAACTCTCCTTCCTTTCCCAAATCAGTTTCACCAAAAATACAGATAGATTCAAATCCGTCTACATTTCTCAGGCATTTTGTGTTTACAAATGGAAGAGTGCATATTTATACACTAAAACAGCAATAACAAAATCATACAAATCACGCATTTTTCAAAGAAGTTTGAAAAAATATTTCCGATATGAATGACCGATAAGCCATTGCATGAAGAAATTAAACAAAATGAGTAAAGAAAGTCAAAAGTTACTGAAAAGATAAGACATAATAGACAAAAGCATGATTATGTACAGTAGTGGTGATATGGCTAACACTTCCTCTGGTTTTACGTCCAGTAACGGCTTAAACGCTTTCTATGAATTTAGGATTTGCTTCCCATCCAGTTTCCCATCCAGTTTTCTTATAAACTAGCAAACAGGGTCTTTTAATGTCAGATTCCCAAGACAGTGGCATACTTTTTCTTTATTAAATATATCCATTAAATTGAGAAGAATACAATGAACATCACTACTTGGATGCTTCTTAAGAGTTTGAATGATATCATCTAATGACTCCTTACTCAGTCCATCCTTTATGAATTTAATTTTATCTTCTCAATTTATAGAAGCTATACCTTTGCTCTTACAGTGCTTATGACATGTCCACCTTGCATATTTATGGCAGGCCTTCATTCTTTTAGCTCTTCTCTTTTTGGAGTAAGAACTTCTTCCCATTCTTGGCATAAGGTTAATAATTGACTTATGAATCTCACCTGTTAAATGTACCTTAGCTTCAATGATCTATCGTACATCCTCAGGAAGACCCAAACTCTTGAATATCTTCATTCTTTCAAGTCGACAACTATAGATCTTCCTGAGCACATCTTTGGGAAGAGTGAGGAACCTGTTTTTAAGTCTTACAAAAGATTCCATCCATATTAACTTGAAATGAAAATGATGACAACTAAAATTTCTAACGCAGTGTAGTGTGTTTCAGTAAGTAATAAAGAGAAATGAGCAAGAAAAAGAAGTTTTAGGTTGCCTCCCAAATAGCCGTTTTTCTTTAACGTCTTTAGCTAGAAAAAAACAAACCAATTGACTCTTTTTTTTATTTTTTTGTGTGCATTTTTTTCCATTCAGAAGGAGGGCTTACCTGTTGATTCCTCAAATATGATGACATTTTTCAAACTGTTGAGTGTACCATCATTATACTCTTTTAGCCTTTGCCCATTCACTTTGAATTTTTGATCACCATCTTGAATCTCCACAGTTCCATATGGCCATACTTATATCACAGTAAGAGGTCTTGACCACCTTGATCTTAGCTTTCCTGGAAAATGCTTTAACTTTGAGTTATATAAAAGCATTTTTTGTCCCAATGTGAATTCTCTCCTCAAAATTCTTCTGTCATACCACATTTTTGTCTTCTCCTTATATAACTTGGTATTTTCATAAGCTTGTTGTCTGAATTCTTCAAGCTCATTGAGTTGGAGAAGTCTCTTCTCACCAACTGCCTTTAAGTCAAAATTTAAGGCTTTTATTGCCCAATATGCTTTGTGCTCCATTTTTACTAGAAGATAGCATGCTTTTCTGTAGACCAATTGATATGGGGATGTACCAATTGGTGTCTTGAAGGCAGTTCTATAAGCCTAAAGTGTATCATCTAATTTTCTTGCCCAGTCTTTCTAATTGGAATTCACTGTCTTCTTCAAAATCCATTTCAGTTCCCTGTTTGAGATTTCCACTTGCCCGCTAGTGGTGGATGATATGGAGTTGCAACCTTATGAGTTACTCCATATTTAGCTAATACTGATTGAAGCTATTGATTGCAAAAATTCCTTCCTCAATCACTGATAATGGCTCTAAGCACTCCAAATCTTGTAAAAATATTCTATCTCAAAAACTTCACAACAACTTCAAAATCATTTGTAGGAAAAGTAGATGCTTCAACCCACTTGGAGGCATAGTCAACATCTACTAAAATGAACTGATTGCTAAATGAGGATCGAAAAGGCCCCATAAAATTGATCCCCCATACATTAAAAAGCTCAACTTTTAAGCATGTCTCCTTAAGATATTTCCCGTTCTTTGACATCTGTCACAGGTTGCCACAATTCTATGAGCATCCTTGAAGAGTATAGGCCGGTAAAATCCTGACTGAAGGACTTTAATAGTTGTTCTATTTGCTCCAAAATGACCACTATATGGGGATGAATGGCAATGATTTAAGATGCATGCCATTTCTTCTTCAGAAACACATCGCTTGATAATTCAATATGGGCATTGTTTATATAAGAATGGATCCTCCCAAAAGTAATACCTTACATCAGCCAGAAACTTCTTCTTTTGCACTTTAAATAGTTCATAAGGCATTACCTTGCTTGCCAAGTGTAACCCCCTCAGTAATTATATCCGAAATACACGATTAAAATGAAATAGAGACCAATAATAATCAAATAAAATTTACTAACCCATCACATGATGGGGTTTTCAAAAAATACCTTTCGAAATCATTTATAAACTTGGTCTCATTCACATTTCAAATACAATTACTACGCGAAGATAAATCACATTCATATAAATATCAGAGTGCACAACATAATCATCCCGGCAATCTTGGGTACATACCTTCGCTAAAGATATATAGGGCACAATTGCCCATTACAATTCTTCAAATGGGGATTACACAATCTCATCTCGAATGAGTCCTGCCGCTCCCTCCACGAGCCACTTGCCCTGTCTAAATTGTTGGTAAGGGAGGGTGAGATTCGAGAGAATCTCAGTAGGGAAACATTATCAATATGCAGGCAAGATAAGTGTTTAATGCATGACATGCTTGCATCACATAACCCATGCACACATATAATGACAAATCTATAAGCTCAATGCTTCGAACGATACACATATGGCCATAGCATATATTGAAACATAGCTTCAAATCATTCATACATGTTCCACATAATCAAGCAAAGCAATAACATGCATCAACACATTAATACAGTTATCAGAGCATGCAGGAGAGATAAGTTCCCTACCTCCAGTCTTTTCTCCTCGATTTACGTGCCAACAACTCGGGGCTTCACATTCGATCCTACAATGTCAAATGTATTATTTAGATACTTCCATAGTGTTTCTGAGGGTCATATGAAGCTATATTGAAAATTTGCTAAAATGCCCCCGGGGACCCGGTACGGGCCCACCGTACCCGGTCCGACTGTACTTTTCTTGAAATTTTGACATGGGCTATTCTACATATTTTTGCCCAAGGAATCCATTTCCGGACTCGGAATTATCAAATTCAATGTCAATTACAAAATTACCCTTGACAGCCCCACTTTAAGGGTTTCAAGAGCGTTTTCGTAATTATGCTTTTTCGGCCTTTTCCGAAAAAGTGACCAAATGTAACCCCACCTAATTTTCACTCCTAAACTCAATGGAATCATCAAATCATTGAAAATCCATCTCTAACCCCTCCAAACCAGGCTTGGCCGAAATTCTCAATTCCTCGGGAAAAATTGGGGTTTTTCGGTTTCGGCTCCGTAAACGCGTTCCTTTCTACTCCTAACCACTTTATTGACTATTCCATTAGGTTACAACTACCATTTAGTATCAATTTGGGCAGCATAACCCCTAGGGAAACCCATTTTCCATTTTTACAACCAATGGCAATCCGGCGAAATTTCACCGATTAAATTGCCCACAGCAGCCAGAATAGTCAATATACAAGAGTTTGGAAGTTACCTCAAGCTCCCAATAGCTTTTCCTTGACTTGAATGAAAACCCTAGGTGTTTTAACACCAAAAGAGGAGCTTCCAAACCTTAAAGAACATAAAGGAGTAGCTTAGGATCGGAGTTATACACGTTAGGAGCTAGAACGTCGGAGAAATCGGTTTACCTAGCGAGTTCTCTTCTCCTTTTCTCCCAAAACCCTCTCAACTCCTTTTCTTTACTTTGGTTGCAGAATGGCGTCGGAATGCTGAAGGAGAAAGATGAATAAAAAGTGTTTTAACATTAGGATGATGTCATGTTTTATTATGCTGATGTCATAAATCCCATTTTCGGATTTTATGACAGTTTTTCTGCCCAAACTTTGAAAAATCATAACTAATTCTAGAAAATTCGAAATGAGGTGATTCCAAATCCAAATGAAAGCTATTTAAGTCCTCTTTATAGGAAAAATATTTACCAATACTAGAAATCACCACACAATTCTAGAATTACACAAATTTCATCACTGCCCCAAAACAGAGTCCATTTTCGACCTCAAACTTTGGACAGTCATATCTCTCAGTTCCCAACACGAAATGGCACAAATTATATGTCCATTTTGAAGCTTGAGATATGAACTATAAGACTGGAAAGTTTCATAATTTTTAGAAACCATTTGGTCATTCAAAACGTTCACACAAACTGACAGCCCAGAATAGAGTTTCACTGGATAGCATTTCCAGTTTTGCAACCAATGTGTCCAATCCAATTTAAAACAATTCCAATGATTAAATACCACAACATGACACCATTTCCATCACAATACACCATTCAATTCTTCCCTCTATTCTAAGTCAATTTGGATGTTAATCCACAATTGAACTCAAATACAGGGTTTTGGCGTTACTCATAACACACGCGACTACAATCCACTTTATATTCTCTAAAAGGGTTCATTAATCACTAACCATGTCCACTTTTGTAGTCATTAACCCCTAATCACAATTTGGGATCTTGCTAAACCGGGGCTTAGCAATCCACTAATCTCAGGCTTATTCTCTAGCCTCGAGTCTCAAAATTCGGGGTATTACACCAAGTAATTTTCAAAATCAGCATTCTAAGGACTGGGTTGTGATTGCATGACAATGAGTTGATCATCTGGGAAATTCTCCTTGATTGGTGATTCTCTCTTTTGTTCAGATATCTCAAACCGAGAAAGATGATCTGCAATGAGATTCTTGGTCCCTTTTTTGCCTTTGATTTCCAAGTCAAATTATTGTAGCAGAAGCACCCATCTTATCAGTCTAGGCTTAATGCCTTTCTTCTCAATCAAGTATTTAATTGCTAAGTGGTCCGTCCAGACAATGACCTTTGACCCGATCAAGTAGGCTTTAAATTTGTCGAATGCAAACACTACTGTTAGGAGCTCCTTTTCTATCATTGCATAATTCAGCTGTATGTAACACCTCAAATTTATTTCCCAAGGATGTATTGTAAATATGTAATATATTTAATAAATGGGGAATATTAATGGTCATGGGAAGCAAAGATTGGAAATAGGAAGGTGAATAATGTTTCCAGTGAAATCGCCTGTGAGGCAGTGAGTTTGTCATGTGGTTGTGGATGACTAAACTTAAGCTTTAATTTGATAGGTTATATAAATCAATTAGAGCTATATATAAAAATGTATGAATTTTTGAAGTTAGCCCAGAAAAACTGTTGATTCTCTGGAATAACATTCAAAAACTTAAATTCTGGAATTTTGTGCTTCCAATTGGCAAAATTCTATATTTTTTCTTGAAACTAGACTTAATGAGGGTTTTATAGCATTTGGAATCACTCCGACATGATGTCTAGTTGATTTTTTCAAAGTTTAGGCATAAAATCTGCCAAAAATCCAAAAATAAATAAAACGGTAATGGCAATTTTGTAATTTTGCCATTTAAGAACAAAATTTATTATTTTCCAATTAATTGAAGTTAATTTCAATTAATTAAGGAAAATAAAGAGGAAATATATATTTGAAATATTTTGATCAAATAACTATGAATTTATGCAAAATTGGAGCAAAAGTGCAAATTTGACCAAAATTATGACATAAGGTGTACACGTAACTTGAACAAGTTTTGAAGTCGATTGGGACCAAAGGAAAAGACCCCAAGGCATCTCTTACATGTAACAAGAAGGGGGAAATGTTAGTTACATGCTAATGAGGTTTATGACATAATTGGATGAAGATAGGAATATTACATGGAAATTTAAAGTTTGGCATTTTGGAAATTGGTTAAATATGACATAAGCAAGCATAAAATGACATAAGCATAATGTGATAAAAGTAATATCTCCCTTCCTTCTTCATCCATTTCCGTCACTTTATAGCTGAACATAGAGAGAGAGAGAGAGAGAAGAAGAAGAAAACTTATAATGTAAGCTGATTCCTCCAACGATTTAGCTCCTAACGTATGTAAACCTTATCCTAAGCTTCTCTTCTATGTTATTCAAGGTATTTGAAGCTGAAATTTCAGTGTTAGAGGGTTAGGGTTTTCAGCCACAAGAGGAAAAAGCCAGAAGGAAGAAGAGATAATTTCCTAAACTTTAAATATTGATTGTTCTGGCTGCTATGAGTAGTTTAATCAGTGGTTTTCTTATTAATTTGCTCTAAATGTGAATTTTAGATTAGATGTGTTCTAAATGTTATGCTACCTGAATTGAGTCTAAATGGTGGTGTTAACGTAATTAAATAGATAATAAAGTGATTAGGAGTAGAAAGGAGCAAATATGAGGAGTCAGAATCAAAAAACCCCAACTTTTTCTGGGGAACCTTAAGATTTCAGCTAGGGCTATTAGAGGGGCTAGGAGTTGGATTTTCATGAAATTAATGGTTCCATTATGTTCATGAGGGAAAATTAGGTGGGATTACTGATAATTCCCCAATTTTAATATATTTGAGATATATTTTTATATAATTGGGGAGTTATTAATGCTAATTTAAGATGATTTTTTTTTGAGATTTTATAAGATATCAAGTTGGTGCATTATTTGGGGATTTTATTTTAAATATTATATTTTTCAATCTTTTAAAAATAATAAAATAATAAAATAAAAAGATGCCATATCATATTTATTTGGCTTTATATTAGTTTTTGTTATTATTATTAAATAGTCTTTTTCTTTCCTTAGGTGACGTGGTTTCTACTTTATGATGAGATAAGTGCCTAATCAAAGTCCAAAGAAGAGAATACATGGCCACGTAGGAGGTTGGGCCAATTTCTTTGAATACCAATTTGAAGACTCCTTTGGGCTAATACATGGGACAATATCATTTTGTTGATAGAGAATGGGAAGACCTAAGGAAAATGCCACAGCAAGCTATGGAAGAAAAATAAAAGACAGCCACAATATTCATTCATTCAAAAATCAGTGGAGGGAAGACAAGTTAGAGGCGGAGATTGGGGTTGAAGAAAATCGTTGTTCACCCGTCGTCGTCGTCATCCCGAGCTAAAGGCAGAGCGGGTCTGGGAGCATCTTCACTGTGAGAGCTCGGGGAGGCGAGACGTGGAAGGAAGTGAGCCGATCTTTTGGACTGTGGATCATCATCTGGATCATTGCAGCTAGAGAAATAGAGAGAGAGGATTAAGTAATGTGGTGATCAATAGGATTAAGTAATGTGGGATTAGAATTTATTCTAGTTTGTCAATAGGATAGGAATATACCTATTAGACCCATATAATTATATTAGAGTAAAATTGGACATTTATTGCCTCTTAAGTAAACTAGTTAGGAATAACAATTTTAACTTGAGAGAGACGTATGAGTGATTGGAAGATACTTATATATATTTAAACTCTAGATTAACAATTTAACATTAAGTACTTTTAATTGGGTAATTACATGCTCTAAGACTTGAAAAGGAATTTAACCACTCTAGGTTGTTTTTATCAATTGAAATCTTTAAATCATTAGATTTATTTCTTTTGTATTTGTTTAAATTGTCTTTCAATTTCTTCCTTTGATTTGCTCAACTTAAATGAAAATGAGAATTTTAATGCCTGATTATCTATTACCTTGAATCTCTGTGGGACGACATTGATTTGCTATTACACTATTTCAGTGGCCCATACACTTGCGGTGCTTATTTAAACTTTAGTAGCATCAGTTACAATTGAACACTTTTCCAAAAAAGCCCTAAGAAGCATAATGACCAAAACACCCCTGAAACCCTAAATTAGGGGCTACCAAGGGCATTTTCATTTTTTAGCAGTGCATTTGGTAATTTCAAGGCTAGAAATGGATTCCTTGGGCAAAAATATGTCAAAATAGCTCAGGTCAAAATTTTAGGAAAAGTATGGTCAGACCGAGTACGGTGGGGCCGGGCCGGGGACCTGGCAGCATTTTGGTAATTTTTCACCATAGGCTTATATAGCCACTATAAATACTATGGAAGTGCCTAAAATGGTACATGAATTGGGTTTAACCTAGTTCTTGTACATTTGATATTTTAGGACTGAGTTAAGAGCCCGAGCGATTGGCACGAGTTTCGAGGAGCTATTTCCAAGTCTCAAAAAGGGTTTAAGGTAGTAACTCTATCTTTCATACATTATGTCAATGTTTATATGCTTTATGTATACCATCTTCCATAATATGTATAATGCACAGTACCTACGGGTACACTAAATATAGTGCCTACGGGTATACCGAACATGGTGCCTATGGGTACATTGAACATGACCAATCATAGTGCCTACAGGTACACCAAACCAAGTTATCCTTAGTCTGTGGTCTTAAGCCCAGCTGAGATATCGAACTAGTAGGGATTGTAACAATGGTTGGCTCTCAACGTTTCCGACCGAACCAAATTATGTGTGATTATAATATTACTGTATATGGTATTTGGCATATTCATTATTGCATTTTCTATGATAGGTTGTCTATTACTATTAAGATTCTTCTGAACCTCACCCTTTTTCAATTAAATATCAAATTCCAGTAGGAGCTAGTGGCTCCAAAGGCAAGGTGGTAGATACGGGCAATTGAAGGTGTGGATCCCGAGATAGTGCCAGTGGTTATATTAGTTTAGTTTATGAACGTTTTGGACAATTCTACATAATTTATCAAATCTTGTGGGGAAACTCTTCTATGTAAACATGTACTAAATATCAGTATGTTTCCGCTATTTCTGTATGCCTTATGGAACTTTACGCTCATTACTTTATGCATATCAAAATGGAAACGGGTGTTGACACTGTGCATCTAAGAGTGCCCCACTAGCATAATAGATGGCATAAAAGACCTTGTCTTTTCTTTGGCCTAAAACAACTCCAACTACATAATCACTTGCATCACACATCATTTCAAATGGAAGGTTCCAATCTGGAGCTATGATAACTGATGCAGAAGTTAAGGCACATTTTAGAGTTTGGAAGGCTGATAAGCACTCCTCATTAAACACAAAGGGAGTTTTTTTCTCCAACTAGATGCAAAATAGCTTTGTCATTTTTGAGAAGTCCTTAATGAATCTTCTATAGAAGCCCTCATGTCCTAAAAGAATCCGAATGCCCTTGATTGAGGAGGGAGGTGGTAGCTTTTCAATTGTTTCAATCTTAGCTTGGTCCACTTTAATGCCTCGATCAGATACCTTGTGACCTATCACGATCCCTTCTTTCACCATGAAATGCATTTCTCCCAATTTAGAACTAAATTTGTCTTCACACAACGTTGCAAGACTTTTGCCAAATTTAAAAGGCAATGATCAAATGATTCTCCAACAATTGAGAAATCATCCATGAACACCTCAATGAACTTTTCCACCATATTTGAAAAAGATCACCATCATACTCCTTTGAAATGTTGCTGGTGCATTACATAAACCAAATGGCATCTTTCTAAAGGCAAAGGTGCTATATGGACATGTAAAAGTTGTTTTCTCTTGATCCCTTGGTGCAATTATAATTTGATTATATCCTGTGTACTAGTCCAAAAAACAATAATAGGCTTTCCCAGCTAGTCGGTCCAGCATCTAGTCTATAAATGGCAGAGGGAAGTGATCGTTTTTAGTGGCTTTTTTGAACTTTCTATAGTCGATGTATACTCTCCATCCAGTTACCGTTCGTTGTGGGATCAGCTCACTTTTCTCATTAGGCACCACTGTCATTTCACCTTTCTTTGGCACAACTTGAACTAGACTTACCCATTGATTGTCATAGATTGGGTAGATTATACCAGCATCCAGCCACTTTCTTACCTCCTTTCTCATCACCTCCTTCATATTCAGATTGAGTCTTTTCAGGTGCTCGACTGATGGCTTGTACTTGTCTTCCATCAAGATCTTATGCATACAAATTGAAGGACTGGTCCCTCTTATATTAGCTATTGACCATCCAAATAATGTTTTATACTCCCTTAGAACTCTTACTAACTTTTCTTCTTCACCGGAAGTAAGAGCTACAGAGACGATTACTGGTAATGTTGAATTTACTCCCAGATAAGCATAATTCAAGTGAGGTGGTAGTGCTTTCAACTCTAGTACTGGTGGTTTCTCTATTGATGGTACCAGCTTAGTCGGCCTTTCCCCGAGATCTTCAAATGATTTCTTGATAAAAATTGGGGAATTTTCTTTCAGGTACCTAATCTGCTCTAAGACTTCAGGATTAGTAGATTTTGATACATCTACCATTCCTATTACTAATGGTTGATCCATGCAGATTTTGTTCACCACATTTTTTCTACAACTAGTCAATGTATCTACTCTGCTCCAAGACTTCAGGATTAGTAGATTTTGATACATCTATCATTCTCATTACTGATAGTTAAATAAAAGGTTACACAACTCAGTGATTGTAGGACTACAAATCAGTCGTTGATGTGTAATTAATTTCTACATGCTCTTATTTGTGTTTAATATAAGGGCTACTTAACTAATTTGAATAGGTTAAGAAAATTAATTAAATTAGTTATTAATTTGTAACAAATATGAAATGATTTCTCGAAAGTACCTATTTTAATATATCATAATTACACTTGATTATAAACCCCTTCATTTGTGTCATCGATAGGGATATATTGGAGAAAGAATAATAAATTTATGAGACATAGTGGTTTGAGGTTATTTAGGACCAAACCAACACCCAACTAACTCTTACATATACAAGTATCAAAGGACTTCCTTACTAATGTACATTCACAGACACATTAAAAATATATACTCCCTCCCATCCTTAGTATGGAAGCTAAATAACTAATTTGTAGATAAAAAAGTTAGTTAAATTAGTTATTTGTAACAAATATATATACATTTGCCTAGAATACCCTTTATACTCATGTGCATTGTAACCACCTTAGATGAAAACCACCCTTTCTTATGAGCAATCAATATGAATATCAGGGAGAGAAAATTATAAATATGGGAGTACAAAATAGATTGAGGTTTTATATTTAAGACCAAAATATACTTCTTGTCTAACTCCTATATTTATGAGTGAAGGTGGTAATAAGGATGGTTGTCAATGGCAAGTTTCCTGTGGTAGCACCCCGCTGCCACTTGCCACTTGCCACTTTGAAAATATAGTGCCTATTTAGATGAACTTCTAAGCTTTGTCTGACATTGATATTGATATGATTGTGTGCATGTCTTGTTTAATTGTTTAAAAATCAATATATATAGTGAGTATGGTTAGATTGTTCTTTTTTTTTTTATGATAGAGCTCAATATTTATATATTTTTATTAATTAATCTTAGGCTTTTGTGGAATTTAATTGAATATTTTGGGCATAATTAAGTGTTAATATGAGATTTTATTGAAAGAATAATTTGAGAATTATAGAGGTTAGATTGTTATATTTTTAATTATTATTTGTTATTCCCATTTTTTTTTCATTGTGAGTAAAAGATATTACCTTTGTGAATATAATTTTGTAGGTGATGATGTGGCACAACTTGAGTGGTCAAGGTTAAAGATGTTATTTTGGAGCTTAATGAAAGACAAAAGTGGAATATCATAAATGCAGAATTTATTTTTATATTCTTTTTAAGAATAGGCTAAATGAGTAAGGGTTTTGTTTGGTGGTTATAATTTTATGCCTAATGGCAAAACAGATTTTTTATCTCTTATCCAAACATACCTTGACTCACTTTTAACTTAAAGACAATTGAAGAATTGAAGGAGGTGGCGGCTGAATTATTTAGGGGCTGTTGAACTGAATTGAAGAATTAAAGGGGAGCTAACCGAATTAAAGGCATGAATAGAAAAGGAGCTGAACCGAAATTGAAGATGTTGACCGATGGATTAAATAAAGAAGCTTTCTGGACCGAGATTGATTAATTAAGAAGGAAAAGGAGGTGCTGTTTTGGACAGGAGGTAGCGGTGTGAAAAGGAGGAGAGCACCGAATTATTGGAGAAAAAAAAGAAGAAGCAAGTTGACCGAATAGATGAGCTTGACCAATTTGAGAAGTGGGCCGAAATAGTTGAATGAGAAAAGGAGGGCTTGACTAAATTGAGAGTGTGTGGAGTGGGGATGATAGAGCGAGAGGAGCACGAATTGAGGAGAGGAATAAAAGAAAAAAAGGGTTTGGCGGCTGGAGATGGGAATGCAGCACCGAATGAAATAAAAAAAAGTAGAGAGGCGGCTGTTGAAGATTGGAGAAAGGAACAGTCGAAGAAAGCACCGAAGAGAATTAGCGCTGAACTAAAGGAAAGGAGAAAGACGTGGTGCTGCAATTTCTATGACTGGTTGCTCATCCTCCTATCAAGCTTCATCTTCCTTCTCCATGAGTAGCCAAATCTTGATGATTTTCTTGAGTTGGATAATGGTTTGAGCTTCTAAACTTCAATGGAATTCCTTAAAACTCTCTTTCTATTTCATAATTATATGGCTTGGTTATGTATGTGATTATGATCTAAATTGTTCTATGCCAAGTGAATAAACTTGGTGATTGAGCTAAGATTTGATTAATTAAGCTTTATATGATTCAAATTAAGAGTAGGTTGAGTTGTTTATTCCAACTTGGTTAAGTGGATTGTAAATGACTAAACTGATTGCTTTGAACTTTTGTAATGGTAATTTATAAGCTAGAATTGGAAGTTGATTATTCATCTCAAATTATTTGGTAGTATTCATTTAATTGTTTCGGTAGAATGAATTAAATGATTATTACAAGTATGGAGCTAATGGTAGCTTAGTTCCATCCTCTTGACTCATATTATGAAATTCATATTATTAGCAAATAAGAAAGAATAAAACCTCAACTCAAAGGAATCCCGTCTCAACATTATATTAGTTTATTGGATTTAGCTTGTTTAGTCTTAATTTTGATTCCTTTTGCTTCTTTGTCTTGAAAACCAAAAAAATACAAAAATATTGAATTAGATTAGATTACTTCATTAGTTTTAAAAATCAATTTCTTAAAATGATTTCTCACAACTTTAAGGTATTTATCACTTTACTATTTATAAACTTAAAAATTAATCTTCTTACAAAAACGATCTAAGTTGAACTACTATACTACATTTTCAAACCTAATTTTATTTTAAAAACTCATGCAACAATGGCTTCATCAGGGGGAATAGTTAGTATGGTTATATTTGAGCAGTAAAAATCAGAAAACTAAACTGGTCGCAGACGCTTTCTTTGCGTCTCTATATCAGTATCACATGCCATCATTAAGGGACCGCGTTGATTTGGTCTTGGACAGAGAAATGTTTGAAGTAGGTTTCTTCATACCCACCTATATTCCTCAATACTAATTTTTCGCACCAGTAATATTCCCAAAAACGCGGTCACATGCAGAAGAAAGACCAAACCCATGCAGAAGAAACGAAAGACTTTAAAGTCAACATAACCATTTTCATACGTTTGGTCGTGTCTCAATCGCAAACGTAGGACCATTTTCGCCATATTTACTGGCGACAATACAAGTTTTGGTAAAGAACCAAACCTCTATACAACAGCCTCACCGGTGTTCATTAAGCACTACCATAATGAATCTCTTTCCAATTAATATCCCACTATTCCTAATTCTCTTCGTCCACTATTCATCTTGTCACTTCCTAGATAGAATAACCCCAACCAATCCCCTTAAAAACGGCGACGTTTTGCTCTCCGACAGTAAAACCTTTGCCCTTGGTTTCTTCACGCCCCACAATTATCCCAGGAATCGCTACATCGGAATATGGTACAACCAAGTTTCAGAGCAAACCGTTGTCTGGGTTGCTAACAGAGACAACCCTCTTAATGGTACTACTTCTGGAATTTTCTCGATAGACATCCATGGAAACATCGTTCTTGTTGCCAACGATATGAATAATCCCAATCCCGTTTGGTCTTCCAATGTTTCACTCTCATCTTCTCCCACTAACACCTTTGCTAAGCTTCTAGACACAGGAAACTTGGTTTTGATCGAAAAAGGAACAAGAAAGTTTGTTTGGAAGAGTTTTGATTATCCCTATGACACCATGCTTCCGCTTATGAAACTAGGATTGGATAAGAAAACTGGATTGAATAGGTTCCTCACCTCATGGAAATCCCCTGACGACCCGAGACCCGGAAACATGAGGTATAAGATCGACCCGAGAGGCTATCCTCAGTTCTTTGTCTATAGAAACGAGGACCCAATCTATCGGGTTGGATTGTGGACGGGTCAAAGATGGGGCGGTGTACCCCAGATTTTCCCCAACTACTTCAACGTCAACGTTAGCTTCACTGACGATGCAAGTGAATTGAGCTATACTTTCACCCTCAAGGACCCTTCAGCCTTATCAATATTGGTGCTTGAGAACACTGGTCACTTGCGCCGGTCCACGTGGCAGGCTGATGACCGTAGATGGCAAGAAATATTTCACCCTCCAAGACAGAATTGTGACCACTATCGACGGTGCGGGTCAAATAGTTACTGTGACGAGTCCGATGGTGCTGAAGAGTTTCAATGTGTGTGCTTGCCTGGATTCGAAACCAAAAACCCACAAATGAGAAGTGGGTCGGGTGGTGGGTGTGTGAGGAAGAAGAATGTGTCCACATGTCAAAGCGGGGAGGGGTTTGTGAAAGTGGAACGTATGAAGCTGCCAGATACATCAGAGGCACACTTGGATCAGAGCATGAGCATGAACTTGAAAGAGTGTGAAGAGAAGTGTCTGAAGGATTGTTCTTGTGAAGCATATGCGAGTGCAAATGAGGTCACCCTCAGAGGCTGCTTGACATGGCGTAATGATATGGAAGACATAAGAATATTCAATAGCACGGGCGAAGACTTGTATGTTCGTGTGGATGCCATTGAATTAGGTACATTCTTGTTCACTTGATTTTAATTATTTTTGAAAAAATTACATTCAGGTCCCGGATAAGAGAAAAAAATAAAAAAATGGTCCTTTAAAATCTCAAAATTGCCAAAAGGTCCCCTGGGACTTTTTTATAATAAATTCCAATTCTGCTGACAAGTCTATAGGCGTCCACTAACAAATCCATGGGCGCATTATTGACAATTCTCGAGGCATGTTATTGACAAGTCTCGGGATTTCCATTGACAAGTTTAGGGGCGTACATTGACAAATTCATGATTGAAATTTATTGTATGGGACTTTTTTGATAATTTTGAGATTTTAAGGGATTATTTTTTTTCATTTTTTCTCTTGTACGGAACTTAAATACAATTTTCTCATTAATTTTTGGTTTCCTCTTTCATTCATGTCATATATATATATGTTCATAATTGAACTGTTGTAGTTGATACTCCCTCAGGTCATATAGATATATATATATATATATAGAAGCTAGATAAGAAGCTTACTTTAGTCTTAAATATGAGACTCATTTTCTCTAAAGTATCCCTATTGGTTGAACATAATAAAGTAGTTTTCATCAAGTGGTAGTTACAATACACTTTATTAAAAATGGTATTTAAAAGAAATGAATATACATTTTTTACATGTAACTAAATTAATTTCCTTAATATCCACAAATTAATTATCTAAATTGGTATGAGGGATTTGGAAGGGAAGGGAGGGAGGGAAATTTTTTATGAGTTCAATTTATAAAGATTAGTGATGAAGTGCGGTTATAAGATTCAATTAAAGAAAATATGTAAGATTAAAAAATAAGAAAAATTAATTAAAAACTTTAAATCCACTTGTCTAATGTTTTTAAAAAATCCAACCCTTAAAGCTCTCTCCTCAGATATCTCATATCAAAGAGTTGCTTATATCAAACAAAGGAGATAGTACTATATTAAGCAACATATATGAATTACCTTCCCTGTTCAGATGCTTTATTCTAATATGTCTGCTATATTTGAATAATCCCAATTCCCATTCACTTCGATTATATCCCTAATTACCTAAGCTGCTTAAGGATTCCTGACATATTTATGTTGCATTTGTCTTTCAATCTGTTTCCATCTTCTAAATTCCTCCCAAAACTTCATTTTCTCACCATTTCCAATATATCCCAACACATTGTTACTGGTTATTTCTGGCCACAAACTTGCAACATTCTTCCATATTTTTTAATTTTCTTTCTTGAAAACAAATGCTTCTCTTCCCAACTACATTCATCTTTCATACTTACCTCTTTCATACCAAATTGAAGGTAGGAAGCACACAGAGGTTTGGCATTTAATGTAGCAAATTGAAGCTCAAATACTTTCTCCAGCCTCTTGAATCTCCCATTCTTTATTGGTCTTCTAGTGGTTGGGCCCTTAACACCATGAAGAGGATCTTGGGATTGCTTGGACTCTTCTTTAATGACATGGATATCACCTTGTTGAACTTATATGCCACCTATGATGCGACTGTCATATATCCCTCTAGTCCTATTCATAAGTCATAGAGATAAGGTTATTTATTGTCATATTCATGAGTCACATTATTAAATTTTTTACTTGAATACATACAATTTTGACCTTCACTAATTATTATGTAGACTATTATTTTGTTAGGAAATATATATATTAAATAGAAGCAAAGTTGGAAAGTAGTTAAACTTTAAGACAGAGTTAATGAGGTTTAACTTTTTTTTTTTTTTTTGCTCCAATGAAACATGTTGGAAGTGATTTATGATTCATGCCTTAAAGGATGCCACATATGCCCCCATCTTCATCTCCCACTTTCCTCACCTTCCTACTCCTCGGCTCATACTTCTCTTCCATTGTCACCACCATCAACAATGGCAGCACTCGGAAAGAGGCCGCCAAGATTTTTGTTGTCACTCTCTCCTCGTTAGTCTAACTTTACATTTCTTTAAAATGTTAGTTGGTACTATATTATCTGTACTCTTGAATTGCATCTCACTGTTTGTTTCACACACACACTATATAATTAACTTTTCACCATTCCAGATTTCACTGGTATTGTTCAATAATAACATCTTCTTTGATATATTAATCTTGTCTCTGCAGCTAAATATGAAAACAAGCGTCATGGTTGTCTTGGCAAGAAGGGTATGGTCACACTCTTGGTCGTTTCTATTTGCCTCTTAATGTTGCTGATCACTTTCGTGTATTGGTTTGCAAAACACAAGAAACAAGGTAAACTCTATTTCTATCAAATTTGTCTAAGAAAAGTTTCAACCACTACATCATAGCCAAGCTTAGTTGTGACATATATTTTTCTTCTTTTTATTGCGATCAAACGGCTTTTGCAGTATAGGGAAGCTGAATTATATTTTACCTCATCTTTTACCATTCTTTTAATACAGCGAGAAGAAGAAGGCTTGATGAATATGTAGTCGACAGAGCAGAAGGCTCAGATTTATCATTATTCAATCTAAGTGACATAACTGCAGCAACAGAGAATTTCTCTGATGCTAACAAACTTGGACATGGTGGTTTTGGTTCAGTTTATAAGGTAGTTATTTACTAGTAACTAGTCTCAAATTCCATAAAGTTGACTAATTTTTAAGCCTTATATATAACACTTTAATAGGAAATTGAAGTGGTATTTTCACTTCAGGGTCTGCTCCAAAATGGAATGATAATAGCAGTAAAGAGGCTGTCAAAGCATTCTGAAAAAGGCATTGAAGAGTTCACAAATGAGGTTACTTTAATGGCAAAGCTCCAACATAGAAATCTTGTAAGGATTTTAGGCTGTTGCGTACAAGGAAATGAGAAGATGTTGATCTATGAATATTTGCCAAACAAAAGCTTGGACACTTTTATTTTTGGTATGTCTTCTTTCAAGACACTCTTATTTTTGCACAATTAGTAATTGTGAAACTTTCATGTTTTGTATAATAGACAAGTTGATCAAGTATTCTTCACTTTTGATAGATTTAATCTTTTATTCAGATCAAGCAAAGAAATTCCAGTTAGACTGGAAGAAACGATTTGATATCATTTCTGGTGTTGCAAGAGGAATCTTATACCTTCACCATGATTCAAGATTAAAAATAATTCATAGAGATCTCAAAGCCAGTAATATCTTGTTAGACTCTACATTAAACCCAAAAATCTCAGATTTCGGTATAGCTAGAATATTTAGTAGGGACCAGATTGAAGCAAGCACAATCAATGTTGTCGGAACCTAGTAAGTACTCAATAATGCAACACATTGCTATCTGAAATATTGAATGAACATTGATAACATTCAATAATTTTCTCTATTTTATAGTGGTTATATGTCACCTGAATATGCAATGGAAGGATTGTTCTCAATAAAATCTGATATCTACAGCTTCGGTGTCTTACTTCTTGAGATTGTTACCGGCAGAAAGTGTAGCAGTCGTTATGATGACATTGCCTATACTTTAGCTGGACATGTAAGTGTGTGTGTGCAAAAAGCAACCACTTGAAATTAAATTTCTCTTCAACAATCTAATTATCTAGTTCTTTTGATAAATCCAGATTTGGGAATTATGGAGAGAAGGCAGAGCCACAGACATTGTTGATTCATCATTAAGAGGTGAGACATGTATTGAACAAGTTATAAAATGCATAAATATTGGGCTTCTATGTGTACAAGACTATGCAACAGACAGACCAACTATGTTAGAAGTGATTTCCATGTTGGATAATGACATAGTTCTTCCACCTCCAAAACAACCAGGATTTATGTTCAAGAAAACTACATGTGATCAATCAACTCCATGTGCCAGTGGTACCAAGGAATTTTATTCGTTGAATGGAATCAGTACTACAGAGATTGAAGCTCGGTAAAGGCAATGATTCTTAGAACATCCTTGACGTTTGAATGCTCTTATGTAGTTCATTTCTTTATTTGGTCAACTGTAACCCTGAACTATTTTGGATTTGAGACTAATATCTTTCAAGGCTTAGAGCATAAATAGTTTGTGCCTCTCCCAAAAAAATACACTTTCGAAAATTCGAACTTATATTTTTCTCCTTATAGAAATGAGACCATTGATCACGTCAACCAGTAGGCTCATTGGCTGATCTTATATTGTTCTATTGCTTTGTCAAGCAAATGTTGGCAAGTCTTTTCAAACATTGTGAATGAATACAATGATACCTATATTTTGTTATTTAAATCACTAAATGCAAAGTCATCTGGTTGCTCCACAAGATTCAAAAGCATAAGTAACACAAATTATACTTGATTTATTTTTGTAATTATATTAAGGATAAATATTCCGCAAGTTTTTCCTACTTGCTTGCATAAATCAATCTCTCTCTCTCTCTCTCTCACTTAGTCCCTAATTGTAAGCTTCAAATAACTTATTTATGTTTATCAAGAAAACAATTAAAATTAGTTAAAATAATAAATATGTATTTTTTACCAATTATACCTTTATTTGTAAAGAGGGTAAGTGAGAGAAACAATAAATGCTATAAATACAGCTAAGGGGTAAAGTTGAAAAAAATGCAATAAATGCTTTGAAAAATCTAAAATGAAGCTTATATTTTGAAATACACTTATTCATAAATTTAAAGCTTATATTTTGGGATGGAGGGAGTATTATTTAAAGTATATTAATTTAAAAATAAGCCATCTAACTATAGTCTAATTATAATATTTGGAATATTAAATCTTAAACGGGTGCTTTGACTAGCTCAGTTTGATTCTAAAAACAATAGTGATAGAGCTTTGGTTGTCCTCCGTGCAATATGAATAGGAAATATGAAATCAACGGGAAAAAAAATACATTGACTAAAGAACATTGGAGGTAAATATGTACTCAAATAGTCGATGGAGTGAGAAAAGAGGCATGAGGCCAACATGTTTTCTTCCCAAAGTTTTCTTATGAAAATTGCCTCAAGTACTATATATATAACGCCCTGGGCATATATATAGGGTCCACGTCTTTTCTTTTCTTCTCTTTTATTTTCTTTTTTTGATTACACAGGCAAGCGATAGCCTAATTGGGGATTACATTACACAAAAGCTGTGCTACAGGAGGGGGAATCATGTGATAAATCTCCCCTCAATAGAATCTCGCTCAAAAATTATTAAATTGCATTGAAATCCCATAAAACCTAGGTTAAATTAATTCAAATTGAGAAAAGATCACTTTGTCTTGTTAATTTGAATAGCCAATGATAAGTTACATTGCCACAATAGCAAGCTATTGAGCAACCAATGACAAGTCAAGGTGCCACCAACAACTTGAAAACTTGTCATTGTTTGCTAAATAACTTAATTATCATTGGTTGCTCAAATTAACAAAGACAAAGTGGTCTTTTCTCAATTTAAATTTATCTAACCCAGGTCCACGGAACTTCAATGCAATTTGATAATTTCAAGAGACCTACTTTTATTTTATTTTTTTTTCTATTCCTTGGACCTACGTGCAATTCTCCCTTTCATTTATCTCTGATTGTAAAGGGTGATTATACCCACCATCTCTCATTACTTGATTTAATGCCTCCATGATGAGTTCCTTTGCACAGCCATGAACACCCTCCATAACACCTTTGCAGCGATTTTTCTATAACATCCAGAAGATAATGGAGAAAACTTTAGACCATGGCCATCTCTGGAATCTGTCACTACTACAAAAGGGGGCTTTAACCTCCCAAATTTGGCACCTTTAACGTCCCAAAACGGGGGGGCATATATACTAGGGAAGTAGTAAGTTGAAACAAAAGACGTCCCAAATGATAGGGACACCCAAAGTCTGACTTTAGGCGTCCCAAATTACAATTTGGGAGGTCTAAACTCCCACCCTGGGGGGACTTTAGACCTCCCAAATGTCATTTGGGACGTCTAAAGTCCCACCCTGGGGGACTTGGGACGTCTAAAGTCCCACCCTGGGGGACTTTCGACCTCCCAATTCTTAATTTGGGACGTCTAAAAATTAGGTTTTTTTTTATACCATAATTTACATTCTGTATTACCCAACAAATTCAAACTGCAGAAACAGAATAGAAGATGGATTCATAAACCATACTGTCCGTTACAAACTGGTAAGGACATCCAGCACTACAATCTTGACTATATATACATACAATAACCTTTCATACAACCTACTACTATATATATCAACAAAAAACAACCAGAAAGTGTCAAAACGCTGTCATCACACAAGTACAAACTGATATAAAATAAAAAGTTTACTGCTCTATATGTTGAAGAAGATGTCTAGCCAAAAGATCTCTGATCAAATCAAGGTCTTCACGTAGGTAGGCATCTTCATTATCAAAAATCTGAAAATTAGAAAGTAAGCTTTGATGAAATGAATCTCAAGCAAATGAATTAATTAGCATTTCGATTAGAACACCAAAAATATTATCATTTGAGAATGAAGAAGTGATTACCTTTTCAAAATCGCTAGTAATTCCACTTTGAGTTATGTTATACATATAAAGTATAACATAATATCCGCATTCAGTGTTGCCAGGTTGCCGAGGGCACTTTTAATCAAAGGGATGCAATTGATTGTTAAAATCAATAAGGGTATGTCTAAAAGGACCGTCAATGAAACAATTAGGTAGGATCGAATGTACTTACTATGGGATAAAACCACTTTGGCTTTTTAACAACTGTACCCTCGCGTGACCCACCTAGGATTCTATATGTTTGACAAGCACTATCATGAAAAGCAAAATGAACAGAAATTAGAACCATTCATTTATTTTTGTTGTCAATAAAATACAAACAGAATAACTTACGTGTCGAAGACGGATTTTGTATCTCTGTCTGGCTTTTTACTCAAGGGATCAAACCAATAGACTACGTTGCGGCGGGGACATATAACACACAAAGTCCAGTGGTAACTTTAACAACATGTACACATTAAAATGAAGTTAGATCAGTGAGAAGACAATTATTTATTAAACTTCTTAAATTGACAAAATGTAAATACGAACCGTTGGACAATGGGTGCTAGATAACAACGAAGTTTGGTTTGTGCCATTGCGTAGCCGACATAGTGAGTCCTATGCGCTACAGTACAAGTATCCCCTGTCGTATTCGCAGGACATAAGAATCCATACCAATTACTTCTTTCCATGTTTGTGCAGAGATCGTGGAAGGTGCTATAATAGAATTAAAATAAGGAATCAATTCTTGAATGTATGAAAACAAAAAACCACTAAATGAATTCTATGGGAAAATTGAAAGAAAAGCTTACTGGACTGCAAATTTGACCCAACCTGCATCTATCTCCTCCAACCTGATAAACTGCTTGAGATCTTTATTGTAAATCGTGTAGGGATACTCCACTTGGCCCACAATCCCTGGAGGCATCTTCAAGTCAATCTGTTTAATGCCCTTGTAGATCTGTTGCAGCCGTGCTAAGTAGGGCCATTTGCTCGCAGCTTCGTCATCCTTTTAGAACATCAAAAATCAAATTGTTATTAGGATGCCAACAGATTTTCAGTAACAGTAAGGTAATTCCTACCATTGGAGGTGTTGCGTCTGAACCAATAAGATTGCGAGGCTAAAGGATGAAAGATCCTATCGCTTGACCTAACGTGCCAACCTCTAGATCAGGAACAGGGATGGCTGTACCTTCTTCCCCCTTTCTAACACTCGTCACATTCACCCTATGAAAATCCTCCGGAATTTGCTGATTATGGTGGGTGGTAGCATGAGTGTGAACGAGAGCATCAGCAACAACACGCAACAGTGGATCATCCAAATAGAGGGTGCAAGGGTCTCCCGACACTGGAGTGGGAGGAGGGTCGCCAAGTGGTTGCTCCATAGGGTTGTAACTTCCTCTGGTGCTATTGAAGGCCGGGGATTCCTGAGTTCTATGCTCGTCCCTTGCCCTTTGTGCTTCAAACATCTTTGCCATTTCAAGTTGAAGCTCTGGCAACAGCTCTTGTCGGAGCTTGTCGCGAAGGTTGGCCTCGATCTCTCATTCGAGCTCCTCTCGAATCTTGGCCACAACGTCCTTACTAGGTCCAGCTTGTGACGAATAACGTGGGTCTCATCCAAAATACCTCGCGGCACTAACTCCCCGTGTCTCTCCTCGAACACGACCAAGGTCATCTGCCTTCCCAATAACCGTTGACAAGATGTCCATCCGTCTACTTGGATTGAATGAACCTTGGCTACTCTACTCATCCAGGTCATCCCATAGCATGCAGTTTATCGTAAATGTATCGAAACCACTCGCGACATGTAAAAAATTAGGTACTTATGGTATAACTACTTACAATCCTCGCAGCAACCTCAGCAACAGTCGGATTTATGTACTTCCCAGCCTTAATCCTCCCTGCTTTCCATTTTTTGTGACGTGGAGGAGGTGCCGGTGGCTGGATAACAACGCTAGGATCAGATTCCGCTGCTTCCTTCATTTTATGTAACTCTTCTGCCATCATTTGCCGCTCAAGCTTCCGATATCCACCGCGAGACATGAAATGTTGATATTTATTTTCTGCTTGCCTCTGGGCATTTGCTGCACTTAAATTTTATGAATGAAAAGCAATAAAAAATGAATCAACGATATAAAGTATATGAAAATTACAAGTTCTATATCATGATGACATAAATCTTACCAAAAACTCAGGATCTGCTGTGATGCCGCAAACAACCTCCAATCCTCTGGAGATAAATATGTATACTGTGCACATAGATCCTTACCCCTAAGGGCCCCTCGAATGTAATGCGCTGTTAGCTTGTTCTTGAAACCTTTCCATCGTACACAAACCTCATCCATCCAGTGCCTATACATCTCTGTGGTGTCTGGGACATCGTATGTTTGCTGCAAGGTAAAACATAAGATTATTACATTTGAAACAATAAGAACAAAGCTACAATGCATCAAAACTTACATACCAAAAGTTGCTGCCAAATCATGTCTTTTGTTTTTGGGGGAACCAATCTCCAATTATCGAAGGTAATGCGCACTTTGCTTCGAGCTAAAAGCCCTACATAGCTAATGAAGTGGTCTTCCTCAGGACCAACTAGATTCAAATTGTCATCGAAGTCTATATGCAGCCTCTCCTGTTGATGTTCATGACGTGCAACCAATGCTCCCATCTTTGTACAGCCTCTAACCCTCCTTCTTGTAGGGGGTTCAACTCTAGGCCTGTCGTCATTGCTAGAGCTTTCGTCATCTCTACGCCTCTCGTCATTACTAACGTTGTCCATATTCCTGTTAACACAAAAAGCATCATCAGAAACATAAGTAAATTGCAATGAAAACGAAATATACTAAGCGGGAAGTAAAACAGAAAAAACACAGTTCTCGTTTATAAATTAAGGTCTTACTCTATATTGTTTCCCATAGTCCTTCACCATGGTCATTTCTTACAGCATATTCGTCATCATCTACCAATTCTACTTCATTTGTTCGAGGTGTAGTTGTTGTGAAAGGTGGTGTGTCATCAAGGTTGAAGGTCGGATCACCATACTTCTGTTTTTTACTTTTAAGGACAATGGACATGTTTTTGCTAGCAGGATCGGTGACATAAAACACTTGTTTCGCCTGGCTTGCTAAAATGAAGGGCTCGTCTCTATAGCCAACTCTTCGAAGATCGACTGAGACAAATCCAAATTGTTTATCTATTACCACGGCATTGTTGCTAACCCACTTACATTTAAATAAAGCAACTTTGAACTTGTTGTACGTCATCTCCCATATTTCTTCTATAACTCCATAATAGGCCATAGACGCTAATATGGGGTTTTTGTCTCTCGAACTGGAAAAGTGCATAGATTCAGCTTCTACCATGACCCCACTATTTTGCATGGTACTTTTGTCATCTTGCTCTTTGGTATAGAAAGAATAGCCATTTATATCATAACCGGTCCAAGTAATGACCTGAAACGAAGGCCCCCAAGCTAGCCACTCGATTGTCTCAAACACACCGATCTCGTGCAAAACCTTTTCCTCGAACCACTGCATGAATGTCTTGTTTTGCTCAATAGCAATCTGCATGTCATTCTTCCTTGGATTCTTGTTCTTCAAAGTGTTTCTGTGTTCATTTATGTAAGGTTGAACTTCTTCCATATTATTCAGGATATACAAGTGGGCTTGCAACACCTCTTCACGAGGAACATTCTTCACTTTCAGTCCTCGTGTTCCCTTACTTCTCCCTTCTTCATGCCGAGATTGTTCCTTCTTCCCTGACATATAATCTTTGCAAAACTCCATAGCCTCCTCAACTACATATCTTTCTACTATTGAGGCTTCTGGTCGATAAGGATTTTTAGAATACCCTTTTAAGATCTTCATGTATCGCTCGAAAGGGTACATCCACCTCAGGTAAACTGGACCGCATAGCCTTACCTCCCTCACCAAATGAACTACCAAATGCACCATTATATCAAAAAATGAAGGTGGAAAGTGCATCTCTAGTTGTGACAAAATAATGTAGCCCTCATTTTCTAGTTCATCCAACTTTTCAGTGTCAATGACTTTGTTACAGATAGCATTGAAGAAAACGCACAATCTTGTCACTGTGTTTCGTACTTCATCTTTCATTATGCCTCTAATAGCTACTGGTAATAGTTGTTGCATCAACACATGATAATCATAGGACTTCATTCCCACTAACTTCAAATGGTTCATTGAGACACATCTTCTCACATTCGAGGAATACCCTTGCGGCACCTTCATTTCATGCAAACACCCACACAAACTTCTTTTCTCTGCTTTTGATAGTGTATGCGTTGTTGGCTCCATGTATGCCCTCCTACCATCATCTCTTAGTAGTGGATGTAACCGTTCTCTTATTCCCATATCGACAAGGTCTAATCTCGCATTAATCCCATCCTTAGTCTTCCCTGGTATGTGCAAAAGCGTACTGATAAGGCTATCACAAACATTCTTCTCCACATGCATCACATCAATACTGTGTCTCACGTCAAGCGAACGCCAATATAGAAGATCAAAGAAAATGGATCTCTTCTTCCATATGTTCTTCTCACCCGCAACCCTCTGATTCTTACCAAAAGTGACATGGATACGTTCCACTCGACTATAGACTTCCTCTCCGGTTAGTGACTTTGGAGCCATTCCATGCTCCGGTAAGCCATTAAACCGCTTTCTTAGCCTACGATACGGGTGGAACCAATGAAGAAACCTCCTATGGCCAAGGTAGACAGTTTTTCTTCCATGCTTTAGTTGCTGGAAGTGTGTGTCTGCTTCACATATTGGGCATGCTTTGTGACCCTTCACGCTGTACCCTGACAAGTTTCCGTACGCAGGGAAGTCATTTATCGTTGTGAAAATCATTGCACGTAGCTTGAAAGACTCCTTCTTATAAGCATCAAACACATCTATGCCTTCCTCCCACAACTTCTTCAAGTCCTCAATCAAAGGCGCCAAATAGACATCAATATCGTTCCCTGGCTGTTTTGGTCCAGAAATCATCATAGATAGCATCATATACTTACGTTTCATACATAGTCAGGGAGACAAGTTCTATATTACAAGGAGAACCGGCCACGCACTATGTGTGCTAGTAAGAGTTCTATACGGATTGATGCTGTCTGTACAAAGCCAAGCCGTAGGTTTCTCAGCTCGCTGCCAAATTAAGGGAACATTTCATCTATTTTTTGCCATTGTGGAGAGTCAGCTGGGTGCCGAAGATATTTCCCATCAGATATTCTCTCATCAGAGTGCCATCTCAACTTCTTCGCTTTTGTTGCACTCGCAAACAAACGTTTAAAACGTGGTATTATTGGAAGATGCCACATAACCTTTAAAGGTTGCCTTTTACTTGTCACATCACCACAACCACCATCTTTTTTCACTTTGTATCGTGCAGTTTTACACTTAGGACACTCACTAAGACCTCCGTACTCATTTCTGTACAATACGCAATCATTAGGGCAAGCATGTATCTTCTTATACTCCATACCCATTGTAGACAGGATTTTCTTGGCCTCATACATACGATTTGGAAGTACATTATCCTCCAGAAACATATCACACAATAGTTCAAGTAGCAATGTGAAACTACTATCGGTCCACCCACAAGTTTCCTTTAAGTTAACCAAATGTAATGTTCCTGTCAGCCGCATGTACTTACTACCACTATACAATGGTGTCTCTGCATTACTCCGCAGGCTATCATACTCCTGCGACTGCGCAAAGGATTCTGCCTCAACATCGTTAATCATTCTCTCCATTATATCTTCATCTATGACATCCACAGCTTCCTTCTTGTGTGACGGACAATCAGTTACTTCCTCACCATGCCATATCCACCTTGTGTATCGCAGATTTATTCCATCACAAAGTAGGTGATCCTTTATGACATCAACATCCTGTCTACTCTCATTCAAACAATTGACACAAGGACAAAAATACTTCCCATTTCTTGCAGGAGCATTCTTTTTAGCGAATTCAATAAATTCGTCCACCCCTTTCTCATATTCTTCACTAGTTCTCAAAGCATTCATCCAACTATGATCCATTTTGTTACCACCTAAGGCATTACCAATAACATTCACACGTTTAGTACAATTCTCAACGACATATGATGGGATTGCCTAATTAAGTTATCAACCCAATTTAGGATTTTAAAATATGGGCTTAATAACTTTATTGCCCCCTCCTAGCCTCATCTCTCCTCTTAAAAAGGTTTCAGTGCTATGTAACTTATTTTTTTAATAAGTATATATATATATATATATATAATTAATGTATAATAAAATAAATACAATAAGATTAAATTAAAGAATTTTTTTGAGGTTTGGAAGAATTAAAAACAAAACGAGTTTCATATTAACAAAACAATTTTAAGTTGAGTTCTTCCAAAAATAAAATTGTTTTATTGAAAATATTTAGATAAAAATCATTTAATGAATATTGGGGTTATGGTTTTCTTTTTAAGTTTTGGCTTGAATTATTCTTCATAATTCGTTTGGAATTAATACAAGAATTTCTTTAATTTAAATAAATCATATTTTATTTTATTATATATACTAATTAATAATGGTGCAGGAACAAGACTAATGAAATGGGGTGGTGCCACTATGTGTGTATGGATAAATCTCCATTGGCTTATAAAAGCTAGATTTCCCTAAAACTGAACAACAGAGATTTCTATTATACACAAGTAAATTTATATTTAAACAAGAAAATAAACCATTCCCGAATAAATGCAATTTAAGCAATATATAACCACACCAAACACATCAGGCTAATATCAACTATCTCAATATAAGCAATATATAATAAACCAACCAGCCTAATATCAATATATAAACAAAAAAAATGAAGAAAATAAATCAACCTACCCGATCAGGGAGGGCGCCCACTAGCTAGTATGTTGGAGAGGTAGAGAAGACGTTGGAGATCCACGGTGGTGTGCACAACAATGGAAGGACGGAGGTGGAGGAGAGAGCAAAAATCTACCCACTGTGGAGGAGGTGAAGTTACAGCAGTGACAGTTGCGTGCGTTGAAGAAACAAAGAAACAAAGAGGAAGAAGAAGGGAGGAGGGAGGAGTTCAACAAGGGCCGATGGTAGAGGAGAGAGCTTGAACAAGGGAGGAGGGAGGAGTTGAAGAAAAAAATAGAGGAGGGCCGACAGTGGGTGCGTGGGGAGGAGAGGAGGAAGAAGAGTAAAGTTGAGAGGATGTAAGGAGAGGAGGTGTGATAGATGAGAAGACGCATGTCAGACAAGTGTCTGACATGCAGGTAGGGGACGCCTTTAGGCGTCCCAAATGGCATTTGGGACGCCTAAAGTCTTGGTTTAGGCGTCCCAAATGGATTTGGGACGCCTAAAGTCCTACTTTAGGCGTCCCAAATGACATTTGGGACGCCTAAACCCAGATCCAGGCGCTAAAAAAAATTTATGAAATTTATATTTCGCGCCAGGAAGGTTCCCCTACATATATATAATTATGAAAATGCCACCGCCTCCCTTTTTAACCACCCAATTTTTAATTTGGGACGTCTTTGGGGGTGGTTATATCTCAATTCTGTAGTAGTGTGTTGGTGCCAAAATTCTGGTTCATGTTCCTCCTTAGCCAAAGCTGCAAATCATATTGAAGGAAACTAAAAAGAAAGTTAGGATGAACAATGTCAACCCACACATTTCTAGCAAACCTCACAGTCACAAAGAATATGTAATATATTTTCTCTCGCTAAACCTCAAAGGGACAAGTCACTCTACTAGCTAAACCTCTTTGAGCTCTGAGTTAGTTTATAGGAAGTCTGTCAAGAAACACTTTCATAGGACAATTTTGATTTTCTCCGGCACATGCAATTTCCACACTTTCTTTCACCAGATTGCTTCATGCTGTTCTTGCTGTGCCAGCATTAATTTATACGCAGATCAGACACAAAAGGCTTGCTTGTTATGGGGGGAGGGGAGGGAAAGTAAGCAGAGAGAATATTTTTTTGAGTTAGATTTATAAAACTGAGAAAAGTAGGGTTAAAAGTTTTTAACCCTACTATTTTATCTTATATCTTCTCTTTATTAAAATTTAATAACCCCGTTTCTCCAGTTTTCTTAAATCCAACTCATAAAAATTTCCTCTCTCCTTCAAATACCTCATACCAAAAAGACCCTAAAATTTCCGTATGAGGCATATCTCCAGCAGGATCTGTCAGCTTCAATTCCTTGCGGAGGCATAACTTTTTTTATGATGTTCATTATCCAGGGGGCGACAATTTTCTCCATTCTTGTACGTTCCGCTGGCCATCTTCTATAATAAAGGATTTCACTTTGTCCATGTCTTTTTAACATATGGATGTTATTATTATTATGATGAAATTAATTATTTTCTTTCCTCCATAATTTTGACAATTCAAGCGAACATAAAAGGAGAAAATAATATATCCCCATTTTTTTCTCATGTCCATGTGGTATGAAAAGCAGTTTACAACAATGAATCAGTCCTCTAATTAATTTGATCAAGAGTTTTAGACAGATGACTAGATTGGATTTATCTTTTTTCCTTCCAAAGCATGACATGATATTGTTTTGAGTCGAAAAAATTTTAAAAAGATGGAAAAATAGCAGTCCGTCATAGTTGTGCTTTACTAACACTGTTTTGTTGAAATATGTGGATTTTATACAGGAATATTTTATTTACTTATAGGTTAATGTCATTTATATTTAAATATCACTCTTTTTAGAATTTTATGTGAACATTTTGAACATTTCAATTAAATATATCATAATCGGTGTGACCTCACATGTTAACTTTGGTTTGAACCACTACCTCAACTTAAGGTTATTAAACTTGAACTGACCACTAAGCTGGTTGGAGTATTGGATCAAAGGTCAGTGAATCAGATTTGAGTCAAACTAAAGCTAACATATGGTCAAACTGGTGGGGAAGTGAAGATTTAGGGGTTATTAATATGAGATTATGAAGAATTTTTTTTAAAAAAAAATCAAATTAAAAAAAATTGACCTGGGTCAATGACCAAACTGAACCATTTTAATGGCTGGTTCGTCAGTTTTCAGGCCGAACTAACCAATCCAGTTCGGTCCGGGTTTAATAACCTTACCTCAAATGCTCTATTAACCAGTCTAGTTGCCAGTATCTTGCTCATCTCATTATTTTTCTTTGATTCCATCCTATTTTTCTCATGCAAATGAAACACAAATTAAATACACTTAGTTTCCAAATTTCAAGGCTTCAATAACATTCTATTCATCACAATTTTCCATGGTCGACGATGCTTTAGGCATTATATATATTTGCGCTAGACTCAGCAATCTTCGTCCAAGTTGAACTTAATAAAACGAAAATAATAATTAAAGACTAGGACGGCCTAGTATACAAGACTCTCACCAGATGAAGTCTGAGAATAGTCAGATGTACGCAACCTTATCCCAACAAACGGAGAATAATAAAGACCATGTAAAAGAATTCATGTGATATGAAAACTCATGTACAACAAAATTTTCAAAATCTGCAACTTAAACTTTCATATTTACAATTTACTTTACATTAACCTTCTTACATGACCCTTATTTTTCATTCTCTCTTAGAATAATTGTCCTCATTGAACTAAGCATAGTCTCATGAAGTTACTTCATATAGGACTTTAAAGGAAAATTGTCTTGGTGAAGATGATTCTGTTGAGTAAAGTGATTATTTGGGCCTTCGTAAGTGTTGTAGTAATAGGCCCAATATCTAGTGTGTGTAATAGGGCCCAATGTTAGTTGTACTATTTTGATTTTTCTAATATGCTTGTATATATATACAAGAACACTCTCTTTGTAGTGAGCAGTTCAGAATGTTATAATCAATAAAGTTTATGGTTCAGTTTGCCTATGGTTTCAGGCGTCCAAGATGGTATCAAAGACCATGGTGTATGGTCCAGCGGTTCGAGTCATGTTGTTTCTTCTTGTGCCAGTGGTTCATCTTTCCACGATGCCTCCGCCCGGATCTGTGATTTTAGTCCCAATCTATGATTTTGGTGGTTGTCAAGTCCCATTTCGCCACTGCTTCTTGATTCCGCCGGTGTCTTTTACAGCCTTCCAGGTTTTCTTTCTTCTTTCTGCTAGATTTTCTATCAAGATTCTGTTTCTTGATTCCTATGGCTACCAACGACGATTCTTCGAAGTCTACAATTGATTTTCAACATCCTTTGTAACTTCACCCTTCTGACATGCAGTCGGCGTCTTTGGTGCCTCACCTGCTTAGTGCTACAGCCAATTATACTAGTTGGAGTCACGGAATGTGATTGGCTCTCCTTGGCAAGAACAAGCTTGGTTTCATAAATGGTATATGTACACAAGAGGCACAACCACTGAACCTCCGACCTCAATGGGATCGATGTGATGTTGTCATCTTATCTTAGATCATTAGCTCTGTTGCTAAAGATCTTTCTACTGGACTCACCTTTTCTACCTTATCTTTCTCGGTTTGGGTAGATCTCCGTGAACGTTTTGATAAACGAGATGGAGCGAATATTTTTGGTTTACACAGGACAATCAATTACCTCAGCCAAGGTTCTATGTTTGTCTCCCAATACTATACCAAATTAAAGGATCTTTGGGACAAATACTCTACCATGGTTGTGGTTCTGACCTATACATGCCCAACCTCCAAAGAATATGCCAAAGTGGTTCAGGAATAGAGATTGTTCCAATTCTTAATGGGTCTCAATGAGACCTATCATCAGGTGCGTAGTCACATCCTCATGTTAACACCGCTTCCTATTGTTAATTAGGCTTATGCACTTGTATCCCAAGATGAAGACCAGTATGCATTTAGTTCTATGCTTGTCTTTTCCTCTGGTGAAAACACGATCATGCTGGCAAGAGGAGGCCGCACTAATAGGGGCGGACGTTTTAGGGGACGTTGAAGGAACTTTAACTCGGATGAATGCTCTCACTGTGGTAAACGAGGGCATGTTCGTGACTATTGCTTTCAGCTTATCGGTTTTCCTCCAAATTTTCGCAATAATCGTGGAAATAAACTTCTTAAGGATAGCATTAATCAAGTCGATGCAGACCCTCCAGTGCAGAATTCTCCTCTAACTGGTATCACTACTGCCTAACGCCAAGCTTGACTCATGAGTTGTATGACTAGATCCTTCAACTTTTGAAGAAGGACAAGATTCCTACCGAGGGCACTGTAGGAGTGGTTGGAAACACTACAGTTTTCCCACATTCTAACTCTTATAAGCCTTTACTTCTATGTGTTTAATAGATTCAGGAGCTTCAACTCACGTTGTTAGCACTTACAAACTTTTAGACAATATAAGACCATATAGTGGTGACATTAAGAAGATTAGAATTCCTAATGGGCAGTTACTTCCAGTTACACATATAGGGGACCTAAGATTATGTGATTATATAACTCTTAAAAATGTGTTATATGCTCCTAGTTTGTGTTTTAATTTGATTTTTGTCTCCTAGTTGACCTGTGATAATAATTGTATTGTATTATTCCATCCTAAGTTTTGTACTATGCAGGACAACTTGAATGGGAAGGTTATGGAGAATGGATAATGGATTGTACATGTTGACAGCAAATAAGTCTGTGAAATCTGCTTCTTGTGTTGTATCTCACAAAAGTCAAAAGTTAGATAACATTACGACTATGCATTATCGATTAGGCCATTCGTCGTTTCAAATCCTTAGACATTTACATAAGTTTGAAAATACTATTGATGATACTGTCTGTGATATCTGCTTGCAATCCAAGCAGCCAAGGCTGCCTTTTCCCAACAGCAATAAAAGGAGTTCAATTTGTTTTCAACTGGTGTACTTGGGTGTGTGGGGACCCTATAGGGAACCCACACATCAGGGATTTCGTTATTTCTTGACTATTAATGATGATTACTCTAGAGGTACATGGGTTATTTTGATGAAAAATAAGTCAGAAGTGTCTGGACATTTGAAAACCTTTTTGGCTTATGTAGAAAACCAATTTCAACTTTCAGTTAAAGGGGTAAGAAGTGATAATGGATCTGAATTCTAAATAATGAAAATAAAATATTATTTGAAGGAAAAGGGATTATTCATCAAACCTCTTGCCCTCATACACCTGAACAAAATGGTATAGTTGAGCGTAAGCATAGACATTTACTTGAGGTAGCTCGATGTTTAATGTTCCAAGCTGAAATTCCTCTCATGGTTTGGGCAGAATGTGTTAAAGCAGCTGCCTACTTAATCAATAGAACACCTAGTAAAGTCCTGAATTTTAAAACCCCTTATGAGCTTATTCATGGGGAAAGCCCCAATTTAGGTCACTTGAGAATCTTTGGATGTCTTACTTTTGCCTCTAACTTATCTAATACTGACAAATTCAAACCCAAGACTGATCCTTGTGTTTTTCTAGGATACTCAACTACAATCAAAGAGTACATTTTATATAATATGAGAAATAAGGACATAATTGTTAGTAGACATGTAAATTTTTTTGAAAACAAACTACCTTTTAAAGATCACCTGGATGCGAATCAAGGGGGAGCGCAATCTCAAGGTAATAGGGATTTTTTTTCTGTATAATGATGATTGTGCTGCAGACTTAAGTAAGCAGACATCCAGTGGTGAAATCATGCATACTCCACCTGTTTATGAAACCCCTAGTAAGGGGCCACCACTTGCTGATTTGAGTCATAATGCGCCACCAATTATAAAGGAACGAAATGGTGCACAACATAGCATGGGGAGAACTGAATAGAGACCTACATGGATAAGGAAACCAACATCATGGTTCACAGATTATGACTATACAGGTTTGCAAAATTCTAATCCTCCTATAATTGATGAGATCAATGCTGTACAGAATAAGGAACAATGTTATGAAAAAAACATTCCTTATCCAATCTGTCATTACTTGTGTTACTCTCATCTTTCTCCATCCTATAAGCATTATCTGTCATGTACTGATGCTGCAATTGAGCCAACTACATACAATGAGGTTATGAAGGATACTAGGTGGGTGAAGGCAAAGAACGAAGAAATTCGATCATTGGAAACAAATCATACATGGAAAATAATGAACCTACCCCCTAGGAAGAGACCAATAGGGTGTAAATGGGTTTATAAAGTGAAATACATGGCTGATGGAAGTATAGATAAATTTAAGGCACGCCTAGTGGCCAAAGGATATAATCAGAGGGAAGGAATTGATTATTATGACACTTTTTCTCCCGTAGTAAAAATGGTAACAGTTAGAGTAGTTCTTAGTTGGCTACAATGAATAAATGGGCTTGCTTTCAAATGGATGTGCATAATGCATTTCTTCAAGGGGACCTAAATGAGGATGTTTATATGCAAGTTCCCCGAGGTTTTACAAATGTTGGTCCCAATAAGGTTTGCAAGTTAATAAAGTCCCTTTATAGGCTAAAACAAGCCTCCCGTCAATGGAACATCAAGTTGACACAAGCTTTAATTGAGGGAGGTTTTCAACAGAGTAAGTATGATTATTCCCTTTTCTTAAGAATAAAGGGCACAAAATTTATAATTGTGCTGGTTTATGTGGATGACCTTCTAATCACAGGAAATAGTTTGGAGGGAATAAATACAATCAAAGGACATTTGCATAAGACTTTCAAAATCAAAGACCTAGGTTCCTTACAGTATTTCCTAGGTCTAGAAGTGGTAAAATCTGAGAAGGGCATTATTCTCAATCAAAGGAAATATGTCCTAGATTTGTTAGCAAACACAGGGCTAAGTGCAACTAAACCTGAATGTACTCCAATGCAGGAAAGTTCGAAACTATGCCAGTATCCAAACACAAAGAAAGAGAGGAAGAAGGATCGGCAAAGGAAGAAGAAAGAAGACCCATTTTTAAAGGAACCAGAGATGTATCGACACTTGGTAGGTAGACTCCTCTATCTCACTATGACTAGACCTAATGTATGTTTTCCTGTGCAGGTATTATCCCAGTTTATGCAGCAGCCTAGGAAATCTAATATGGAAGCAGCCATGAGGGTGGTGCGGTACCTGAAAGGTGTTCTTGGTTTAGGAGTTCTTTTGTCTTCATCTAGTGACATGGAGCTACAATGCTTTTGTGACTCTGATTGGGCTGGATGTGGTGACTCTAGAAGATCAGTTACTGGGTATATTATTAAGCTTGGAAGATCTCTTGTGTCATGGAAGTCCAAGAAGCAATCAACAGTCTCTACATCATCTGCGGAAGCCGAATATCAAGCTCTTGCCAAGACAACTTCAGAGATTACTTGGATTACTGGATTACTATCAGATTTAGGAGTTCAAAGAACAGGGCCTACTGCAATTTTATGTGACAACAAGGCTGCAATACATATTGCAACTAATCCAGTATTTCACGAAAAGGACGAAACACATTGAAGTGGATTGTTACTTTGTCAGAGAAATACTTCAAGCTAAGTTAATTAGTTTACATCATGTGGGATCACATCAACAGTTGGCTGATATATTAACCAAAGCACTTGGGAATGATACTTTTCATGGTCTATTATGCAAGTTGGGAGTCTACAACTTATACATTTCCAACTTGAGGGGAAGTGTTGAGTAAAGTGATTATTTGGGCCTTCGTAAGCATTATAGTAATAGGCCCAATATCTAGTGTGTGTAATAGGGCCCAATGTTAGTTGTACTATTTTGATTTTTCTGATATGCTTGTATATATATACAAGGACACTCTCTTTGTAGTGAGTAGTTCAGAATGTTATAATCAATAAAGTTTATGGTTCAGTTTGTCTATGGTTTCAGGCGTCCAACAGATTCAAATTCGTTATTGTTTGTGAAAATTTCAAGGCCCTTTATATCTACTTTGTAATGTCTTTGTTGGCTTTAGTGCCATCTAGTCTTTTAGCAATCTGGATTTTCTGGTCCATAAACAAACGGCATAAGAAATCCTTGGATTCTTCTTGGACCATTTTCCTATAATTGTTGGACTTCCTCTGGTCCTACAAAATTCTGGCCACCCTTTGAAATAACGTTGGAATTAATTATTTTTCATACTTGTATCCTAATTATGAATAAAGAAAAAACACGCCTTCGTTAAAAAAATTAATTGAGAAAAAATGTTGGCAAAAAATGGATGGAGAAAATGGGTGAAGAAAAAGAACTAGATAAAAAAAAAGGGAAATTGTCAATAAATCCCTATTTGAAAATTTATCTGTGAAATAGAATCTCGAATCATGTAAAGATATGATGTCCTTGAATGTAAATAATTGTGATAGGAAAAAGACAAAATTACCCTTAATGAAAGCATTCACTTTGTTCAATCTATCTTCCTTTTATATAAAATCTATCATTCTTTGTGTGCAATTCATCCTCCATGTATTGCAAAATTAGTCCCTGATGTACAAATTATGTTTTATGCAACCCATTTCCATTATGTGCAAGTGATATTCTCATATGCACAAATGATATTTCTTAGTGCGAATAAATAATGTTATTGAAATGGAAAATACATTTACAAATATTATTATTTGTATTACAAGTAGTCAATTTCTCACCCCCATCACCCAATTAATTGAATTTTCTCAAATGTAAAACTTATTAAAAATAATAGTAAATGATATTATTATTTAAATGATAAATACATTTATAAATATTATCATTGGAGTCAATAATTTAGAACATCACACTCTTAATTGTATTATATATTATTTTGCAATAACTTTTTTTGGGATCCAAGGTAGGGTGGGATCGAATCCCACCTTTCCCACCTTGGCCCCAAATATTAAAGAAGAATTATTTGCTCAAAAAGTAGCCACCATGGCAAGAGCTCTAGAGGCCAGGCGGTTGGCAGTGGTGGCTTGGGTAAGTTGCCCTTGTCCTTTTTTGGAAAAAAAAAAATTGATGGGTAATTTTATAAAAGGACCAACATTCTAAAATCCCTATTTAGTCACAAGTTATGGATTGGAATTTTGCATTTTGACATCACCTTTTTAGAATTTAAGAATTCATACAGTATTTTGAAGAGATTTTCCTGTTATTTTATATTCTAGAAAAGTTTTGAATATATAAATACAAGATGGGCATAGAATCCACTTTCTTGAGACTCTAGTTATGTTAAACATTTTACTTCCTTGTTCTGATTAGCCGTTTGTAAAATTGATATTTATTCTAGCTTACTTTTACAAACTGAAGTTGGAGTAAGTAAATTAGTATAATATGATTTATATTTAGATAGATTTTTATGAAAAAAAAAATCAGTTCCATGGAATAAATTTGTAAAGATGATATTAAGTGCATGTTTGGATTAGCGGTAAAAAAGTGACTTTTTTTGTAATGTAACTTTTGAAAGTGAGATAAGAAAAAAAATTAGATTGTACATGTGATTTGTGTTTGGATTGGCAGTAACAGAACTGGCTTTTTTCTAACCTTAAACATGTTTGGATTAATGTTAGCAAAACCCGTTTAGATGAAAAAAAACTGAAAATGGCATGAATTTTATTAAATACTATATATATATACATATATTATTTGCATATGTTATGATAATTAAAGTGAAAAAAATATAAATAAAATTTGATAAAATAAAAATTTTAAATTATTATTAAAAAAAGAAAAATACATTAAAGTATTTAATTAAAAATTGATAAATTTATATTTAAATTAGAATGTATATGTCTCATTATTTGATCATCTACCCCTAACAAATTGATTTCTGATTGTGTCATTTTGAAAATTTAAACTGAACTCGTACAAATCTGCGTGCCCAATTTTCTTGGCTGATTCCTTTGTTTTCCGGTGCAACTCCATTGGTAGGAACTTGCAAAGAAAGTAAACTCAGTTGAAAACTTCATCTGCATGCACATATATGTTTGGAACCCATAATTTCACAGCAACACATTCTGATACATCTTGATGTAAAATATTAAAGGCAATGACAAACAAGGTGATGAAAGATACTCTGTTTTATGGAGCCAAAAATAGAGGTAAACGTTGTAGTAGCACTGTCTGACAGACAAGGCGACGAAGATACTCTTGCTCAGCATTTATTGATCCACCATGATGAGGAGAGCAGATGCTATGAAAATGGGCTTCCAAAAAAACCCACGTTTTTTATGAAAGTGCAATGGCTATCAATGCTCTCCCAAATGGCCATAAATATGCCCACTAGGCTTTTTTCTTGAAAACGTGCAGGCCCCCCCCCCCCCCCAAAAAAAGTTATGCCAAACAGACCCTAAGAAGCACAAGTCACCGCAGAACAGGCAGAACAAAAAAATCGCAATTTGGCCATCGATATGAAAGAAAACACAAGAAGATAATATTGACAATGTTCAAAACATGTCCAGCTCAGACTAGTGAGATGAGAATTGCGATGTAAAAGAGCAATCATACAAAACCAATGAAGGATAACATAAAAGTGATACAAGAGACAAATGAGATTCCAAAATTACATTAAATAAAATAAAAGGGGGGAAAAGGTACTCCTTTTGTTGTAATTGCAAGTTTGGCAACACAAAACCAGACCATCTAAGGCAGCTGTATCTAATAAATATGGTATCAAAAAGTCCTCTTTGCCTCCTTCAATACGCAAGGAATCAATCAGCAATTAAAGAAAGTAGGTTATGTACAGGGAAGCCAAAGACATGAACAAAAATAGCCAAGACAAATAGAGGGGAAAGTAGGTGTTGACCAACCCATTCCCGTGCCAGATGAATCAACATCAAAGAAAAACTATACAATATCCAAATGTTCAGCTATTCCAAAATATTAATTCTTTGTCCGTAATATTGTTGAAGAAGCTATTCAGTGACATGAGTTGGTTGACTTCTCATTCAACCACTCTTTGTGAATTGCTCAGTGTCTGTCTCTGTTTTTCTCCTATAAATACCTTGTAAATCCTTAGTTCGATATATGAATACATTGTATAGTTACTAATTATATCAATCTACATGGTATCAGAGCTAGAGTAAAAAAAACTTACCTGATATCCATTTCATTCTGTGCGACAAAGAGCGAGAGAGAGAGGATCGCGTTCTGTCCTTATTCCTAAAACTATACACGTGCCCCACCATCAGAATCACCGGCGAAAAACCGGTGGACGCCTGAAGTTTGACGGCTATCCGACGACGGGAAGGCGGCGCGTGGCCTTCACGCGCTTGATGGCCAGAACATCTCACCGGCAAGTGTGAAGGATCTGTAGACAGTGGTGAGCTTCGCCTGAGCTCATTTCTCCAACCCAATTTATCCCTGATGTGTTTTGGTTCATTCGGGTACGTTTGCTCATCGGGCTCTCCTTGAGTTGAGGTTTCTGTTATTTTCCAGCAACTAGTTGGTGTTTCGTTTCTGTCCTATTTTTATTCCAACAACATTTTGGTTATTTCAGTGGAGATTGTGATTGTTTGGATATATTACTTGGTTGGTTTGCTGAGTGTGGGTCCTCTGGTTATTTGATTCTGTTGCATTGTATAGTATAGCTACTGTACACTTGTGACTTAATCATTTCCTTTCTTACATGGATATTTTGCCAAGTGTGGGCACCTTGGTTTCTTGCCTCTATTGCGGTCTTGTGAGTTATTTTATTACTTGAGTTGTTAGTTGGTGGACCCTGTGTGTCTGGATACAATTCATGGCTGATTCTAAAGCTAATATTTCCACTGAAATTGTTCCGATCTCAAATAAAATTACTGACCATAAGCTAAATTGAACAAACTATTAGGACTGGAGTAAAACTGTTCAAATGTAATTAGTATTGAAAAAGAAGGTCATTTAACCGAGACTCCTCCCAAAGATGATCCTAAGTTGGTTTGGGCTAGAGTCGATGCTCGGTTGTTCTTACAAATACAGAATTCCATTGAGTCTGACATCCTCCCCTCAGTTAGTCATTGTAATACAGTAAAAGAAATTATGGACTACCTAGAGTTCCTATATTCTGGTAAAGGGAATATTACTCGTATTCATTATGTGTGTAAAGGCTTTTATAGTGCTGAACAACAGGACTGTCCCCTGAAGAACTTCTTTTTAGATTTCAAGCGTATGTATGAAGAAATGAAGATGTTAATGCCCCCGACGAATGACCTTCAGACACAAGTAGATAATCTGGAAAAACATGCCATCATGACCTTTCTTACTACTCTTAATCTAACTTATGAGACAATTCGTTCTCAAATTTTGTCAAACTCTGAGCTTCCATCACTCGAGGATGTGTACTCCCGTGTGCTGCGTGCTGATAGCTTATCTCAATCGGCTTCTACTCCTCCTGCTAGTGCTTTAGTGGTCGTGGTCCGATTAATAACAGGCCCCAGGGCTTTCCAAGACAAGGAAATGGTAATCCAAATCTGACTTCTATCGATAACAGGAACCAAAGTCTTCCTCGACAAGGCTTCAATCCTCAGAATCTTGGAGCAATTGTATGCTTCTATTGCAAAGAACCTGATCATACAAAACGTCACTGTCGTGAGTTGCAAAACAAGCTGCAACGTAGCAATGCTGCTCATATGGCTCAATCCTCTGATAATCCAGATAATGCTCCTTCCACATCCACTGCCCTTGCCACTGCCCTTGCTACAGGTAATTGTGACTCATGTCTTGCTACCTCTTCTTCAAAGTGGATCATCGATTCTGATGCCACTAATCATATGACAGGTAATCATCATCTATTCTCTACATATACACCTTACGCTAACCCTTCTTCTATAACGATTGCAAATGGTTCCTCCTCCTGTGTCCTTGGATCTAGCACTGTTACAACTACCTCATTTGTCTCCTTATCATCTGTTCTTAATGTTCCTAATCTTGCTTTTAACCTTTTGTCTCCTAGCAAACTTACTCACCAGTTAAACTGTTGTATTTCACTCTTTCCTGACCATTGTTTGATTCAGGATCTCACGACGAAGCGTATTATTGGTAGGGGATATGAATCTGGCGGCCATTACTTTCTTGATGATCGGGTGCCGCGTTCAGTTGCATGCTCTGGTGGTTCTTCTCCTTTTGATGTTCATTGTCGCTTGGGTCAAATGTCTTTGTCCTTTTTGAAGAGAATGTATCCTCAATTTCATCACTTGTCTTCTTTAGAGTGAGTCGTGTCAGTTTGCCAAACATCATCGTGTTCACTTGACACCTCGCATCAATAAACGGGTTGCATCCCCTTTTGATTTGATCCATTCTGATATTTGGGGTCCGTGTCATGTTGAGTCAAAGTCTGGATTTCGGTATTTCGTTACCTTTGTTGATGATTTTTCTAGAACTACTTGGCTTTATTTAATGAAAAATCTTTCCGAGTTGTTTTCTCATTTTTGCAATTTTTGTGCTGAAATTAAAACTCAATTCAGTGTATCTGTAAGGACTTTACGGAGTGACAATGCTAAAGAATACTTCTCTACTAAATTTCAAACCTATATGCTTCAGCATGGTATGTTTCATCAGTCCTCATGTGCTGATACACCTGCTCAAAATGGTGTTGCCGAAAGAAAGAACCGACACTTATTAGAGGTTGCCCGAGCTCTAATGTTTCAAACGCTTGTTCCAAAATCTTTTTGGGCTGATGTTGTGTCAACAACATGTTTCCTTATTAATCGTATGCCATCTCCCATTCTTAGTGGTAATACCCCTTACACAACTATTTTCCCTTCCAACCCCTTATTCCCCATTGATCCAAAAATCTTTGGTTGTGTCTGTTTTGTTCGTGATATCCGTCCTACTATTACCAAACTGGATCCCAAGTCTCTTAAATGTGTCTTTCTAGGGTATTCAAGGGTTCAGAAGGGTTATCGATGCTATTCTCCCACTCTTCGGTGTTATCTTATGTCTACAGATGTTACCTTCCATGAGTCAACTCTATTCTATCCTGGTTCCATTCCATCTTCCTACTCTGCACCAAGTGCCGATCTCGATGACATCTTGGTCTATGAGGTTCAGTTGCCACTAGTGCCAGTGTCTGTCCTAACACCTGCCAAACCCCCTATACATCATGTTTATCAGAAGCGTCCTCGGGAAAGTAATGCCGTCATTCATATTCCAGCCTCACCAGTAATGCCTGCTTCGGAGTCTGATCTGGATTCTCCTCCTCCACCTCCTACTACTGTACCAAACTCGGAAACAGCGCATGATACTCTTGCTCCTTCCGATGCCTATTTTGATAATCTTGATCTTTCTGACGACCTACCCATCACCTTACGTAAAGGTAAACGTACTTGTGCCTATCATATTTCATCGTTTGTTTCCTATAACCACCTGTCTCATCTCTCTTGTTCCTTTATAGCATCCTTAGATTCTATTATTATTCCCACTACTCTCCACCAAGCCTTAGCCCATACTGGTTGGTGTGCACCGATGAAAGAGGAAATGATGGCCCTTTATCAGGCTGGCACCTAGACTCTTGTTGATTTACCTCTTGGCAAGAAGGCTATTGGGTGTAAAGGTAAACGTAAAGGTAAACGTACTTGTGCCTATCATATTTCATCGTTTGTTTCCTATAACCACCTGTCTCATCTCTCTTGTTCCTTTATAGCATCCTTAGATTCTATTATTATTCCCACTACTCTCCACCAAGCCTTAGCCCATACTGGTTGGTGTGCACCGATGAAAGAGGAAATGATGGCCCTTTATCAGGCTGGCACCTAGACTCTTGTTGATTTACCTCTTGGCAAGAAGGCTATTGGGTGTAAGTGGATGTTCACTATTAAAACAAAAGCAGATGGAACCTTGGAACGTTTGAAAGCTCGATTAGTTGCCAAAGGTTATGCTCAGACGTATAGTGTTGACTATTCCGATACATTCTCCCCTGTGGCCAAGTTATCTTCTGTTCGTCTTTTTATCTCTCTTGCCGCAACTTATGATTGGGATCTTCATCAGCTCGATGTTAAGAATGCTTTCTTACATGGTGAGCTTCTTGAAGAAGTTTATATAGAGCAACCACCTGGTTTTGTTGCTCAGGGGGAGTATGGGAAGGTATGTCATCTTTAGAAATATTTATATGGTTTAAAACAGAGCCCTCGTGCTTGGTTTGACAGATTTAGTTCTGTGGTCAAGAAGTTTGGTTTGAATCAAAATAAGTGTGATCATTCTGTGTTTCATCAGAGGACAGATGCTGGTATGATTCTCTTAGTGGTATATGTCGATGACATTGTTATTACTGGTAGCAATGCTTCAGGAATCTTATCACTCAAGGCTCTTCTTACATCTCATTTTCAAACGAAGGCTTTGGGTCTGTTAAGGTACTTTCTTGGGATCGAGGTTATGAGAAGCAAGAAAGGCATCCTCTTGACACAGAGGAAATATGTTCTTGATCTATTAAAAGAAACAGGAAAACATGGAGCAGCACCAAGTAGCTTTCCCATGATTACTAATCCTTTTTTGGATATTGATGATAGCATACCATATGACGAGCTCCCAGAGAATGTGAGGAAAAGGGTTGATCCGGAGAAAATCAAGCCATTTGCATATCTTGAGAGATATCGTAGACTGATTGGAAAATTGAACTATCTCACGGTGACTCGCCCTGATGTGACTTTTCCAGTTAGTGTGCTTAGTCAATTTATAACCAAGCCGACTATTGCACAATGGGAAGCTTTAGAGCATGTTTTACACTATTTGAAGGGCTCACCTAGTCGTGGTATGCTCTACACAAATCATAAGCACACCGAGATTGAATGTTTTTGTGATGCAAATTTTGCTAGGTCAAAATCTACCAGGAGATCCACCACAGGATACTGTGTGTTTGTAGGTGGAAACTTGGTGTCTTGGAAGAGCAAAAAGCAGGATGTGGTATCTAAGTCGAGTGCGGAAGCCGAGTATAGAGCCAGGGGTCAGTCAGTACAGAAAATTGTGTGGATTCATCAATTAATGAAGGAAGTCGGTCTTGTTACTTCATTGCCAGTGAAACTATGGTGTGATAATAAAGCTGCTCTACACATAGCTTCTAATTCTATGTTTCATGAACGTGCAAAACACATTGAGATTGACTGTCACTTTGTACACAATAAAATCAAGGAGAATTTTATTTCTATAGGGCATGTGCCATCTAGTGACCAATTGGGAGATCTTCTAACTAAGGCCTTAAATGGGATTCGTGTTGATTATCTTTGTAACAAGTTGGGCTTGATTAACATCTATGCTCCAACTTGAAGGGAGTGTTATGAACGTAGAATTAGATTGGTGGCATGATATTGTTGAAAAAGCTATTCGGTGGCATGAGTTGGTTGACTTCTCATTCAACCACTCTATGAATTGCTCAGTGTCTGTCTCTGTTTTTCTCCTATAAATACCTTGTAAATCCTCTTAGTTCGATATATGAATACATTGTATAGTTTCTGATTATATCAATCTACAGTCCGTATTGTTCTTCATATGATTTAACTAACTATAGCAATCTTTGAAGGGTAAATGGTGAACTAACCTGCCAAACAAGTGCTATGCTATAATGCTATCTACCACATCAGATATGCTCCAAGTAGACAAGCAAAATTGTTATACATCACCAGTATTCAACAACTTCAAAACCTGAACGAAACCACAAGAATTATTATCCATAGAAGTACTGTATATCTTAGCAATTTTAAGGTAAACTCATGATTAAGTCAGTCAACTACGCAAATTTTCTTATAAAATCTGGCAACTAAACTCCAAAAGCAGGTTGGGGGAATGACTAAACTTAGAGGGATTAGCGTTTCTTTACATTTTGAGTTTTCTTTAATAAGGAATGCGCAGCTCCATAAAGAATTTGTAGATAGCTCTGTCTCAGATGTGCTTATTCTCTTTGATAAGTATATCGGAGAAAAAGCTTACAATCCACAGCTTATTAGGTGTGGTGATTAGAAAAGAATAGCTCAAGCATGACATGGATTTCATAATAGCATGGTTAGTGACTGACATTAAGATCAAGAGCAGGAAAATTATTCATTAAAGAAAGAACAAGAAGATGTTGTAAATAAAATGACCAAAAATCAGCAGTTACACATTTTGCTTCAAGAACTTTTCCCCTCCAAAGTAAAGGTAAGCTGTGAAAAGACCAAGTAGTCACAATTCTGCCCATACACCAAGAAAACTCATTTATTAGAAGATAAAGAACGGAGGCAATAAAGTCACCGAGCCAAGTTCTCTCTGCTAATTGCCAGCCAATTACCGATCCACATAAATATGCTTGGGAGCAAAACAGCACTAAACACAGAACCAGTTGAGGGAAAAAAAAGAACTTTTAGGTAATAGTGACCTGTAATCACAATAGGACTATTTCAGGAAAAAAAAATCATGCAATTTATTCTATTAACTGGTGTTTGACCTAGGTAGCATGAAAATTATAAATAGTGGGCAAGGAATGAAGCAATTTACTCTACAACTCATGCAACTGCACAATGCAGGCATCGATCAATTGTATTCTCTAAATAAATGATAAGAAGATTATTTTCTCAAAAAACTGGGATTTTAAAGCCATCATAAATTCATAATACCTCAAAACACACCTTTAGCCAATTTGGCAGATCGACACTGCCTGTTTGTTCTTCAACATGCAACCATAAAAACTATATAGACTGTAGTGTCTTCACAATAACAATAACAATAACAATAACAATAACAATAACAATAACAATAACAATAACAATAACAAGAATAAAGCATTAACTACATGAGATGGATTTCTATAACCAACATCACATGTTAATGATGAATGAAAAACTAAATGTATAAACTACGGCTGTGCATGAATAATTCAAGAAAGCCTTGGCTTTGACTTGCATAGATAATGTGGAGCGAAAGGAGTACTTGGCATAAGAATTATTGTACAATATTTAGAACCAGCAATTCACCACTTATTCTGCCCCAGCAAACAGGCTTATCTTTACCATAAATGCAAATAATTACTAAAGAGGTTAGACATGGAAGAAGGAACTCACTTTAATTGTAAAAACTGTGAAAAATAAATAATCAAACATGCATGACATGAAAATTCAAGTTAGAATATCCAAGACAGATGAAGATATGATTTTTCAAGTTAGTATCTACCAGCAAAAGAAAACTTCGATTATGATTCATGTAAACAGAAGTATTAGACTCTTCCTGTCAAAAGTCCTTCGAGTAAACTTTTATACAAAAAATAATCAAGAGGATTGTTTAGAAGAATTTACTAAAAAATACAATAATTTCGGCATTAGGCTCTAGTGTTACTCAATTGTGCCAGGTAAAAGCAGATGTAGTGTGAGAATGCTTCTTAGCTGACATAAAACCTAATTGGAAACTCAACCCATAATTCCTTCAATAAAGTATACCTATACATTATTGGCAAAACTCGCAAACAGCATGATTAATCCAGTATATGACAAATTCCTTGAAGACCAAGAATGGAAGATTATAATTCAAGAGGACCAACTAGCAACTTTCTCATTATCACAGCTAACAACAGAGACCTTCCCATAATATTTATTCAATGTACAACATACAAAAGAACCCTATGACCACAAAAAATTATCTTCTTTATGTACAGGGACCTAACCAACAAGGTAGAGTAAAAGCAACAAATGACCCGACTCACCTCCACAGCGGACAATAAATCTTATCCAAACAGACTCTTTCTAGCTTCTCAATATACTTTGATTTTCCTATCAACTAACCCGATGGTTGCCATGCAGAACCTTAATCAAACTGGAGGAATTTCTCCTTAATTTTTCATTATCATCCTCCAGCAATCCCAGACAAATATCCAAAACTCCTTCTTTAGTCACCTCCAGAACCATTTTTTCACTATTACAGCAAACGGAATTTAGTGCTAATAGGGCATATTGAATCCCCCTCGAGCTTCCATTCTTCAACACCCGTACTAAAATCTGTATGAATCCATTATACCTTTCCATTTGTTCTCTACCTTCCCTACACTTAACCAGCACACCAAGAACTTCAACAGCCCTTTCAAGCCCAGAATCAACACTTCTTAGCAAAATGGGGACCGCCCCACATTCTACGGCTCTCCTCCGATTATCCGGGAAAGAACATATAGCATAGAGCGCTGTGGCCGCTTCTTTCTTCTCCCGGCCTTCACCATCTCGAAGAAGAGAAACAAGAGCTCCTATAGCATATGGATATGCTCCAACTGTGGCTTTGTTCACCTCCACAACCGCTAAACTCGTCAACATGGTTGCCGCCACTGCTCGACAATCCGGTGAACCACCTAACAGAACAGCCACAACCTTCCCTATGGCACCCTCCGCCACCAAGCCCACCTTGTTATCGTCGTCGAGACTAAGATTGAGCAACAACGAAAGAGCTTTCTCCCGTAGACTAGGCTCACCGGAGTCAACGCAGTTCAGCACTGCCGACACGACTCCTGACTCAGTCAGCCGCCGACGGAAAACAGAGTCACGCTTGGAAAGGCGCGTAAGTTGGTCAAGCAATTCAATTTTGCTCTCCAATGACGACGAGCGAGAGGTAATAGCGGAAATTAGGGTTTCTTGTTGGGGAGGAGGCTGCTGCTTGAATGTTGAAATACGATAATAATTTGAAATCAAGCTTCTGAGAGCGTGATTGGGTATGAGGGAAGGGCAATCAGGGAGGGGTGATTTCGTAATGGGACAAGTCCGGTGGCCGGCGTCGAGCCACCGTTGGATTGAAGGCCGATCAAAGGTGTGACCGGAGGAGAGGATAACAGGGTCGGACATAATCTCAAGCGAAATCGGACACTTGAAGTGGTCCGGGAGGTGCGTAGGAGTAGGAGTAGGAGCAGCCATGCTGAAACAGTTTTTTCTCTCTCTAGAAAATTTGAGGCTTCCCTGTGACGGAGCAAGAGTGTGTTTTTATTGGAGACGTAAGTCCGAGAAGCATTTTAACTTTCGGTGAGTTTTGTAACGTCTTTGACTTTTTAGTTTGATTGATTGAAAAGGGACGTTAGGAGTTGTAAATACGATGGTACCCTCAATCTATGTTTTTTTTTTAATGAAAAATGGGGTACAATAATCTAAGCTAGGTTAAAACAGAAGTCGTTCCCTCATAAACACCAAACAACGATCCGCCATTATCAACAATTGCCTTTGGAAAAGAAGGTGGTGGGTGATCAAGGATGATAAAGTTCTCCATCATACTATGCGCTGATCTAGCCAAATAATCAACTAGAGTATTCCACTCTCTAGAGACATACGTGAGAAGGATATGTTTTTTTTTTAATGAAAAATGGGGTACAATAATCTAAGCTAGGTTAAAACAGAAGTCGTTCCCTCATAAACACCAAACAACGATCCACCATTATCAACAATTGCCTTTGGAAAAGAAGGTGGTGGGTGATCAAGGATGACAAAGTTCTCCATCATACTATGCGCTGATCTAGCCAAATAATCAACTAGAGTATTCCACTCTCTAGAGACATACGTGAGAAGGATATGTTTTTTTTTTAATGAAAAATGGGGTACAATAATCTAAGCTAGGTTAAAACAGAAGTCGTTCCCTCATAAACACCAAACAACGATCCACCATTATCAACAATTGCCTTTGGAAAAGAAGGTGGTGGGTGATCAAGGATGACAAAGTTCTCCATCATACTATGCGCTGATCTAGCCAAATAATCAACTAGAGTATTCCACTCTCTAGAGACATACGTGAGAAGGACTTGCCAGCTTTTAGTCATCCAGAGTCTAGCATCTTCAATAACGTTTGAGAACGGGTGGTCTTTATCAAAACCTCTTGTGAGTAAATTGACAACCTCCAGACAATCTGTGAAAACAATAATATTCTTTAAATTCCTGTTCTAGAAAATCTGAAGACCCTATATAATTGCTATAATCTCCGCCACCACATAAGGCACTTGATTGAGCTTACTAATGTAACCACAAATCCAACCTCCATCTATAGCTTTAATAGCTCTTGCGCACCCTGTCATGCTTGACTCCATAACCAAACCATTTGTCTCGAATGTGGTGAATCCAGGCCTTCCCCTCATACCAACTCCTTCTTTGGCAACAGACCGATTGTAGAAACGACAGTGATTGATAACATCCATATCCCAATTCTATGCTTTAATTTACCTAGTCCTCCATCCGGTGCCTTTTATAAACAAACTTTTACTTGATTGAGAAAAAAAAATTGACAGTTAAAATTAGTTAAAAATAAGGGTAGAGTTGTATTCAGTATTTTGATCTATTTTTGGAGGTACAATCAATATTTTAAAATATTTAAGGGAACAATCAACACCCTAAATTATTTTTGGGGTACAATTATCACTCTAAAATATTGCACCCTAAACTATTTTGAGGGTGTAATCAGTACCATAATATATTAAACATGGAGCAATTACACTCTTTTACTAATAGAATACTAATCCGTTTGCTAACACACTCTTTCATTGATCTTAAACCCCAAATCTTGAGTTAATATTATGTTAATGAATGGGTGTAATTGTTCTATTTTTAATACATTAGGAGCAAAATTGCACCCTTAAATACTAAAAGAATGAATGAACATGTTGAAGATCGATGAAAACATAAAAAAAAAAATATGTCAGTAAACGGAGTTAGTATTTTATTAGTGAAGGGGTGTAATTGCTCCATTTTTAATACATTAGGGTGCTGATTACATCTCCAAAAATATATTAGGGTGCTGATTGTACCTCCAAAAATATATCGGAATGTTGAATGCACCTTTATACTACAAACAATAAATGTGTCAAAAATATTATGTTTATTTTAAATATATATGCCCCTATTTATGAAAAAGCATATAGGAGAGAGAATAAGTATAAACTATGAGAGAAAATAAGTAATAAATAATTAAATAAAAAATAGTACAAAATGAGTGAAAATTAATATAAAGTTATATATTTAATAGGGGTATAAAATTACCTTTGACAAAAAAAAAATATGCGGACAAAATTTGATTATTCAGTTAATGAAGATGACCGTAACCGAGCAGCTGTTTGCTCACCCCTACTATAGTTGGGAAAACGGACCAGCCCGACCCTGTAGGGCCGACCTGTTTAGGCCCGAATACAAAAAAAAGCACACCAAAAAGCGAGACCCGACCTATTTATGTAAAGCCCGCAAGGCTTTTGGCCCTTTTAACATTTTTCTTTCTTTCTTTTCCATGATTTTTTTTTCCTTATTCTCCTAAAGATAAAAATATCTAATTTAAAACATTAATATCATTAAAACTAATTTAAAACATAAATATTATCCCAGTTTAATAAAACACAAACACTAAGACTTAAATCCAAACCATAATTAATGTCCAAACCTAATCAAACAATTCCACAGTCACAATTAAGCAAGTCTAAAAGCTTCAAATGTCAGTAATAATAGAATACCTGATTTAGATTTTAGCGTATACATACAAAAAAAAGAAAAAAAAATCAAAGAAGAGAAGCTTCAAATGAGATATGAGTAAATGTGAGAGCGTTTATGATCTGAGGGTTCGGATAGTTTAATTCTTCCTCCTGGCCACTGCTTGTTACCCTGTGCCTAGTTAAAAAAAAAAAAAGTTAAACGGGTTTAAAAGGGCTGGCCCTACCTTTCATCCTAAATTAAAAGCTCTTCCCTTGACAGACTCGGGCCCAAACGGGCCAGCCCGATGGACTTAGCCCGATTTTTCAACTCTAACCCCCTACCCATTTTAATTCATTAGCAATAATTTTAGTCAAAAATTTATCGATCATATCAGATAAATTGATAGCATAGAGGTCCGAATTGACTCTGAAGCTCAACTCTCGTACTAAGGACAATTTTCATATCATTCACCATTTTAATCTCTCCTGGGTCAGTAAATATTCTTCTACCCTTAGTTTTAAGACCTTTTTGAGTAGCGTTATAAAAAGTATTTCATTCGGTCATATTTATAAGTAACTTTCTCTCTCATAGGGTTGATCCATTTTATAAGCAATTTTTACTTTTTGTTTGAAAATGTAAACTTTTTTTTTTCTTATTTTACCTTTATTAAATATTCATTCTCTCTCATATCTTATGCTCATTATCATCTCTCATACTTTTTATCTATTCTTTCTCATATACTCTTTTCATAAATATGGGCATATATGAAAAAAAACATGACATTTTTTACACACTTATTGTTTTTAACTACTAGTTCGTTTTGCGTAATCAAGAGGAAAGTTGCTTATAAATAAGACCGGAGGAAGTACATTCACGTAAGTCGAGATAAAACTCCTCTCACATACTTACTTTATATATTATAAATTACATTAAAAAAACAGCTTCTACCACTAATCCAAATAAAATGCCCAGAAGAATCGTAGGTTCTACCCATCTGATCCTGTGGCCTTGAGCTGTCACATTGTAAAAAGTGCTTGCTTTACCTTTATCGAACCAAGCTCCTCCATGTCTGACATCAACGACCCTTCCACCACTATGTACCGGAAGAGGATCCTCTCATTGTCCTTTTCTCATTATCTTCTCATAATTTCATCTCTACTCTTAGATTATAAAATGGATGATTTAGATTTAATATTTTATAAAATTATTATTATTATGTTTTTTAAATTTTTTTTTTTTTGAATTGTAGTTATGAATGGTATACATCAAATTTTAAGAGATCAAATTTACTTATTTATGTATATAGAAATAATTTTATAAAAGATTGAATCTAAACCGTTTATTGTTTTAATCTAACGATGGATATAAGATTATGAAAAGATAATGAAAAAGAGGATAATAAGAGAAACTCAACCCGTTAGCATGATCCGATCATACACCCACATACCATTCTCATCCTTCAACGCTTCAATATTGTGCCCTACCTCTTTCTACTATGTGTCATGGAGTGAAAAAACATTATTGTTGTTGTTGTTGTTATTAAGAGAAAGAAACCCTAGTCGAATGGCAACATGTAGAATAGGACAAAGGATTAATGAGAAGCCACGTCCGCATGGGGTTTGAAACACATGTTTGCACTTGTGTGATTAATGTGTAAAGTCATAAACCAACAAGCACGGCAAAAAAAAAAAACAAAAAGTCATAAACCAACAAGAATGGCATTAATGTTGATAAAGAAAACTTTCATATATGAAAATGACTTCTATTTTATTGCAAGGCCGTGATCATCGCCTCAATCAACCAAGGCTCCCAACTATACAAGGCCTCAAATAAATAAAAATAACCAGGTCAAAAAATAAAAAATAAATAAATACTATAATATATAAGAAATATGAATGTTGAATCTTATTTTTAGAATATATTATAAATATTATAATATATAATTTTTAGAATTGAATGTATTGAGAAAAATAGTAACAAAAAAAATTGATACTCTAATTAAAATATAAAAATATATAAAATGTTTGTGCTACATCTCTTATAAAATATACTCCGTATCATTTACGTGTATAACTACTATTGTTGAAAAGAAGTTTCAAAATTAAAATAATATTAATCCTTAGACTATACTACATACAAGATATGTTAAATGGAGATTAGTCATATTATTTATTGAGAGTGAAAAGTAAGAATTACTTTATTAATAACCTCTAATGGTTGATTTTGAATATTCCAAAGCTAAAAAAAAAAAAATGATACGAGAGTTAATAAATTACCATACATTTTAGCCGTAAATATAATTTTTCCTCAAGTCTCATATTTTCCTCAAACAACCCTGCCTTATTGGACATAAATACATTAAAAACACCCAAATATGTAATAACCAACCTCCCAACTAAAACATGATTAGCAATTCCTCAAACCCCACTAACATGCAAGTGCCTGCCCCCCAATGTAACATCCCTAAAAGTTTATGTTTTTTTGACCAAAACCTAAAAATTTATATTTGGTAATTTGATTTAAACATTTAAGGTTTAAGGGTCAAATTTGTCTTGGAAGTTTTTATTGATGAACAATGTTACCCTGAAAGTTTGTTCAAGTTCAATGTCACTCTAAAGTTTCAAAATAAAACAATTTTGCTCCATGCCGTAAAAAATTTAACGTTAACCATTAAAAAATTGACGTTGATAAAAAATAACATTTCTCCATTTTAAAACTTTTAGGATAAAATTAAATCTAAAAATACTTTTAAAACAATATTGCTCCTCAACAAAAGTTTCCAATACAAATTTACACTTTAACCTAACATTTAATTAAATGATTAATTTTGGGCCCAAAAGTCAGTGGCTTGGATCTGCTATGTGAAACGACATACTTTTTTTTATTAATAAACTAATCTATACCGTCCAATAAACTAAAAGCCAAGATCTATCATGCAAATCAAGACGATGTCGTTTCAGTCCAGCCTTTTCGCTTCTGGCGGCAGTTCAGCACCTTCTTCCTCAGTCCTTAGAGCTCCATAGTCGACGTCTGCTCCACGCCGGCCGTCTATAATTCCTGCCGCAACCCCTCCGAGCTCCGTCGTTTCTTCTCCTCCGCTGCTACACTTGAGTTGACGCTTACCATCGTTCTTTGTCTCTTCATTTTCCACCCTTAGCAGTTGCAACCCCCGCCATTCGCCACCCTCACTGATTGCCGGAAACTCTGCTCTCTTGATTTTTCCTTCCCTGCCTCCCCTTCGATTTCCCATAACTTTTTTTCCTCTTTTGATTCTTCGGCATCCGAGAGTCACACCTTTGGCCAAGCTTCGCTGTCGTTTACCTCAACTCGAGGACCCACCTCCTTTCTTCACCGTCGCCTATTTGCATTCTGGTTGTTCGCATGCTTCCTTTTTGTTTTCTTAACCAAGGTAATTCTTTGGGCTCACTCTCTTTTTTCATTTTGCTGAAGTATTAAATTTTAGTATTCAAAATGGGTATGGGATTTGCTGCTAGCTGCTGTCTGGATTGGCATAGAGCTAGAGATCTTAAGCTTAATTTGATCTGAATTGGGAGTCAAATTATGGATTGTTCCCACGGCTAGACTTTTAGCAAGGCACAGTTGAGATATATCTTAATTGTTGCTATTGGAGTCGCTGGGAATTAGTGCTCTGGACTATGAGGATGGATTTTAAGGATTACATGCTCCGCTGAGTTGGAACTTATTTGTGGATTGGTACTTATTTAGAGGTGAATAATGGTTGTGGTTATTATTGGTTTGCAATGAGGTAATCATAATGGTTGTTCATTTTTGCTCTTGTGGAAAGATTTGTGGGCGGTTGGGGATAAGAGGAGTTGCTGCAAGTTTTGACTTGGACAATTTTGTTTGAATGGAGCTACAAAGGGATTTTGAGGCTTAGTGGAGCGCTTGAGTTTGGGGGTGTCTCTCTTATTTAATTTTTCTTAGGATTTTGTTTTGATTTAGTTTTTTTTTTTTCAGGATTTAGTTATTTTGTTTTTCTATTTTGTTAAGTTTGTTAGTTTTTATTTCTAGGATTTGGTGAGTAAGCTCGTAGGGCTTTCTGGATTTCTTTTAAGGACTAGTTGATTTTGTTTGCTGAACTGTTATTTTGTATGTGGGCATGGCTCCTTTTCTGTGGGTTCAAAATTCACATGTGTTATGATTGATGATTGCTTGCTATTTCTTTTGACTTCAGAGTTTTTTAAATAATGTTCTTAGATACGTTTTTAGTGTTTGTGGCTTTGTACTTGTTTAGTTTAGCCCTGTTTCTTTTGGTGATTTTTAGATTTGGTGTCTGTTTGGCAAACTTCCAAACCATGATTTCAGAGGCTTTTTTTCCGAAAGTCGAGATATACCTCAAATGATGTAAAAACATTTTTAAAAAGCTAAACAAACAGGCACTTGATGTCTTTGGTTAGGCTTGCTTGGATTGTTTAGATGGGGATACACTTATTCCCAGTCATGGATGTGCTTGATTTGAACCTGAATTTACTGTTACACTTTCTTTACTCTTGAGATGATCTGTTATTATGATGTTTAAGCTTGGGCTGACTTGGATCAGTTGTGATTAAGTTCTGTTCTTGGAAGTTCAGTTTGATGAAATACTTGTGTGGAATTTATAATAGCACTTGCTTGTACTGTTTGATTACAATTTCAAAGTACTATGCTGTTTGATCACAATGCTACATGACAGTGGAATATTTGTAGTTGTTCTGGCAGGGTTCATATTACTATTCTTTTGTTGGTAACATGTAAATATGGCTGTAAATAGTACATGCCTTTTCTTTTCATCCCTATTGTTCTTGTTTAGACATTGAGGACAATGTCCATTTTAAGTTTGGGGTTGACACAGAAATTTTGTTAAATTGATACAGGTTTTAAGCTTTCATTTGAATCTCAGAGCTCTTATTTTCGCTTTTGCTGAAATGGCATGAAAATCGCGGGTGAAATTTTTTAATCTTGAATGCTTACTTGTCCTCTATTTTTGAAACTTTAGGAAAGAGTTAGATTGTTTGGTTATCACTTAGCTAAATATGCTTGTCCAATGATAGAAAGGTTGCTTAGCTTATGTATTTTTCAGGAATTATATTTAATGTTTGTGAATTCTCAGATTACTCTTTAATTTCCTACTTACCATGAATTTTAGGGTCATAAATGGGAGGCTGAAACAGAAAAACAGTTTGATCTCGATGGTGTGGTGATTTTACCTATTCAAGATCCTGAGTACTGCAGCCAAGCTTGAACACAGTGATTCACAGCTGATTACTCATAAGGACTCAAACTTTGTGGTCTTGGTGAAGTCATTTTCCATGAAGGAGATTGAGGCATTGTGGAACGAAGTGAGGGATCTGAGCTTGGGAAACTCTTTCAGAGTTGAGAGGCTAGAATCCCCTCCAACCCCACTTGAATTCCTCAGAGACTTTGTCTCTCCCAACAAGCCCTGCATCATCTCCAATGCGATTAACCACTGGCCTGCCCTTTGTTCCTGGACCAACCATTCCTATCTCACGCATGTTCTTTCCTCCTCATCTGTCTCCGTCCACCTCACTCCCAATGGACATGCCGATGCCCTCGTTCCTTCCACTCATGATCTCCAGGGTGCTTCGCCTCCTTCTGCATCTTCCTTTTCCCCTGAAACCACTGCTCCATCCTCTTCACTTTGCTTCGCCTCTGCACATGTTGAGCACATGCCTTTCCCTGAAGCTCTCTCTCTTATTTCTTCTGGAGGTGGAGATTGTTCTTCAAACCTGAGATTTGTTGCCTACGCGCAGCAGCAGAATGACTGCTTTCGGTCTGAGTATTCGGCTGTGGCTGATGATTTTGATCCCCACATTCCCTGGGCTACTGATGCTCTTGGTTGCGTTCCTGAAGCTGTGAATCTCTGGATTGGTAATGAGCACTCTCAGACTTCATTTCACAAGGATCACTATGAGAATCTCTATGCTGTGGTCACTGGGGAGAAGCATTTTCTGCTGTTGCCCCCCTCTGATGTTCATCGCATGTACATTCAAGAATACCCTGCTTCTCATTATAGATATTCTTGGGTATACATGTTTCTTCTCATGGATTAACTATGTTTTGAAATTTGAGTGACTTTTTAATAGGGCTGCTGTTATGATTTGTACTTTGTAGGCTACGGGAGAGTTTACCTTAGAACTTGAGAAGCCAACAAGATATGTACCTTGGTGCAGTGTGAATCCTTATCCTTCTCCAGAGACCAAGGATGATGAAATGTCCAAGTTCCCATTGTATTTTAATGGCCCTGAGCCATTACAGTGCACAGTCAAGGCTGGCGAAATCCTCTACTTGTAAGCTTCTGTTGTGTCTTAGTGCATGTTTGGGAACACTTATTTTTTGAATATAAGTGCTTATTACATAAGCCGAAATAAAACTCCTCTCACATACTTACCTCTTATACCGTGAATCACGATTTATAAGCACTTATTACCCAAAAATAAGTTATTCCAAACGAACACTTAAGCATTAGACTGTGTTTTATCTAGATATACTTAATAGAGGATAAGCTTTGTTTCTTAAGCATTAAACTGTGTGCTTTTACCAGCTGAGCCTTACCCATGGGTTCTGCATGATCTATGTACAAAAGGCACCCATGCAAAGCGCACCCTTAGTTATATGCCACTCCATAAGCTGCTAACTTCGAATATACTCCCTTTGGTTTAAAGTATAGGCTTCAAATAACTAAATAACATAATTCAAAAAGTTGGTTAAAATTGGTTAAAGACAATAAATATGTAAAAAAAATGCAACTTATTTTCCTAAAACACCCTTATTAGTTGGGGGGGGGGGGACAAGTGAAAAAAGAGATGTAAGAGAATGACTGGAAAAAAGAGACGAGAGAGACATATAATTAATTAGGGGTAAGAATGGGAAAAATGGTCAGACAATCCAAAATGAAGCTTATAAAAAAAAACCAGGTCCCTTCAAAAGTTTGAAGCTTATATTTTGAACCGGAGGTCATATTTAGATTAGATAAACAGGGATCATGATCCTGGCATTTGAACTCAACCCCTAGGTTATGCCAGTAGGATTGTTGCAGAAGAAACATCTTTTGCTGCATCATTGCTCAATGAATTCCTGAGAAAGTATATGGTAAATGAAATTTTGCTTGAAGAGATTTACAAAGCCATGCTGCAAATGAAGTGTACTGTCTCGTTCTTCAATTTTTCTTCTAGGATTGTAGACGTATATTTCCTGGTCCTATGAGTTGATCATTTAGTATCACTTTTCAAAATCCAAGAATTGGATTCCGAAGTGGAGTATTGACATGTAAACCCATGACAGAAGTGGCTTCTTTATTTTAATCTTAGAAATGTTCATTATGATGTTACGTATTAGTTGAAGTTGCATGGAACTGATGTAGCTGAAATCACCTATCCATTAGAACTGCAAGTAATTCTAGCGTGCTTGTGCTTGCCTAGAGTCAGTTCTTAAATCCATGTCAGGTTCCTAGCAATTCATGCATTTTCACCTTTCTGTTATTTCATTTATTGAATTGATGGCGCCATTGCCAAACAAAAAAGAATGTTGAAGAAATGAGTAGGCATGGCATGACCAATCACAAGTTAAGTATATTCCTTTTAAGTTTCGACACCAACGTAAAAATCCCTATTAAAGCTCTCATTGAACTTCGGCTTCTGCTTTATTTGAATATTTGGTAATTTTTATTCTCTCTGTCTTTTTTTTTTTTGCTTTGAAGATTGTTAAATTATTGAAGTGAACAGTGAGATCCATCATCAGAGCTGAGAATTAAATCAGTCAACAAAAAGTTAACATCCTATCTCGTCTCTTTTGTAGCATATGTTGCCCCACTTGTGAAGTGGATTTTCTATATATATATATATATATATATTGTCTTTTTCAATAAAAGGATGACTAAGTTCACAAGGCTCCCATTACGTAAAATCTGGACTTCTAGGGTGGGATAGATGTTCGTAGCCTTGCTCCCATAAGTGAAGAGGTTTTTTCCCATATTTGAACCCGTGGCGGCAACCTTTTATAGTTGCTTTGAGGCTCTCCCTCTTGTCTTTCTATATATATATATATATAATTCTATCTCGTCTTTTTGTAGCATATGTATATATCATTGTGAATGAGCCAATCCCACGCAGTGACATGAGACTTCTTGTTGGATCATTATGAATGACCAGGCTGATATGATGGAATTGATGCAGGCCAAGTATGTGGTTCCATCATGTGAGGCAGAGTCCAGATGAAAGAGGATGCACTATTGCTGTAAATTATTGTAAGGATAAGTTATTTTCTCTCAAGGGGGATCTAATTATCCAGTGTTTATCAGAAGGTCTGATGCATTATTATCTTCTTCTTCTTGTTTTGTTTTTTGCAGGGTATGATATGCAATTTGACATTAAGTATGCTTATTTCAATTTCTTACAATCTCTTCATTACCGATCTGCTCTAAAATCAACATCCAGTGAGGATTTGCTTGAGGATTCAGATAATGCTTAGACAAGACCCTTGTTCATTTTTTGACTTCAAATGGTGACATGATCAACAGTTTCTTTTTCAATTTTGTAGTTTTTTTCCTCTCTGTCCCCCCCCCCCCCCAAAATTTTATGATGAGATGTAGATTTTAGCTTGGATTCTTGCATCTCATTATCTCAGTGATGCAGGGATTGGATATGGTTGTCAATGACAAGAAAAGTTTTCATTGAAAAGAAAACCAGACTAATAACTGGTCAGGACACTAGTTGATAGGATTATAATGAAATTAATGTATTTTAATTTCATATATTGAAATGTCATATAATATATGAAAAAATAATCAATAATTTCCATGATTCATAACTTAAAAAAAGAGTTTCTGGTCAAAAAATATGTATTTAAAAAACGGTTGAAAAATTAAAAGATTTTGAGGTTAATTAATGAATTGCTACTTACTTTGTTTAAGGTTAGTTTATGAATTTTTCCTATTAAATTCCGTAAGTTATATGGTTAGTAAATCCGTCCTTGATTCCATATCCTTCCTTTTCTCTTGTCATCAGAGTACAAAAAACCAGACCAGACCGGCCGGTTGAATCGGGAACCGGTCCCTGGTCCGGTCCGGTTTGATCAGTAAACCGGTCAAATCGGTTGAACCGGTAAAACCGGTGGTCCAACCGGTTGACCCGGTTTCTTTCTTTCTTGTTTTTTTTTTTAAATTTTTCAAATTTTTATTTTGTGTTTTTTGATGGCAAAATGGAAAGTTGAAGACTAAAATGAAGAGAAAAATAGATAAAGAAAGAACAAATCTAAAAAAATGAAGAAAATAATGAAATTCTTTTTTAAAAAAAGTATAATAATTATAGGAAATGAGATATATTTGCATAAGTATAGGTATTATAACTAATACTAATAGATTTTAAACATTTTTTTTTCTAAAAATCTTTATTTTTATCTATAGAAGTTTAAAAATATATTAGTATATATTATCACTAATAAATTATAATATTTTAATATGACCGGTTCAACTACCGGTTAGACCCCGGTTGACCCATTAACCCTTGAACCTGTGTTGTGACCGGTTCATTGCCCGGTTTGGTTTTTCGTTCCTTGCTTGTCATTCATCAAAGAATGCGTGAAAAACATACGCACGAGACGCTCTTAAAACACACCAGACCCAGGATTAGCAAACAGAGAGGTTAAACCTGGCTTCTTCGGCGTGAAAACCCATTGAATTTATAACGTTAAACTTGTGATATGCTAGTTCCACGTTGTAGATCTATAGAAAAATAAAGGGTCAATATAATATTTGGTCCTTATATTTTGTCCTTATTTTAATTATGATTTATATTGTTTCCAACCATAGATTTTAGTTTCTCAAGTTTTTTTTTTCTGGTCCAAAACATTATGGTGCTACCACAAGGGAAAGATCTCACAATCGTATAACCAATCGAAGATATACTCACATCAAGAAAACTAAACAAACATCTAATGATCCACTTAAACCCTTGAGCATGAAAGAACAAAGACATGGATTGTTGGTGGATGGCATAAAGTTAATCAAGCCTTGATAAGTTTGTTAGTTCTTAAGAAGAACTTAGAGAAAATTCACTCTCAAGATACAAAGTGCGGAAATGTAACTTTTCAATTCCAAAATTAAGCCTCAAGTCTTCTTACAAATGAGGAGGGACAATGTATTTAAATGCCACATACATTCACCTATCTGGCTTGGACAATGTATTTAAATGCCATATACATTCATGTATCTGGCTTAATTGCATTAAATGCAACCTAAAAACTCAAAATATTAAATTTAAACTTAGAATAAATAATAATGACTTAGTGAGCCTAAAAACTTAGAAGTCAAATCTGCCAGCTAATTAATAATTTTCGCACAAATTAAGTATACAAAATATAATCAGCATCTAAAGTCTAAAGTGTGATTATCTAGGTCCAAATAAGTCCTCTTACGTGTAGTACTTGGTTCAAGCTCTTTAGTTTGAAATCTCTAAGCCCAAAACTTGATTAGTAGCTCTATTGTTAGGCCAAATGAAATTAGTGACGTTTTCAACATCTTTGTTCAGATTTGATCCAATTGTCATTTGCCTTGTCTAGGTGTCTTGGACTAACCCATTCAATGCTTCTTTTATTCTTTTGGCTCTTGCTCTTGTGATTAGACCACTTGAAATTTGCAAAGGTTGAAGAGTTACCAAATGAATTTGAAGATACAACTTGCTGCTTCACATCATTCCCTCTCTTCTCAAAGGATTCGTCCTTAAATCTTCGTTTGTATCAAAAGGAGATAAATCAGCCATATTAAAAGTAGCACTAACATTGTACTCATCTTCAAGCACTTGAAATGAACCATCTTATCTTAGAGCTAATTTTGATTTTCTTTGAGTTGGAAATCTTTCTTTCTCATATGCATAAAGCTCAATTTCACAACTAAGAAGCACTTCAGCAAAACCAATATCACTTGCATACAATTTCTTGAAATATTCAAATCCAAGCAATTTGGCATTTAGAAAATCAGGAACATTTTACCTTCTTGACAATTCTTCAACAACAACATTCTCTTTACCTTTCTTATATTTGATGAAATATGGAAATACTCAACAAATTTATACACATTTCATGTGTTTTGTTCATCTTACCTTGACCCAGCAAATAACAAAGAAAAATAGTTTTAGATGCTCTTCTAGATTTAAAAACAAATTTTCTTTTCTCAAAATTCAAGCACACATAGCAAGGAGTTACATGCTCATCAAGATGGTTGCCATAAATCACTATATCACCAAAACAAATTGTAAGATTCATATAAGAACCCATACAAACAGCAAAATTCATGGGACAATGAAAATTCAAAAAATGGAGTTCAAGGCATCTTAAGGGCAGCAAGTTATCATGAATAACAAACTTTAGACAACTACAATATTTTTTCAATATCACTTGAAGAAGATAAAGGTTTAATGATTCTTGAGGATAAGAATCTATCATGTGGTTTCTTAGGAAACAAGTCTAAGAATAGCTTCAACACCCAAGAATCATAAGGCAAAAAATGATTAAGATCATTAGTAAACAAAGAAATGTCCTTGCAGTCATTCTGAACCTCACGTTTCTCACATCTCTGTTTTTTTTTTGAATTTCTTTTATTGAACTCTCATTCTTTTTCTGTTTTTCACTCTCCTTATTTTAACAAAACGTTATACTCTCAATCTTTTTTTCTCTATCAAACTCAATTTTTCTCTCTAGAAAAATTCCACTAAAGTCACTCACTTATATTTTCACTTTTCTTTTTGTGATTGAGAGGATCTTCTTTAACCTCGATATTGGTATTTGGACTAATGAGGTCTTTTTCTACACATTTGTTGGCAAGACTTCCATCATTCAATCCTTTTTCCTTCTTGGTTGCATCTTCATTAGGGGCAGTAACAATCATGCTTTCAATCTCCTTTGCATTGGAGCTACTATTTGAACATCTATGTTGCTTGATTTTTTGCTCATACTCACCAACTATTGCAATCAAGTGTTCAATCTCCATGAAGCTCAGGATCTTTGCAAAACAAGCAAATTCAGGATTAAACCCACACACAAAATGATCCATTGTGGCTTTTGAAGTTTCCTTGACACCAGCTCTAATCATAGCTAACTCCATCTCTTGAAAATGTTCCTCAACACTCACAAAGCCCTATTTCAACTCTTGGAACTTTCTATGTAATTTTCTTTTTGACTTGGAGTTGTGACTAGATATCCATTGGTCTATTTCTGTATTAAGCTTTTGGAGTCTTTTTAACAAGAATTGGATATCTCTTTGAAGTTCTTTTTTACCATACATATTGATACCTGAAAAGTTAGAAATAGAGAAAAAAGGACATCATCACTCTACTAACGAGTTTCACTCAAAAAGTTTAGTGTCACTTATGTTTCACTCAAATTTGGCTTTTAAATTGATATATGTCATTCTTGCCGTTTTCCACTTTTAAATTCCCCTCGAGGCTTTTTAAAGAACTAAGCAATTTAATCAAAGTCTTCACAATTTATAGAATCAACACAACACTTAGAAATTTGAAATATCAAAATGAGTATTGGAAAAGGATATTTAAGGAAATCAATATGACACGGTGACATAAACCTGAAGGGAAATTCTATTACTTTTTATGAGATTAGTCAAGGGGCTGTAACTTGAAGATCACGCCAACTAGAATTTGTCATCGTTTTTTTTATTGGGTCCACATCATATTGGTCCGCACCAATTAGATTATTTCAAACTCTGATATCAATATGATGTGGATCGAATATGAAACTGTCCTAAAAACCCCAAAAACTACATATAGGTTAGCAAATGCGGAGGTGGATAAATAATAAACAAAAGAAAAATAGTGATTTTGAAATAAGGAATCCGATGAACACGCATTTTAGAAAAAACTGAGTGTATGAAACTTAGCACCCAAAGGAAACAATGGCCCAAGAAACTCGAAGTACAAACAAGCATAAGAGTATATCACCCTCTGATGCCATTCATTATTCTACCAAGAATACATAACCAAAAAGTAAATAGTAGTAAAAGGGAAATTATTATTCATAACTCCATAATTGATCTTAAAATAGCATACATAGAAAAGATATTTATAATCCAATAAATTGACTTAAACTAAAACTCTTAACTCACTAGGACTCTTTCAAAAAAAAAAATTAATTTGATCTAAAAGCCCAAAAGGATCGGGGATAATAATGATGGATATGATTAAAGGATAAATGAAAATATTGGAGATCTATCAATTAGATTATTTGGTGTGAAAGGGTTTAACACTTTCAACACAACACTTGTTATCTTCCTCCTCCTTCTTCTTTTTGTATATTTTTTTTTCTGTTTTTTCCTCTTTTTTTGACACTATTGTTTTGTTGTCTTTTCTTTCTTTCTTTCTTTCTTTTCATTTTTTCACAAAAAAAATAACCTAACCAGATGAAAAGAAGCCAGATCAACCAAAAAAATCCAAAAAATGCGTTCTTTTCAAAATGGATGTATTCTGATCTAAACAACTCAGATTGAGGCTATTGCAAAATGAGTATAAAGAAGAGATTCTGAACAACAAAAATGACCTATTAAATGGTGTAAAACTCAAAGAAAAAGTCGCCAGGTTGAGCAAGGATGGAAAATTTGGTGACAGACAGAAAAGAAGAAGATGAATAGACTCAAGAAATTCCAAAAACCAAGTCTTGATTAAAATGGCTATAACTTACTGTAGAAAGTTCGGATTGGAACGATTCCAAAACGAGCAGAAAGACGAGATTATGAACTATGAAAATGACCTATTAGACAATGAAAAACACAAAGAAAAAGTGGACGAACAGAAGGAAAACTTTTAGATACGAAACAAAAATGAACAAGATCAACAGACACAAGAAAAAAACAAAAAAACACAATGAAAATGAAAAAAAAGAACAAAAATATATTACTTGAGTTTATATTCAAAGTTCTGATACCAAAATTGTGCGAATCTACAAGGGAAAGTTCCCACAAACCCACAATCAATTCAAGATATACTCAACCCCAAGAAAGCTAAACAAATATATGGTGATTCACTTGTATCTTGAGCATGGAAGAACAAAAACCTGAAGTGTTGGAAAACAACTTAAGGTTGTCAAGACTTGATAAATCTGATAGTTCTAAGAAAAACCCTAAAGAAAATCTACTCTCATGATACAAAGTGGATAAATACAATTTTTCAATTTCAAAATCAAGTCTCAAGTCTTCTTACTAATGAGGAGGTACAATGTATTTAAAGGTCACATTCACAAATTTGACCTAATTGCATTCAATGCAACCTAGAGACTGAAAATATTAAATTTGAACTTAAAATAAATAACAAGGACTTATGAGCCTAAAAACTTAAAAGTCAAATCTATCAACTAATTAACAATTTTTTTCACAAATGAAATAAAAAAATGTAATCAGTATCTAAAGCACAAAATGTGATCATCTAGGCCCAAATGAGTCCTCCCATGTGTAGTACTTGATCTAAGTTCTTTAGTTTTGTTGGACTTTGGGTCCAAGTCCGCCCTTGATGGGCCGGACTATTTGATTAGGAAATAAGTAGCCTAATCAAATAAGAATAAAATCAGCATAAAATGCAAATTTGGGAATATTTCAGCAATAATTATGGATTTGTTAAAAGAGGAACAAATCACCATAATTAGGGAATTAATTGAGAGACAATTAATTGCTGTCTTGGAGGGTAAGAAGGAGTGCACACGTTTCCTAATTAGTGGCCTCCATAAACCACTATAAATATGGTGTGCCTCCTCAATTGCAACTCGCCCCACCATTGAATTTTCTGCAATTCCCTTCTCTCCTACCATCTTTCTGGTTTTGGTGATCTGCTGTACAAATCACAATTAGGCTCTAGTAGTCTAATAATTGTGTGGGCACAAGTATGAAGTATTGGAGCTTTGACCCGGATCCGAACATGGATTCGTCCAGGTACGCCTAATCTCCTTTTAGTTAAATATTTGTTTCCTACATTGGTATCAGAGACATTTGATCCTTGAGGTTGTGGTTATTCTATGTGAATAAACATGTGTTATAATTTTTTAATTATATCCCATCATGATTTTTATTTCCGCTATGCAATCATATATATGAGATTATATGATAAAAGAATATATGATGGTTCAATTTATTTTCGAATGCATACATAGATATACCATGAACAAGTATCTCGCATATGTATATATATTTGGTCAAGCATGATATTTGTTTTTGTTTTATATATACATGTTCATGAATATGCCTCCTATGTTTTTTCGATTATATGCGTGTCTGTGTGTGCTTCCCAGATTTGTTCAACATGCACACATAAAATAGTAGGTTCATACGTTTGCTCCTTTTGGTTAGTTTATATATACATAATAACCGTATATATATATATACTACGTCATGCGATTTCCTTCGTTTCTTCTCCTCCCTTCATGGATCTCTTTCAAGTTGATCTTTTGGAACCTATGTGGATTCAAAAACGAAAAGACTTGACCCCTTAAAGGTTAGAAGAGCCTTTGAAACACAGAGACACACATCCACATCGGTTTACGTCGCGCCGACAACGTCGAGAAAAATTGGGTATTTGAAACTTGGTGTTTTTGCCCAAAGTAAGGCCATGGATGTGTAGATCTCGAAGAGACGATTCCAAATATGCTTAGAACGCGTCAAACGGGGTCCGAATGAGGGAGAAACAAAGGAAAGAAGTTCGCGGGTCGTTAGTCGCCGCCGCAACTTCACTCGTGATTTGATCAATGAAACAGAGGTTTTAAGATCAAATAAATGCCATGGATTTGTAGTTCGCCGAACTACGATTCCAACGACACCAAGAACGCGAAAAACAGAGCTAAAACGAGGGAGATATGACCTCCCGAAGTTGGCGGGTCGCGATGACCCGTCGGAGCTTCAACCGGGTCGGGTTGACCCGGCTGGAGGTTGAAGATGATGACGTGCCAGTTAACGCCACATCATCGGTCAACCAATGACACGTGGCGCCAATGAGCGGTCGCCACGTCAGCATCGGTCAACGAGGCCACGTCATCCGTTGACCAGCCACGTTGACCGAGACACGTCAGCACCACGTCACTGACACGTCAGCGGTGACGGGTCACGGTTGGCCAGCCAACGTTGACTGGTCAACGGTCAACAATCATCCGTTGACTGTTGCCCTAAAAAAAAGGGACACATGGCGTGTGGGACCCACTGGGACCTCCGTTCGACACGTGGCAAGCACCGTCGAAGAGATGACGGCGCGTGGAGTCGTTTGGGCCGGCGCGTGTCGCCCGTCGGTGGCCGCAAGGCAGCGCGTGTACGTCACGCGCCACCGCCGAGAGTGGCCAATTCTGGAATTTTCCAATTTTTCAGGATTTTTCCATCTAGACACCTTCTAGGGGCGTGTGAGAGTGCGTGGAACCTCCGATTGAGATGTGGTTGGTTTCTAAAAATCCCTAAATTCGAGAGCTTCAATTTGATATATAATTTGCATATATTTGAAGCGCGTTTGGATATGATTTGAGTTAAAAAGGTGCTTATGTGCACTTAGAGATTCCCAAAAATGTTGGAATTGAATCAATGTTGGTTCTATTATTTTTTGGGACATGTTGGCTTGTTTTTTAAGAGTAATTTCAGCTGCAACATAAGGTTAAATGCTGAAAGATTCTTTAAAAGTAAGGGATTATTCAAATGAGTTTTTGAATATGAAATCCTATCCAACCTTGACTCAAACTCTTAGAGATAAAACCTGAAAAATTGCAGCAACTTAAAATTATTCAATGATTATTGAATAATAATAAGTCTTCCCATGCTTCTAACCACATTGATCCACTTGGATTGAAGCAATGACTTCTAAAAATCAACCTTTTATCACATATGTTGTGACAAAGGACAAGAGAGATAGAGATATGAGAATCATCTCATCAAGTGGGAGGTATGCTGCAAAGACATCCAAATGAGTGGATGTAAACATGGCAAAGAGGAGCTTGACATTGTAGCTAGATGCTACATGAGTTAATATGGTCAGAAGGGCCTATGAGAAGGAGAACCTAGTTAAGAGACAATGATATGAGGCTTAAATTTTTGAATGTTCTTGTTTTTTCCCATTGAATTTAAGATTAAATTCTCTGTTAGTTTATAGAATTAAATTCAGTATATTCTCTTCTTGTTTTCTTGAACATTCATGCCAGTTAGATGATAATGTGTTATTATCTTGTTAATATAACTGCTATTTGATTGAGTGGGAGTTTTCTGGAATGCGTCTAGAAATCCAAAGGGGAAAGTGTTCAAATGAAGACTGTGGTTAAAAGGGTGATGATCTAACTAGTATGATTGGGATGGGAGTCAACATAGTTGTCTCCTGAACATGAAACTAGTGAACTTATTATCTAATTATCCTTTGTCTTATTTGAAAAAATAAGATTTGTATACCATAATCGTCTAAGTGACCAATTATGACCAAGTCTATTTGACTGAGCTTATGAAGACAAGCTCAATAGAGATATATGTGGAGTTAAAAACTCTCAAATCTCTTTCATTCAAGAAGAATGAAATGTCAGGGACATCCTACCAACTAGTCTTCAGCATTTAGAGGCTGAAGCAACTGAAGGATACAAGAGGTTTATGCTATCAAGTATAGAAAGAACAACATTGCTTAAACTTATGTTGGTTCGAGCAATGTAACCTTATCCAAACCATGTGGATAGTGTTGGAAGATAGTGAAATAGGTGATCTTCTTCCATAAAGTTAAAACTAAGTTTTAACATAGTGTACTAAGTCCTAACATGTTGTTTAGGCAACACTTGAGGCAGATGTCGAACTGAGAAGTTGAGACAAACTAAATGCCAAGTTCTTTCTAACAAACAACAAGTGAATGTTGTGACAAGACATCTCCCAGTAAGTGGGAGGAAGCTATGTCTCCCAGTGAGTAGGAGTGAGCCATGTCTTCTAGTAAGTGGGCGTATACGAAAGTAAACATTGTCTCTGATATGCATATTGTAACCTTCAGCAATGTGATTCACCACATTGAACTTGAATGTGAAAGACTGTAGGATTCAAGATCCATCAGTCAGACGAACTTAGCTAAAGAGTAGGAGGATTCATCCTCCATGCCTAAGGGCAAGGAACCTATGAGGAAAACTTGATCTAAAAGAGATCAAATGGTTTCTGCAAAAGATGAAATGCTACATTGATAAACCATTAAGGGTTGTAAAAGTAGCAATCCACATAAGTTGTGGATGTTTCACAGAAGCATATGGCTTCATGTCAAAAGCAAAGCAATAAAGAGATAGAATCAAGGGATTGAAACTTGCACGTTAACTCTGCATAGATAAACCACCCTGATTTACTCCATGCAATTGCAACTGACAGAATCACATCTTTGCTATCTCTTTAGTTAAGGATCGATGGGACTATGATTCTCAAATCCTTTGTTGGATTTTGATGTTTCTTTTCTAGGGATAAAAGATTCCATTTCTTGCCACATGTACACCTTGATCAAAGAGAATGATCAAACTAGAAAAAGGGTATTTGCTAAATAACGTGTGCTAAAGGGTTAATACCCTTATGAATAAGTTGAAAACTTATTCTACCTGGCAAGAAAGACAAAGAAACATTTTTTGAGAATATCCACTGCAATTGGCAAATTATGACATTAGTGAACCAATGAATGTGAGGGCAAAACATAGACAGCTTGGTGTTTCATTGATGTTGTGGACATTTACTCGAAATACAGTAATATTTACTTGATTTTTGGCAAGTGTGAAGCTGTTAGATAATGGCTGATCTAGTCAGAAATCAGTGAAACTGAAAGGATAAGACCTTTTGAACTAACAAGGGTTAAAGACACCCATGTGCTTAGTTCAAGCTGTTTTGTGTACAAGAAAGGCATTGTTAGGCAACTATCAATACCTAGAACCCTTCAACATAATAGAGTTGTTGAAATAGAGAGATAGACCTCTCCTTTGATTTGGTTGTGAACATAATGGCATCAATAAGGCTATCAGCCATATGTTGGTAGGTAAACTTGCATCTATTATATTCACACTTAACCAAATGCCCTCTATATCAGTCACAACCTTACCCTATGAATTGTAGATGGGCCTTAGACTAGGGCCAAGCTCGTTAAGACCATAAGGGTCATCAACTTTAAATTCACAATTCTTCCTACGAGTAAGGAAGATTGGGGTCAAGGTAAACAAAGTATCTCTTTATGAGATGACATGAGAATTTGACATGACACGTCTTCATTAGTGAAAATGATGGTGGTTCAGTGGCTGAAAGAAAACCGTGGGATACAACGTTCATAAAACCTAGATTTCCTAGCAGGAAATGAGCATTGATCATAATAAATCTCTTCAAGAGGTTCACAAGTGACAAGGAATAACCAAGTGTTCCTAAGTTCACTGATCCGAGTGGGAGGATTGAGACCATTTTCACAATGAAAGCGGTAAGAGGTAAGTTACGAGACAATTACCTCACTCATACATAGGAAAAGAATCCTATGAAATCCACCTCGGAGCAAATTGTCATATAGCGAATGACTATAAGGGATAAATTCCTTAATGGATTGAATGCTCTTTTCATCATTTAGAAGGTGATGATAAGTACCTATAAGTGTCTGAAAGACACTAGAAGGACCTGCTAAGACGAATTGCAAAGTGTCATGAAAGAGGATTTGGATTCCTTTTAAGCCAAATACGTGTTTAGGTAATTTGTCACCTAGCCAAGAGGCGATTGGGAATAAGTAGGTTCTCAAATCTGTTGGGGGCATACAGAACCTAAAACACTTAGGGGCTAGGGGGTAATACAATGGAAGGTTGTCCGTTGTGTGTTTTAACTCTGAACTTTGGCTATGACAACAAGTTTAGTCTTGGAAATTGCATCCAGATGATGTAAAGACCACCTTCCAATTTGGAATTTTGGAAATTGGATGATGAACTCTACACTGAAGCAGCTTAAGGGCTTCGTAGAAACAATCACCTAAATAGTAGTATATGAGGTTTTTACAAGGTGAAAGCCTCACCAACTTCGAAATAATCGAAGAACACTACATAAGTTCCAAATGGTTTAGTGATGATTCTTTGTGAAGTCATCCTTTGTCAAGTGACAAATGAAACAAGTGTCAAGGGAGTCAAAGGAATAAAGGATAAGAGAATCCTTAAATTCTGAGTTGAGAAAGTCATGGGTTGAACAAATATCTTGATCGACAAGATAAACGGAGTTGCACAAGAAAGATACAGTCTTTTCCACCTAAGACATGTACAAGTGTAATCCTTAGACATCTTAGGATGTCAAAGTGCGAACCCATGGACACCCCTGAAGTCAAGGGCATAAACCTAAAGAGGTTACATGTCCTATGAGGAATCCAACATAAGAAAGGTGGATGGAGTCCCATGTGAGACTATAGTTGGTAATATGAATGTGCACATTGGTGTACATAAGACCAAATATTTTTGGGTCAGACTTGGAAGTTGCTTTTTGGTCCTGCTGTTAAATGGGTTATGAGAATAACCATGGATTAAGTTGTCAAGATAACAACTTTCTTTTTTGAAAGGATACTCGAATAAAAGACCTAGGCAAATGGTGATGGAGTAAGGAAATATACATAGTATTTTTTTCCTGTTATCTATGGAAATAGAACGCAGGGCGTGTTCTGCCATCATTCAAAGTGCCATATGGCTAAAGTAATTCCTAATAGAGATTGGGAATGAATGGTGGATAGAAGGATCCAAACGATAACATCTTATGATGAGGATCCTAAGTATCATAGCAAGGCGAAACATACCTTTTTGATACATCTCTATGAGAGATATGCTTTCAAAGAGGGAAAGCGATAGTTCAATGACCTTCTACTGACAGAATGTTGGTAGATCCCCTTATTGAGCCCATAACTTGATTTTCATTGAGTTAGTGAAAATCTAGGGGCGTAAATAAAATATAAGGTCGTAAACTTCTTTTATATAAAGATAAAAGAAATGGTATGTATGTTATGAGTAAATACATAAAGGTATACAGTTTTGTATGTCGTACAGGTCAAAAAAGGTTGGTTCACTCACACGAACAACCGTCTTCCCATGTTTTGCAGGGGTATGGGAAGGTAAGACGAGCAAATGATCACCATGAGATGGTTGAGAAGAATCTTTGCGTTTGAGTCACCTTAGTTAGACTAAGATGAGATCTACATATGTGCATATACACAGAAAATGGGTCGAAGCATGAATATAGACCTGTAGCCAGGCAAAGAACCCTTTTTCACAAATGAGATTGTAAAAGAGATATTGTGAAAGAGGAAGTTCTGGTTCGAATGTTGAGTACATTTTGGAACTAATGTCTGTGCGGTGAAAGATAAAGAAATCAACGTACACCTCAAACCATTCACCGTAGCATGCAATTCATACTGCATGTGCTTGAGAGTTAAACTGCAACACAGGATGTGGGTGAAAGATCCCTAGTTCACCACAGTGTGAGTCCCAGGAAGGAAGAATACTTCCACGATGCCCTTAAGACTTAGGCGGCATCATGAAAGCTTGGTTTGGTGACAGCTACTTTAGCTAAAGCTCCATGATCACACTCGATTCGGTCAGACGAGTGAAAACTAGGAAAGCGACCAAGTCAAGATGGACTGATGTTTAGTCAAAAAGGAAGATTTACTCCTAGATACATAAGATGTACTAGTATCTGTGGTCGACCCCTTACTAGCTCCATGTGTAGCTAGTAAGTGCGGATACTATGTGCGTAGAAGGCAATCTGAGTTAATCATTATATTAACTCGAGAGGGATTATATATGCCATGAGTAATATGTATGGGAGAATCTGGGGCATATGAGGCAATGAACATATAACTTACGGTTATATATAAAGGGTGTCCTTGGATGCTGGTCCGATATAAAGGATTTCTAGTATCACAAGCACCAAATCTTAAAGACGTTTTTGCCCACGCAGTCACGGCAGACGCCAAGTATGAAACAAGCAAGAGTAACGCACGCATGATGGGAGGCCCATCAAGTGCGAGTGGGAGATGTTGGACTTTGGGTCCAAGTTCGCCCTTGATGGGCCGGACTATTTGATTAGGAAATAAGTAGCCTAATCAAATAAGAATAAAATCAGCATAAAATGCAGATTTGAGAATATTTCAGCAATAATTATGGATTTGTTAAAAGAGGAACAAATCACCATAATTAGGGAATTAATTGAGAGACAATTAATTGCTGTCTTGGAGGGCAAGAAGGAGTGTACACGTTTCCTAATTAGTGGCCTCCATAAACCACTATAAATAGGGTGTGCCTCCTCAATTGCAACTCGCCCCGCCATTGAGTTTTCTGCAATTCCCTTCTCTCCTACCATCTTTCTGGTTCTGGTGATCTGCTGTGCAAATCACAATTAGGCTCTAGTAGTCTAATAATTGTGTGGGCACAAGTATGGAGTATTGGAGCTTTGACCCGGATCCGAACATGGATTCGTCCAGGTACGCCTAATCTCCTTTTAGTTAAATATTTGTTTCCTACAAGTTTGAAGTCTCCAAGCCCAAAACTTGAAGAGATAGCTTGCTGATTCACATCATATTAGTCCCTACATTTTAATAAAACTTAGACCATTTTTTCTCTTAAGGGACCAAAACCTGCAGATTGAAACTATAGGGACAAAAATTCAAATGAGAGTAAACCATAATGACCAAACATTGTATTTAAAAAAAAAAATCATATATGTAGACTTTTGTCGGTTTCATCTCCTCCAACCTTGTCTTCATGGTTCAAAGCCTCAAAGTGGAATGAAGAAACTCTCTTTCAAAACATATTCCCACTCCACACTCATCCAATGGGAGATTAGTTTGTTCTATATAATGGAAGGGAAGAACAAGAAGAAGGCTTATGTCAATAGGTCAGGTCGGTTTCGCATATTGCATGAGGCCTTTGTACTTTAACAATAATCAGATATTTGAATAAATTGTTAATTAAAAGGTCACAATGGCTAATAAATCCCAAATTTAATATATTTTATTTCACCTTATTTATTTATTTTGGAGATTATTTTAGGCTAATTTAGATTTATTAGATAATATTTGGATTGTTAGCCAATTTTAGGAAATAATATAAATCTGAATTAATTATGAGATTATTTAACTTAAATTGTTAATATTTTGATTGCTATCCTATGATCGAATAATATTTCCAAATATATGATAAATCATGATCTTATTTCCTTCTTGCAGGTCAAGAAAAAACATATTATTAAATCCTAAGGTGCAAAATTAATCAAGTTTGAAGAAAATCCAATGACTGAGTTTTAATGGGCTAATTAAATTCTAATGGGCTCAAATTCTATACCCAAAGCTCTCTCATTTCCCTATAAAATTTAATCTGGCCGCATAAAATTAAACACGCTCTCCTTTGAGAGCCAACGCTCACGGTTTCCTATTCCTTGGTATCATCCACTCCATTCGAATTCTTTGGCCACAGATCCGTAACCAGAACCACGTCATTCACCATTCCATATCTCTCCTCTTCATTAATAATTTCCTCCTGACCATCATCCTCCATTCAACGCACCCAATACCCACGGTCTCACCAATTTAACACCTCCAAGTAATCATCATCTCTATTACTAACATATCTCATGGCCGTGGTTTCTAAGAAATTAGGAGAAGGAGACGCTTTAATAGAACCTTGAGCTTATTTGAGAGGCAACTTGGGAGGAGCATGGAGAAAGTTAGAGTATAGGACTTACACTAAGACTATAAGGGAGTGTCTTTCCTTTTTATCAATTTATTTCAAGACTTAAGATTATTTAGTTTTAGATAATTTTGAGTTGTATTGCTTGAGAACAATCTAGTTTTAGATTGTAGGCATATCTCTTTTAGATTATATTGATATTTTGGAATGTTTTGTGATTGAGACATTTACTAGAATTTTTGTTTGCAAACATTTGAATTGTCAATTGAATTATTAATTGAGTTTTTATTATTAATTTAATTGTCAATTTGATTTTTTCTCTTAATTGTTTAATTGGGTTGATTAATTGTTTAGTTGTTTAATTAGACAATCGTAAACATGATTTCCATAATTTATTTAAAATTAAGTGGGATTGGTTTTTAATGAGTTTAATTAACCAACACTTATATCATTATGAGTTTTTTTTTAGTGGAGTAAGTGTTATTGAATTTGAGGGTTCCCCATATTTCAATTAGGTGATTAAATTTATTAATTTCTCTCTTTTATCAATATCCATTTGGTTTAATTAATTAATTTGGGCTAAGAAAGCTAATTCCATATAAATCTTAAGTTGTTTTTTTTTAATATAAAATTTGTTTCTTTCACTGTATTTGAAGAAAACCTTTGTTTTCTTTTCTTATTTGATTTTCTTAGATATTAGTTTATTTCTTTTGTTTAGGATTTTAATTCCCTTTTTCATAAGAAAACTCCCCAAACATTGCATTAGCATTCATTTAGGTTAGTTTCATTCTCATATAGGTTTTAGCGTCATTTGCATATTGCATTTAGGTAGTTCAATTGCATTTAGGTAGTAGTGTATTACATTTTAGTTTGGGTCCTTTTCATTGCATTTTGTATCACCTAAATTCAACCTAAAGAAAAACTCATAGATTTCTCCTTTTGAGAATAACCTAAGTTACCACTATATTACATTAGTAGGTTGTTCTAGTTGTTAATTGATTGCTTTACCGACATAAGTGACATCAATGGCTTCATTGATAGTTCTCTTGGTCTTCTTCAGCCCCTTTTTCATAGTACTACTCTAAACTGCTTGATCTACTTTTCTCATCGGTCAACGATCTTTGTACATATCCAAATCACCTCAAAATGATTATTTTCTACCATTTTCTCTTCAATAAGCGTCACTCTAGCTCTTCCTCGTATATATTCATTACAAATCTTATCTTTTTTTTTTCTTTCATAGAAAGTTAGAAGCATGCCATACAAATTACAAAGGCTGAGTTATAGTCCATGTTATTTTTGTAATGTGACAAACAAGGCTTATTGTTTTTCTTTGGTAAGATAGATAAAGTTTAGGTGAGTTGGCTTACGGGGCTCATCAGGGCCAGGGTATGTCTTCAAGCTCAAAAAACACTTATAAAGATACTTACAAATCATCTACCAACAAAGTCCTTATATCTATGGATTTGAACTCACAATTTTATAGCTTTGAGTCAATCCTTTTACCAACTGAATAAACTTTTGTTAGCCAAACAAGGCTGATTTTTGTTGTAGTACGTAGCAATTCGGTTTAGAGCAGATAGCTCATTCTCTTGGAATGAAATGATTGGACCAGATCAGTTTTAGCTCCATAGTTATCTCCATGACAAGATTCCTGAAATGCTAGGACAGGTACACTTGCTTTACAATCTGTGATGAGGGTAAGTAACAGACATAGGACTTAAGTAAACGGTGCATTATTGTATCATTTTCTTATCATAAACAAAGTCAAAAAATTGGGGGAAAATATATGTTTTTTACACTATTTTCTTATCCACTTACATCATCTTCTATATAAATTCCGGACCCAAAAAAATGGCCATGCTTTTTTTAGCATTCTAACACGGGGGAGACCAGATCAATTTTCCAAGTCAATATATATAGTCAAGCATCAGATACATAAATAAAATAAATTTTATATTATCTTTGCGATCTTGCTCTCCATGTGAACTATTTTTCTAAGCTAATGAATTCAACATATTTGAATAATTTATCATAAGTGACCTCATTTTAGTGACTGTTTTGAGCCAATTCGGTTGTGGAGTCCCTTTCCCGGATAATTATCAAAATTTAATATATTTAATTTAATTTTGGATACTTGTAGAGAAACTATAGCATTTTAGAACCTCATAATAGCTTAACTACAATGTTTTAAAAGCTGGACCAGACATCAAACCGGAGAGGCTATTGGAACATGGGTCGCATGGTTGGACTGGTCAGACCGGCGGTCAGACTGATAACATAATAATTAAATAAAAATAATATTATACATAAATATATATAATTATATAAATATAAAAAAATATGAAATTTTAACATTACTTAAAAATAAATACATACAAAAGCTTATATGTATCATCTTTCCTAAATCCTAAGTTCTAATACATTCAAATCATTAAAAATAACACAATAACATGTTAATAATATAAATAAATGGTTCTCGGTTCAACCGCTCCGGTTCCCGGCCCAACACCAGTCAGTGCTCGTTTGTAATAGCTTATTTTTGAGTAATAAGTACTTATAAATCATGATTCACGGTATACAAGGTAAGTATGTGAGAGGAGTTTTATCCCAGCTTGCGTAATAAGCATTTATATTCAAAAATAAGTGCTCCCAAACATGCACTGAAGCGGCCTGAAATGAAACAAATGGTGAAACGGTTGAATCATGCTGAACAAGTTGAAAACCCTCCGGGCACCAGTCCAACCGGTCTAGTCCGGTTTTCACAACATTGCTTAACTATACACTTTAAAAACAATGAATCCCATAAATTTCACAAAAGAAGCCAGGTTCCTTGGACGAAAATAAAAAATAATAGGGTGCACAAAAATAATAGTTCATCAGTCTGGAGCCACCACCAGATTGAACTATTGCACTGATATAAATTCATGACTGTTGAAAATTAGAAGCATTTGTAAATATAAGTGAGATATATTTCACAACTCATTTGAAAAGGACAAGCTAAACAATTTGGAAATAATGAAATTTTTTTTTGAATAAGTATTTCTAATCTAGCTTCCAATTTTTAGTAGTCAAGAAATTAGGTTATAGCAATGTAGTAGTCAAGTCTTTTTAATTTTATTTTTTGCATTAAAGGGCATTTTCCCCCAGAAGTTTTGGCAAAGGTGCTGTGGGCACTTGAAAGTATTTTTTTGAGTAATGTTGTCCTGGGAGTTGTAACTATTCTAACAAATTCAAACAGTCAACCGTTAATTGACTCACCTGTGCTAAGGTAGCTATGCCATGTAGGATATCATGTGACATATCATGCCACATGTGATACCATGTCATCATCCTTAGAAACTTCCTTCCCTCTCCCTCAAAATCGCACGGCCTTGAAGAACCCGAAAATCTTCAGGAAAAAAAACCAAGAACCCATACATCTTATTCATAGCCAGAATGAAATAACCAGAAGAGAAAATTTTCCATGAATTCGTCGACTTGAATAAGCATAGACACTTTGAGAAAATTGCAAGAAAAACCCATTCTGAGTCCGGAAGTTGAATACTGCAAAAATTAAGCATAAGAAAAACCTCTCAGTTGAGTTTGTAGTGGAAAGCAACCCAGAAATTTCCTTTGATTTCTCATACATAATTAATCAATGAAATTTGATCAGTGGCTTGGTATGCATGCAAATGATATGATTCCAAAAAACCATTCTTAATCGAAGTAACTAGTGTTGTTCGAATTTTTCGACGTAAAAATGCACATTAACCCTTTTTTATTTAATACAAAGGGAATAGCACAAGCCTAGCAAGAAAATATAAGAACTAAAAGCAAAGACAATATAATATGCCAGCAAAAGTTGGTCCTATCGATAAGGAGTTTGGCTTATAATTTATTAGGTTGTGAGTTTAAATCCTATTTCCAGTATGAATATTTTGTTGATGAGCAATAGTAGGACCTCTTCAAATGATATTCCTAACAATTTCAATAATGTCAAGCATTGGGTGTCTTCTATCTTGAAGTCTTGAGATGTGATGATCTAGAGCTTTAATTTGTTGGTGCCAATGAATAAATTGATTTCTTATATCACTTAATCCTACAGAGTTTCAAGCTCTTAATACCCTAACTTCATGAAACTGCCTGTACCGTTACCATTAATTTTTTGTCCCTATGATGCCATCACATGGTTTCTTTTCTTCTCTAGGAGAGTAAGATCGATACCACATCTTAACTCAAAACTTTAAAACTCAAGTTTATAAGTCCTTTTCACCTTTAAAATCACGTCAAATTTGCTTATGTTTCACTTATTCTATCAAAGAACTTTATTATCAGGTTTGTGTAGTTAATTTCTTCCAATACTTTATTACTTTTTTAACCTTAATTAAATCCAATTCATTTTTAATGTCTTTAAGATTGACAAAAGTCCAATAATAACATCATCCTTAACTTGAAAGAGTAATCATGACTATCTAATCAGCCTGCTGTATTCATCACGCCATGGAACGTAGTCTATACGCATAGATATATATATACACTTGTATTGTTTGAACATTTTGTTAGAAAGCTCATTATTTCCATCAACATGATGGACTTTTTTTTTTGGAATGCGTATCGTGAAATTAAAGTGGCTTATTTTACTCTTATTTACCTCCTTTAATACTGAGAGCTAGATAACTAATTTATAAAGGAATTAGTTAAGTTAGTTATTTATTAGAAATGTGTATTAATTTTAATAAAATATCCTCTTTAGTCACCATTTGCATTGGAACCAACTTAATGGAAATATTCTTAATATTGCATTCAATAGGGATAGTTTGGGGAAAAAAGTTATAAATTTAGGAAATAAGATAAATTGAGGTTTTATATTTAGACTCAAAACATCTCCCCTCACTAGTTTATATATCTAGGATCGAAGGGAGTAATATTTTTCATTCGTTAAGTTTCTTTTTGACCTGATTTCATTCGTTAAGTTTAAAACTTAAAACTTTTTGTTTTTGTTTTTTGGGACATTATCTTTTGCATGCTACGGATTAATATAAATATTTGGGCATTTTTCGGTTTAAATTAAAGAATCTACTCTTCAACCATACATAGCGTTGTTGGCATTCAAAACTTTATACCTTAAAGAATCTCATCGACTGGAGCCAATGATATTTGGTCCAAATGTTCACTGTTTATATGCATAACAAATAGGAAATAAATAAATGTCATTTTCAGATTAGTTAGGTAATCATGGTCATGGTCGACGATTTTATATTAGAGAATCCAGAATATTCCCTTATCGATTAAATATCAAGTATATATTCCACCTCATCTCTTAAATTCCAAGTCAATGAAGAACAACAGTACAAGCATACATTCATACATACATATTAATAATGAAACTTGCTCAATTACAATGACAAACTTCGACAATAACAACTATAATATAATATATCATCCTCTCTCACTCTCTTGCGATCTTTTTTCTTTTTCTTTTTCCCAATAACATCTTATTATGTGTGGGCAACACAGGGAACAACAAGATACTGAATATATAAACTGATGCAGATGATACATAAAACACTTTCTTGCTGGTGTACGTAGGAAACACAAAATACTTTCCAGCTATACATATATAAATCACTGAGATGATCCAGCTTTGAGCTTCTTGGCTATGCCAGCAAAGTACTTTCCTTGATGAAAAGCTTGAGCCAATTCTAACTCAGTGGGTTGCCTAGAGCCATCCCCAGCAAAAGTGCCAGCACCATAAGGAGAACCACCTTTCACTTGCTCCATCTCAAACATGCCTCCACCAAAAGTGTATCCAATTGGCACGAACATCATCCCATGGTGAACCAATTGAGTAATTGATGTCAATCTGTGTATATTTCACATACTGTGTCAGTGGGCAAAACTTGGCAAGTAGACTTGACAGAGGTTTAAAAACAAAAAAGTGAATTAGCGACGAAATTTGAGGATAAATTCCGTCACAAAATTCAACCCTCACGTAAATAGTTGGTGATGAAATTATGTCACTAAACTGATTAATGCACAACCAAAATTATATCGCTAATTTGTTGTTTCTTTAGTAATCTAGTCAATAAATTATGGAGCACATAAAACCCATATGTTAGGTGGGGCCGGTCATTCTGTTAATCCAAACAAGATCTAACTCTTGAAACTAACAAGTTTACATTTTTGAAGAATATTGATCTTTTATTTCTGATTAGCTAACCCACCTAGTGGATAAGGCTTATTATTATATTGTTAGTTTTGTAGAGTGAGTAGTCGAAGTTAAACTTACGGCGTAGTCTCTTGTCCACCTCCTTGTGAGCTGGTGCTGTAAAAGATTCCGGCAGGCTTTCCAGCGAGTGCCTGGGTTCGCCATAATCCTCCGGTTGCATCCATAAATGCTTTGAACTGAGCAGCCATTAGTCCAAATCTTGTAGGGAAACCAAACAAGAAGCCATCTGCTTCAGTTAACTCATTAGGTGTAATTATTGGTACATCACTCTTTGGAGGTCCTCCCATCTTCTGAAGAACCTCTTCAGGTAGAGTCTCAGGTACCTATTTTAGTTATAACAAAAAGGAAAAATACTACAATCAAATTTACTGTAACATATAACACACTACAAAGGCATGATATGTAAAAAGCCAAGCATCTTGCATCCATTAGTAAATTTTATCTAATAGGCGAAACCTATAAAATGTCTATCTTTCTCTCTTTGTATTGTTCTAATTTTATCGGATGTCCCAAAGGGACATATATCTCTCTTTACTGAATGATTGATTACATAATTATAAAAGATCACCGTTATTATGTAAAAAAAGTGTATCATCAAAAGTAACTGTGGTTGCTACCAACCTGCCAGAGTTTGGCTTCAATTCCTTCAACAGAATCTGCTCCTTTTTTGATCTCATGTGCCAACTTCTCAACATGTCCGTACATAGAATAGTAACTATATATAGACATATCAATATTACTTATTAATGTAAATTTTAAATATATATAAAGTCAAGCTAAAGCATCATAATAGACTCTGAATAATCTATATACCTTGAGAGAATTAAATTAGTCAGAAAGAATATGGTGTGATTTGATTATTGGTTGATATAATACCACTAATTAGCCACTAACACAGCAATATAATTGAACTCAGAAGAAAGTGTTTCTTACGGCAATAATGGGAAGATTCAGTGTCAGAGTCACTAATATATATATATATATATATATATATATATAAGGTGTGAATGTAATATAAGAAAGACTGCCATACCTACCATTAATGCATTTATATATTACTCTGGTGGGACCATGCCATGATTAATTAAGAAACTATTGGCATTAATTTTAGTAAATGACAAGACATAATGATATTGACTTCACATTATCTACAGTACGAATATATATTCATATAATGACTAATTAAGCTTTTTCTAGTTGTTTTAAGTAAACAAATGGTGGGGACTAATTATAGAAAGAAATTAAATTATATTTCAAAAACTAAAATTTTAGCAGAATTGCAAGCTAATAAAATAACCTATCAATTAGACCCATCAATAATTCAGCGACGAAATTTGATGATTGTCATAAAATAGACTGTTGCTGATTGATCAGCGAGAGAATTCCATGACTAATTATATTCGCTTTTTTAGTGATGTGTGTTTATAATGGAAGTTTGGGTTTCATTGTCATATATATGTGTGTGTGTGTGTGTGTGTGTGTTTTTTTTTTTCCTTGCTTTCCAATGAAGCAAAAATTGCAGCTTTTAAGAGGCTCAAAACTCACTATCCTTTTTCTTTCATTTTCTCTGTCTTTCCTTTTTACAAGTTCAGCTTTTTGGACAGGGAGAAATTAGATTCCCTATGATCGCGGACATTGATTATGAATATAAAGGAGTAGAAATCTGAAGCTTCTTTGTGATTGTCTGATTGAAATAACAACATAATTGAACTTAACTGTGATTGAAATAATCCTGATGGATGGGTTCAGATATTTTTAACGAAGTTGACTTTTTTCTCTGAGAAAAATGAATCTTCTATTTGAAGCTCAGGTACATAATGAAGTGAAAACTTACAACCACAGATACCCAATTCCGATTAAATCCATCAATATCTACAATTAATAAGACGAACAAAAAACAACAAAATTGAAAAAAGCTTCATCCTTTTAATCATTGAAACCGATGGTAAAAATGAACTGAGCCCAGATTTCAGTGAAAGACACGGACTGATGAAATTTTATGAACTTGCAGACATTACCCAGAAAATGAAAGCAAATTCTGATGGCTTGAATTTAGTATTATTAATTTAATTAAAATATTAAAAATATAAGCAAAAGCATTAAAATTCAATCTAAACTATTCATCAGAAATTATGCAGAAGATCGAAGAGGAGAAAATTAAAGACCTTGAAAGAGTCACTTACACAATGTAAACCTTGGTCGCCATTGATGATGTTTCTTGAGATCTGTGTGTATTTACTGTTTAGAAATCAAGGAAGGTATCTGTGAATGGAAGCTTGGCTTGGGACGAGACAACAATAATGCTCATATATATAGCACAAGATTGCCGATGTCGTTTCTGATAAGCTTGAAATTTGTTTTAACTAATTTATTTATTTATTTATGGGGGTATTGTTTTTAATTAGTTATATCAGGTTAAGTTTAGTGTTTTGATTGTCAAAGTTTTGAGGGTGGATGATGCATGATTAGTGGGCCAATTTCAAAAAATTACACCCAATAATTGCTGGAGTTGTTGAAGTCGTTGCCCTTAATGAAATTTTATTTTTTCAAAAATTGTTGATTCAAAAACGGCATATTTGACTTCCAAAAAAAAAAAAAAATGTAGCGTAATTTATACGAAATTCAAACAAATATATATAATATGTTAAAAATCAAGGTCCATGGGTCAGAAGTCAGAACATAGCCTCGACTTATAATTGGATAAAAACACACACGTATATATAAAACTTCACTTGAAAATTATATATTGAAAATATTCATTTACTATCGGTACTTGATGTCAAAATTATTTTATAGGAATTTATCTATCCATTATAACATAATGCCTCTAGTGGATATTCAAAGTAATTAATACCTATAAAACTAATATTTTTAGTTTTAAAATAATTTCGAAGATTTAAAATCATTATAATAAAATTGTAACTATTTTTCATTTATATCTATTTTGTTTATGGAATTCATTTTCATCTATTTGTTATTATTTTCATATTGATTTGTCAGATGGTAATTTAAAATAAATATTATTTTTAAATTAATACAGAATCTATTTTTTTTCTAGAAGGAAGAAACCCATAAGGAAACCAACAAGCTCTTTGTTGAAGTGGTAAGGAGCATCATCTTTGTAAGAACGGGAATACAAGTTTGAATTTTGAGAAGTGTACTTATTGAGAGATATGAGAACCCTTTATCTTTTAAGTCTTAAGGGGAAAACCCTTGATAAAAAAAAAAAAAAAAACCGACAAGGAAATTCCATGATTTGTAATGCATGCATGATTGATAGATCAGTTCCGTCCAAATACATTCAATGCAATAACATATGCAAATTATATTTATGAAACTAAATTATATAGACATTTCTGATCTTTTATTAAATTAAAGTTATATTGATCTCCAATAAAAAAAGTTAAAGTAAAATTATGCAATCATTTTCGTGCATGACAATTCGCTTTATTTTAAAAATAAATGAGATATTTCTTAATATTAACAAATATACATGATAATATTATGATTGCACAAATATATTTTTTTAAAAAAGATGGGTAAATTAGCATATAGCACCTTGATGTTATTGGGACTTAGCTTCTCTCTTTTTCTTTTCCTGTTCGCCAGCGGATGAAAAAAGAAAAAAGAGAGAAGCTAAGTCCCAATGTTATTTCTCTTATGCATTGAACACTTTAATATTATTTTTCTGGTGCTTTCAGAACACTAGCATTCTAATCTTATTTAGTGCATTTTATTGAAAAATAATCTGTTTTTTTTTTGCCGCTGAAAAATAATCTTATTTAATGCAATCTAATACCCCGATGTTAACTTTTTTATGCATCCAACACTAACCCAGGATGCTAGATGAAACATAAATAAGATTAAAGTGTTGAATATTATTAGAAAATAACATTTATTTTTACTATATGTGCTCACACATATGCTGCTTGATATATAAAACCTAACTCTGATGTCCGAAATTCAGAGAAGTCGAGAACTAATTATTTTTGTACATAGACTTACTCAAAAGAGCGGCATAATTTCGTACCCTATACCAGTAATATACTTCTTGTGGTCCTTTTTATAAGTTCTAGTTAAAAAAAAAAAAATATTCTAGTTAACTATTTTACGTAAGTTAAGAAAATTTGTTAAGATTCATTATTTACAGTAAAATCTCAAAATTACCATATCTATAAAAGTCATCAGTTAGAGGAGTTAGGTTAATTAATTAGAAATTTTTATAATTAGGTAGGGAATATAATTAAAAAATTGATAATTTAGAGTTTTAGACCAAACGTGTTAGTCTAAAGTTCAAAAAACCTCTTTAAATTTATGTTAGTTATATATAACTCTCACGATATTTTAAAGTTTAAATTTAAACTTCTTGACCTTTTAATTTTTAACATTAAACCTAACGTAGTTACTTTAGTTTTGTAGTCAAGTTACTCACAAAAACTGTCACATATTGAGGATGACGTGGTATTTGACATAAATTAAAAATGTAGGCTATAGCACACAAGTCTCCCTAAACTTTCGACTAGTTGCATGTAACCCTCAGTCAATTCAAAATTCAGGTTTTTAATTTGTATGGTATAGCATAAATTTCTTAATCCATATATCATATGGCATATCATTCTCATTAATTTGACATAAAAGTTTTTGCCCTTAACTTGAATCTAAAAGTAACGACATGGGGTTTAATATTAAAAATTAAAATTTTAAGGAGGTTAAGTTTAAACCTTAATACGTCAAAGAGATTATATGTAACTTACCTAAAGTATAAAGGGATTTTATAGATTTTAACTATATTTGAATGGTTAATAATGAATAGCCTGACTTTGTGGATATAGGGACCTATTTCAAAATTTGGTGAAACAATAGGGATATCGAGTTAAATTTCCCTATGATGTAATGAATCAAATTTTTTTTTTTTACCAGAATCAATAGTTGAATCAGTATAAACAAAATGACATTCAAAGTCCTAACATACAAAACAACACCAACGGAGATAATTGGATTTTAAATTTAATTTTTGTGTTAAAAATTAACAACAATATTCATTTATGGACACAAGCTATTAATACAATCCGTATATGTAGAATAAAATTTACAACCACCAACTTTAATTTCTTAGAAACTAGGATATATGAGACATTATATTAGAACTAAAATATATGAACAAATTATAAAGGACCTTCTAGTTTGGTCTTTGTTCAAACGATGATGTCCTAAATCTACGTTGTCTACGCATGTTGTGACACAAAAGAAAAACTCAAAAGCCTTTGTCTTGAAGGATATATCCATATGCATGCTTAGCTTTTCTTCAATTTATTACACAAAGCATTTCAATTTATTAGTTTCATACATCTTCTTTACGCATTCATAATTAATGACCTTACCGTATCTACAATTCTATACACACACCGACACACGCATTTCATATATTATATTAAAAGTTAATTACGACTTAAGAGATTGCTTTTTATTTATTTCCTCCAGAAGTCTCTTTTATTATTAAATTCAACTTTAATTCAAAGCTCAATAATTTATTATCCCTGAAGAATCATTTTGGTTAATTTTAAATGCTCTCATATGCTTTATTAATTGCATATATTAAGAAACTCTTTTTATCAAGAGAATAGTTTCCAATATAAATAGTTAAAAGATGTAGTTTACGAAAATTAATTAATATTTTTTTAAATAACTAATTTAATTAATTCTTTTAATCTTTATAAATTAGTATTATAACTTTTACATTTACGACCAGATCGAGGGAGTATGATGCATTGCATACGCCATGTTGATGTTATCATAGAGAGTATGATGTATTGTGTACGCCTTGTTGATGTTATATAGCATTTATATTTGTTAATCAAGTTTTAGTCGGGGAAATTGGATTCAATCGCCGAGACTTTTTCTCTTTTTGAATTTACAACAATTTTGTGATTTCAGTTTGATTTTATTTTATTTTTATGAATGCTTATGCTATCATTTTCTTCCAGAAAGTCACCACCGAGATTTTTTTTTTTTGAATTTACAACAGGTTTTGTGATTTCGGTTTCATTTTATTTTATTTTTATGAATACTTATACTATGTTATAAGGAAAAATATTCATATTAAACTTCTCTCTAAGTCATAAGAGAATTCTCATTTTCTTGAGAAAAAAGGGGAAAAATAAAAATTGCTTATGCATACACATATGTATGAATTAATGTATAAAGATATTGAACAAACTATATATCTAATAATTCAAGAACAACAAAATAAAAAGTAAAACGTTGTTTACGATAAACAAAATTATTAGACACAAAGCCTAATGAAGCCTTTCTAATACCTTGAAGATATCTTAAAAATTTAGGAGCTCCATAAAAAACTTGAGTTCTTATTAAGATGACATATGCATTTCATTTTCGTTGACTCACTCAACAAAAAAATCATTTATTCCTTTAAATAAAACTTGAATTTTTGAATATACATATCATTCAGGTATAGGACGTCATTATATTGAACATAGTTTTTCCTCTTAGTTGACATAAATTTTTTGGGGGGAGAGTATAATACTTGTCAAGTTGAATTTTTCTCTACGTAGACATACTTTATCACATGCCCTGGCTTTTGACGCAGTCCAAAATAATTAAGAACAGCCTCTGGGAATCAAAACAAATAAGAAATATATTGTTGTAAAATATAAGTGTTTAAGTGGGTGTGTCAAAGAAGTTAGTCCCACATTGCTTGGGAGTAAGAGGTCACAAGCCTATATATATTACTGTACTAACTTGGGCTTGTAAAGAGGCCTAGAGGAGTGGTGGGCTCACGCGCACACAACAATGGGCCACCAGAAGGCAAACATAGTTGAAATCCGGCGATTTCCCCCCTGCGCGTGAATAAATACGTGGTACTGCCACTTTTTGTGAATTATTTTTCTGCTCACCGAAAATATTATTTTTAGACAATAAAAATAATATTAATTGAGTCACTATATTTTGGGGTTTCAAATTCGTGACCCTCCGTGAAATTGCTGACGGTCAGGCGCTTCGTCAGGAGACCTTCCCATTCGCAACTATTAGCCTTGTCTGTTCGGTGGTGCCTTTGTCCGGGTTCCTTCGTGACCGATGGCTCTTCATGAAAACGCATATAAAAGAGACACAGGCGGGGTGCTCAGAACACTACGATCTAATCTCCCCTCCTCTGTTCAGTATTTTCTGCCTGTCGTTGCCATTATCTTCCGCCAGTTCTGTGGCCTTGATAAATCAAGAAGGGTCTGTTTAATCCTGGGGGGTGCTGCTTCCTCTCTGCCGGTGGTATGGGAATAACTCTATAGGACAGTGTCCTCGGACGCGACTCAGATCATCCGTTCTATTCCTTACAGGTTGTTGTTCGTCTGTTCCTCCGGTTGCCGTGATCGTCTACAATCTATAGAGTTAGTACCAGTATGGAGAACAATGCTGATAGCAACGTCCCTGACACTCAGACTTATCACGGTGCAACGGTTCTCGAGCCTCATTCCACTGCAACAACGGTGCCTTTTGCCATGCCGCTCCCGACGGCCTTTTCCCGACACCTCCAAGATTGATGTTTTTGATGGGAAAAATTTTAGGCGCTGGCAAGAACGTGTTTATTCTATCCTCGATATGCATGGGGTGGTTGCTGCTCTCGATCAACCAGAACCTTCATCAGATTCTGACCAAGCCGTGAAGGATTCTTGGACGTACGCGAATAAGGTTTGCAGGCACACCCTTATAAGTACTCTCTCTAATGATCTGTTCAATGTTTATTGTGTCTACAAGGAGGCACAAAAGATTTGGGAGTCACTTATCTTGAAATACACCGCTGAGGACGCTGGGAAACAAAAGTTCGTTGTGGGGAATTTCTACAAATGGGAAATGGTCGAGGATAAGGACATCAAACTACAAATCAATGAGTATCATAAATTGCTTGAAGAACTCCGGGCTGAAAAGATCAATCTGCCAGATGAGTTTGTGGCGGGAGTCTTAATTGAAAAGCTTCCAGAGACGTGGAATGATTACAAGCAACAATTAAAGCACAAACAGAAGCAGTTGTCGCTGTCAGATCTGATTACACATATTATCATTGAAGATACCAACAGAAAAGCAATCCAAGCAGCAAAGGGAAGACAAATGATTGCAAAAGCAAACTTAGTGGAAGGAAAGCCGCACAACAAGAGGTATGGCTCTAAACATCAGCACAAAAAGAAGTCTAATTACAAGCCTAATGATTCTAACCATAACCCCAATTTCAAGAAGAAAGGAAATTGTTATTTCTGTGGAAAGCCAGGTCACTTTGCCGCTCAGTGTAGGAAAAAGGCAAAAGTTGAAAATCGTAAAAGAGACAAAAATCCTCCAAAGCCAAAAGTAAATTTGGTTGAAGGAGAAGAAAATAGTGATGATGAAATTATTGTTGCGGTAGTCTCTCAAGCCTTATTGGTCTCTGATGTGAAGAAGTGGGTGGTAAACTCTGGTGCCACTAAGCACATTTGTGCAAATAAGGACATGTTTGCCTCCTTTGAAGAAGAAGAAGACCACATTTATTTGGCTGATTCACGAACTGCAAAAGTTCAAGGAAAGGGAAAAGTGGTGCTAAACTCACATCTGGGAAGACATTAGCACTGAATGATGTTTTGTATGTGCCTGAACTTAGAGCAAATTTAATATCTGTGGCTCTATTAGGAAAATTTGGGGTTAAGGTTTCGTTTGAGTCTGATAAGATCATTATGACAAAGAACAATGTTCTGATAGGAAAAGGTTATTGTAATCAGGGTCTTTTTGTACTGAGTGTTGATGAAAATAATAATAATGCATCTTCTTCTGCTTACTTGATTGATTCCTTTGATTTGTGGCATGCTAGACTAGGACATATACATAGATCTTATATAAAGCGATTGCAAAATCTTGGGATAGTCTTTGAAATTAATATGAACAATGTTAATAAATGTGAAGTTTGTGCAGAAACTAAATTGTCTAAAAGAACTCATTTCCCCATACAAAGAGATAGTGAGTTATTATCACTAATTCATACTGATTTAGGAGATTTAAAACAAACTGAGACTAGAGGTGGAAAAAGATATTATATAACATTTATTGATGAATTTTCTAGATATACTAAAGTATACCTACTAAGGAATAAGGATGAAGCTTTTGGAAAATTTATTTTGTACAAGGCAGAGGTAGAAAATCAGTTAGATAGAAAAATCAAAAGAATTAGGTCTGATAGAGGAGGAGAATATTTACCATTAAATAACTTTTGTGAAAAAGAAGGCATAATTCATGAAATAACTCCTCCATATTCACCTGAGTCTAATGGGATAGCAGAAAGGAAAAATAGAACTTTGAAAGAAATGATGAATGCCTTACTTGTCAGTTCTGGTGCACCTGATAATTTATGGGGAGAAGCCTTATTAACTGCCTGTTTTCTACAAAATAGAATACCTCATAAGAAAACCAAGAAAACACCTTATGAGTTATAGAAAGGGTATACACCTAACTTGAAATATTTAAAAGTGTGGGGGTGTCTTGCAAAAGTTCTTTTACCCGATCCCAAACGGAAAAGGATTGGTTCAAAAACTGCTGATTGCATGTTTATTGGTTATGCTTTACAAAGTGCTGCTTATCGTTTTCTAGTTTTGAAAAGTGATATTTTAGAGCGTAACACAATTATTGAAACAAAAGATGCAGAATTCTTTGAGAATATTTTTCCTTTAAAAATTGAGCAAATTCCTAGAAGAGTTGAAAATTTGTCTGAACAAATTTCAAATGATGATTTGATTGAAAATTTACGGAGAAGTAAAAGACAAAGAAAAGAAACATCTTTTGGAGATGATTTTTATACATGTTTAGTAGAAAATGAACCTAGGAATTATTATGAAGCTATTTCTTCTTCGGATGCAAATTTTTGGAAGGAAGCTATTAAAACTGAGATAGATTCTTTGAATCAAAACAAAACTTGGATTTTAGTAGATTTACCTATAGGAGCAAAGCCTATTGGTTGTAAGTGGGTGTTTAGGAAAAAATACTTTCCTGATGGATCTATAGACAAATACAAAGCTAGATTAGTTGCCAAAGGTTTTACCCAGAAAGAAAATATTGATTATTTTGATACTTTCTCACCTGTGACAAGGATTTCCTCTGTTAGAGTTTTAATTGCCTTGGCAGCAATTCATAATCTTGTTATTCATCAAATGGATGTCAAAACAACATTTTTAAATGGTGATTTAGAAGAGGAAATTTATATGGTTCAACCTGAAGGATGTATTATTCCCGGGCAAGAAAATAAAGTTTGCAAGCTAAATAAGTCATTATATGGTTTAAAACAAGCGCCCAAATAGTGGCATGAGAAATTAGATCAAGTTTTAACAAGTGGTGGTTTCTCTACTATTGAAGTAGAAAGATGTGTTTATATAAAAACTTTGAATAATGATTGTGTGATTATTTGCTTATATGTGGATGATATGCTTATCTTTGGTACTAGTTTAAAGGTAGTGCTTGAAACAAAAAGTTTCCTTGCTTCAAACTTTGATATGAAAGATCTTGGAGAAGCAAAGGTAATCTTGGGTATAAAAATCATAAGGAATGAACATGGTATTCAACTTTCTCAAGAACGTTATGTTAAGAAGATTTTGAGAAGGTTTGAACAGTTTGATGAAGAGCCTTTGAGTACTCCTTATGATGGTAGTATACATTTGAAAAAACATGATGGAGATCCAATAGCTCAATCTAAATATGCACAAATTATTGGGAGTTTGTTGCATTTAATGAATTATACTAGGCCAGACATAGCATATGCTGTGTGTAGATTGAGCAGGTATACTCACTGCCCAGGTAGTAAGCATTGGGAGGCTCTTATAAGATTATTACGATATTTGAGAGGTACCATGAATTATGGTATACAATATAGTAGATTTCCCACTGTATTAGAAGGGTACAGTGATGCTAACTGGATCTCAGATTCAGATGAGACAAAATCCACTAGTGGCTATGTCTTTATTCTTGGTGGCGGTGCTGTCACATGGAAGTCAGCCAAGCAAAACATAATAACACCGTCCTCTAGGGACTCTGAGTTTGTTGCTATGGAGTTGGCTGGTACTGAGGCTGAGTGGTTGAAAAAATTCTTAACGAACATCCTACTAGGTGACAAACCAACACCATCAGTGTCGTTACACTGTGACAATAAAGCAGCGATAGCCACAGCTAAGAATAAAACCTTCAATGGTAAGAGTAGACACATATGATTGAGACATAATATTATAAGGCAGCTGCTAAAGGATGGTGTTATCTCAATCGATTATGTAAAGTCAGAAATGAATTTGGCGGATCCGTTAACGAAACCTCTTGGGAGGAAAATGGTGTTTGAAACGTCAAAAGGAATGGGACTAAAGCCGACTACTAATTGACAGCGATGGCAACCCATCCTTTGTGATTAGTGATCCCATGAAGAAGGTTCACTGGGTAAGAACAAGTCGTTCGTCAATTCTGACTAGCACAAATATTTACGTCCCTTCCTATGACATTTTGAATGTGCTAGACTGCATTATTGTAGGTTGAGCAAAGCTCTTAATGATTTCATAGTCCAACAAGACAGTGTGCATAGTGCAGGTACACTTATATGAAATCACCTCTATGAATGTGGAGTGTGGCCGCTCCTATGAGATCATGGCAAAATCTCTAGAGCATTCATTACGCACCAGGCACGCGCATGGCCGACATAACGCGCAAAACCGTCGTTAACAGCGGAAATGTTAGGATATAATCTGATTCTTAATGCCTCTGATATACACCAAAGAAATGTGAGTTCATAGTCCATAGGACCACTGACATCTCTGTGTATCATGTGTTATTGATCTAGGTCTAGTTCATAGTCCATCGGACCACTAGATACAATGGTTATATCCTGTAGGTAACACAGAGGGTTTCTTTGACACATGTGGGGGATTGTTGTAAAATATAAGTGTTTAAGTGGGTGTGTCAAAGAAGCTAGTCCCACATTGCTTGGGAGTAAGAGGTTACAAGCCTATATATATATTACTTTACTAACTTGGGCTTGTAAAGAGGCCTAGAGGAGTGGTGGGCTCACGCGCACACAACAATGGGCCACCGGAAGGCAAACGTAGTTGAAATCCGGCGATTTCCCCCCCTGCGCTTTAATAAATACGTGGTACTGCCACTTTTTGTGAATTATTTTTCTGCTCACCGAAAATATTATTTTTAGACAATAAAAATAATATTAATTTTGGCTTGCCGAAAAGTCACTATATTTTGGGGTTTCAAATTCGTGACCCTCTGTGACTGGAAATTGCTGACGGTCAGGCGCTTCGTCAGGAGACCTTCCCGTTCGCAACTATTAGCCTTGTCTGTTCGGTGGTGCCTCTCCAGTCTCAACGGACGTATTGTCCGGGTTCCTTCGTGACCGATGGTTCTTCATGAAAACGCCTATAAAAGAGACACAGGCGGGGTGCTCAGAACACTACGATCTAATCTCCCCTCCTCTGTTCAGTATTTTCTGCCTGTCGTTGCCATTATCTACCGCCAGTTCTGTGGCCTTGATAAATCAAGAAGGGTCTGTTTAATCCTGGGGGGTGCCGCTTCCTCTCTGCCGGTGGTTGCAGAATAACTCTATAGGACAGTGTCCTCGGACGCGACTCAGATCATCCGTTCCATTCCTTACAGGTTGTTGTTCGTCTGTTCCTCCGGTTGCCGTGATCGTCTACATATATATCATTATTTTTTTTTAAATATTCAACTTCTCTTTTTTATATATAGTGATATGATCGTCGTGTTCATGTCGGTGTGCCCAACGAATATTTTGTCCGCTTTATTCTTTCTTTGGTCATATTTATGGGTATGGTAAGTGAAATTGCAATATCAAAATATCGTTATCCATTCTTGCATCATAATAATTAATAACTTGACTGGTTGTGTTGAAATGCTGAATTCATCATCATGAATTTTGATGAATAATTACTAGATAATTAGTAAATTAAATTACATTTTATTTATATTATACAATTAATTTTATGCTACAACTATCTATTATGTGATAATGTATATCAATCCGAGTATTTGAAGACAAAATGAAAATGGCTTTATTTACATGATAATTCTAATATTCAAAGTATTTTAAATTATATCTAATTATACATAATCTATAATTAGCTAGATACATTTTCGCACACATTTAAGATTTATTAACTTGAAAGTTGTGTGACTTAGCTTGCTATCAATCAAATTATATGTATACAATGGGGCATCTCCTTTTCCTACCATATCAAAATTTTAATTCTCACAACTTAATATTTTTCAAAATTATTATTATTCCATAAAAATGTATAAATATATTGAATCTATTACAATTTAAATTAAAATAAACAATTAACGATTACTGTTTTGAATTGTAGTGTGATAAACTTGTAATTAGTTATTCAGTAATAACTTAATTGGCTAGTTGTTTACAATTAGCTAGTCAAGAATGTGACAGTGTTACCGTCCCTATGCCACGAAGATAAGCTAGACAAAGGCGGCCTCCATCTTATTTGAGAGATTATCACCATTCTCTTCTCACTTTAGCTCAACCATCTTCTTCTACTGGGCATGGTACATCTCCACATTCTTTAAATTCAGTTCCTTCTTATAATCAACTTTCTCCTTCTTATAAGCATTCAGTTTGTCTATTTCCACTCACTTTGAACCCGAAACATATGACCAAGCTGTGAAACATGAGGTTTAGCGTGATGCTATGGCAACTAAAATAAAGGCCCTAGAATAGAATAATACTTGATCTCTTACCTCTCTACCATCTAGGAAACCAATCATTAGTTGTCATTGGGTTTACAAGAATAAGCATTGGGCTTATGGAAGTCTTGATAGGGCTAAGGCTCACTTGGTTGCTAAAGGTTATACACAAACAAAAGGTGTGGGCTATCTAGACACCTTTTATCCTATAGCTAAGTCACTATAGTTCGTTTATTATTAGCCTTAGCTCCTCACATGATTGGCATCTCAAACAACTTGATGTTAACAATGCTTTCTTACATGGTGACTTGGACAAAGAGGTTTATATAGAGATTCCTCCATGGATTTTATTCTCCATCTCCTAATATGGTTTGTAAGTCGCAAAAATCCTTATACGGTTTGAAGTGGACTAGTCACCAATGGCACTCTAAACTATCTCATGCCCTTGTATCTTATGGTTATGTTCAGTCCAAATCATATTACTCTTTGTTTACATGCCGTACTACTCATTCCTTTACTACTCTTTTGGTTTATGTGGATAACATTCTTCTCACAGTGAATGATTTGGAAGATATAAATCGTGTCAAGTTTTTACTTGATGCAACTTTTAAGATCAAAGATCTTGTCGATCTTAAATTCTTTCTTGGCCTTAAGGTAGCATGTTCTAAACAAGGCATTTCTTTGCATAAGCGGAAGTTTACTCTAGAAATCCTTAATGATTTTGGGTTCCTAGAAAGCAAACCATTTATAACTCCTGTGCATCGCAATACCAAGCTTTCTAAGGACCTTGGACATCCTTTACCTAATGCTACTAAATATCGCATCATTGTGGGTTGTTTGATTTATCTGACTAATACTAGGCTAGACATATGCTTTGTTGTCCGACAACTAAGTTAATTTATGTCTTGTCCTACTAATCTTCACTTAAGAGCTGCATATTGTGTTTTATGATATTTGAAATCTTCTCCTGGTGAAGGTGTGCAATTAAAGGGCTTTAGTGATTTTGATTAGGCTGAATGCTTAGATACTAGGTGTTCTGTGACTGGCTATAGTGTGTTCTTAGGCAATTCTTTGATTTCTTGGAAACCCAAGAACCAAAATACTATGTCTTCATTATCTATTGAGGTTGAATATTGAGCTTTAGCCACTTTCACATGTGAAATTTACTGGATTTTATATCTTTTGCATGACTTACAGCTCCTCATCCCTCTCCGGTACTTGTTTATTGTGATAGTCAATCAGCTCGCCATATTGTAGCCAATCCTTCGTTTCATGAAAGGAACAATCATATTAAAGTTGATTGTCATATTGCATGCAATAAGATTAAAGCTAACATCTTGCATTTGTTACCTATCAGGACACACAATCAACTTGTTGATATCTTTACCAAGGCATTAGATCTTGCACCTTTCATGACTTTGAAGTCTAAGCTTAGTTTGCATAATCTGCACACTCTAGCTTGGAGAGTTGATAAACTTGTAATTATTTATTCAGTTATAACTTAATTAACTAGTTGTTTACAATTAGTTAGAGAAGTGCCAGCTGTGTGTACTGATATATCTCCATATATATGTTCACGTGTTGAACATAGAATATACACACCAATTTTATTTTTCTCAGTTTCATATCTTTCTTTGTTTCTCCACATTTTTCACTTTGCTTTGTGATAAGTAAACAATTTGTATATTTATTTTTCCTCAAATGATGATTTTATGGAGGATATTTGAGCTCAATTTAATGAGTTTAGGTGTAATTGATAAATAAATAATCGTTTTGGCATAAAATAGAATTCCTTGAAAAATACTAAATCAAACCTTGTTTTAGTTTTCAGGCAATATCTGGAGCTCTAGATATCGGATTGAGATGTTTTTAATATGGATAAAAAGCTAAGAAAGAGCTCCACAACTTTTATGTTTAGGCAAAAAACCAGTTCTATCTCCAAGTAAAAACTGCTAACTTGAGGAATGAAATTGCCTCATTTACCTAGCATGAACAATAAAGACTCTAAGAAGCATAGGAAAGATACAAGGAGTTGCTAAGGAGATGTCCTCATCATGGGTTACCAGATTGGTAGCAACTGCAAGCTTTCTATAGTGGGATGACGCACATCTCTAGAATTCTTGTAGATCCTGCAGCTGGAGGATCTTTAATAGGAGAAGATGCTTACAATCTACTTGAGGAGATGGTAGCCAATGCATACAATGGCCCTCCGAATGTAACAATTCAAAGAAAGTACTTAGAGTGCACGAGCTGGATGTCCTTACAACTTTGTCTTCTCAAGTTGCATCTATATCCAAGCAAGTGAGCTCATTGACAAACCAAGCAAATATAATCAGCACTCCTACTGAAACCTGTGATCAATGTGGAGGACCTCATGTGAGCACGTAATGTCAAGAAGGATACTCATTCATACCAGAGCAAGCTCACTATGTCAGAAATCAAAGAAATGACCCATTCTCAAACACTTACAATCCAAGTTGACAAAATCATTTAAACTTTAATTAGAGGAATAATCAAAATGTGTTCAAGCCATAAGGGAATTACCAGCAACAAGCTCTTCAACCAGCAAATCCATCACAACAGAAAGTGAATGTGGAAGATGCACTGGCTCAACTAAGCATGAATACATCTCAATTCATGGCTAGGACTAACGCAACACTTAAAAGCCAAGAAGCCTTAATAATGAACTTGGAGATCCAGATGGGCCAAATTACAAACATGCTGAATTCCAGGCAACTAGGAACTCTACCAAGTGACACTAAAAGAAACCCAAGAAAGTATGTGAAGGTTGTTGCACTAAGAAGTGGGAAAGAATTGAAAGATCCTATAATTAAAAAGAAGGATGACGGAGAAAAGAAAGAAAGTGGAGAAGAACATAAGGAGGAAGTACAAAAACAAAAGGAGGAAGTACAAAAACCGAAGGAGGATATGTGATACCAGGAAAATCAGCTTTCTAGATAATTCTCCTCCATATGTACCACCAGTTCCATACCCTTAAAGACTTGCGAAGGCAAAGCTAGATAAGCAGTTTGGCAAGTTTCTGGAGGTTTTCAAAAAGTTACATATCGACATTCCTTTTACAGACACTCTTGCCCAAATGCCCAGTTATGCAAAATTCATGAAGGACATTCTCTTAAATAAGCATATGCTTGAGGAATTTGAGACAGTTGCACTTACTGAGAAGTGTAATGCTATTTTACAAAATAAGTTACCACTAAAGTTGAAAGATCCAGGAAGCTTCTGTATACCTTGCATTATAGGTCAATGTCACTTTGAAAGAGCACTTTAATACTTGATTATTCCCAAAATATTCAATTAAGTCCCACAAAAGCCCAAAATTAATTAATAAAAATATATAAATATTTAACTCTATCAATTCCCCACACTTAAGCTTTAACACTCCTGATCAAAACATTTAACTCAACACTAGGCAAAGAAGGATGAAAGTTGAAAGAGTAGGCAAGATCAAGCTTCAAGAATCACACTTAGTCAAATAACAAGGTATCCTCCTATCCAAATCCAATGAACATACCAAAAATTGAAGTAGCTAAAGCAATGCAAAGTTTAATTACAATGAGCTTAATTGGAAACCATAACTAGGATAAGTGTTTACACTCTTCTCTCATATAAGGTAGTGTTTCACTCACATCCACTTTAACCACACTCTACTATAGGCTTGAAATATTTCTAGGCTCTCCACTACTTGTAACAATGGCATAAATAAATCCAAAGGACTTTGTAGGGTTGTAATGTTGAATAGGCCAAATGATGAAAAATGTAACAAATACTATGCTTGCACCAAATAATTTACTAGATTACTTAGCACTATAGAACTAACTTAATTCACATATTTTACTATTGTGACTTTATTTCTTTCTTTGAATATTTCTCTTTTTTTATTCACACTTTTTCTTCTTTTCTATTTTCTTTCTTTTAACTATTCACATGGCAATTTTTTTTCATTTTCCTTTTCTAATATATAATAGTACTCTCTCTTTTTTTTCAATAGTGCTAGGAAGAACTTGATAAAGGATGCAAACATAGCATTTGTATAATGAAATAGAAACAAAAGCGAAAGGCTTAAAGGGGTAAACTAAGGTGAATGATGAATGGTTTGTGTTTAGGTTAGAAGGTTTAGAAATGAATGCCAATGCCATCTCTATCCATACCATTGCAAAATATATCCTCAAGCAAGAAACAAAACAAGTTCTAGAGAGCAATAATCTAGGTGGATAAATCACACAATGAAATGAACAATTAGGCTCAAAACACCTTCCAACTAGGCTTTGTGTTCCCTAACAAACTCATCAAAATTAAACCATGTATAATTAAAACACTTGAATTTTGTGGCAATTCACTAATTCAAAGTAAGTGTCAACCATGAATCTAACTAAGAGTAATTGAGATATTTGATCATGACTAAAGGCTTCAAAAATCTCAATGAATTAGACCAAAAACAACAGGGGATACAAGTAGGAGATAAAGGCATATGATATCACAGTGAAATCCATCATGAGAATAAACACACTCCCCCACACTCAATCCTTACATTGCCCTTAATGTAATGCACAAAAACAAAGAACCTAGACGCACTTATCTCCTAGGTGAAGTGAATGTTGTGAAGTCCAATTCAAGATTGAAGCACAACACATCATCGTCACAAGGAGAGAGAGAAGACAAGACATAAGTGGAAATAGTTCTAAAAAATTAGGCATAAGGATATGAGAAAAGAGTAGTGTAGGATAAGGTTAAGCACAAGAGTATGACTCAAAATGGAGTTTATTCAATTGGAAAATGCAAACAAACAAACTACTTTTTACTACTGATAAGTCCCTCCCCCACACTTGTTCAATAGCATATATCATCAAATAAAACAAGGAACAAGGTAAGGAAAGAGACTACCGTGTAATCATGGTGGCTTGTAACTAGATAGGAAAATCAGAAGGAAGCTCAGTATTTTCCTCCTCAACAGTATAGGCCCAAGTAGGAGTAGAGTTTCTCAAATGTAAAGATAATAAGAATAAGGGCAACCACCAAGAGAATTAGCCTGCAAAGAGTTAACCAAAACAACAGCAGTACCTACTCCAAAGATGCCACATGAATCAAAATACTTAAATCCATGGAAAGCATTAGAACAAATGAAATGGCATAACTGTGTATGTAATGTGAGAAGGCTAGAGTTGGTTGCATTTGATAACAAGTGCTTCTCACAACTAATAAAATCAACTAGTGGCATACAACAAACAATACTAGGTATCAAAGAATCAATTTGGATTTCAGTAATGGTAGTGACATAGTCAAGCACCACTCTATCATGTGTAGCACAATCCAAGTCAATAGAATCGCTAACAACATCAAATTCTAATAAATCAGGAGGTAAATCACATGATAAGATTTGGGAGTAGGATTCATGAATATGCTTGACATCATCTAGTAAAGAAGTATGATAATCACAAAGAACAAAACTAGGTCCAAGCAATTCAAGTGAATCAAGGTGAATCTCTCCTACCAAATCAAAAGCACTATTAATTGAAACAATGGGTACATGCTCGTCATCATAAAAAATGTGCACATTGAATTCTTGTAAACAAAGATTGACCTTAGAGTTAGTGATGAATTGTGATTTAACATCTTTATCTTCACTCTTGTGTGAAGTAGAAAATGCATAATCCAATATAGAATTGGAGTGCATCAAGTCACTTTCACAAGGAAGAGAGGGAGAAGAAGAGAAAGATAAAGGAGTTTGATTCTCAACATCATGCATGACATGCATATCACTAAGTTCTAGAGAATGGTCATCTCTACTTCTATGCATTTCAACAAATTTAGGATATTTCTTATTAATACAATCCATACACATTGTATTTTCATCACAAGAACATGTAATTTTAGCACTAGCATCATCATTATCATGCAAATTATCACTCAAAGTATGATGCAAAGAAGTAGAATCATTAAAGGTATAGGCTCATCCAAGCTACCACTACGAGAATCAATGAGTTGAGCAATTATATGTTCAAGCACATTAGAGGGAATTCAACAATTATTTCCTCATCCACCTCATCATTACTCAAATCATTAATTACTTCATCAATCAAAGTAGTATGATAGTCAACTTTTGTAATGATAGGATTCTTACCAAAGGGTAAGAAAGACTCTTCATTGCTCTGTTGTACTTGCTTCACTTCTTGTGCTTGAATGGATGCATTTGATAGAATCATTGAAGGTTGAGAACTCTTTACAAGTGAAGTAGTTTAAAGCTCTTGATTTTGGGTTCCTTGTTCCTCCTTTTATAGTTTTTGAGCCCAATGGGTTCCAACTTCACCTCCCGTCTTTACCCATAACATGTGATCATAGTATGCTTTGAAGAATTTTATCAATATCTTTCAATTGCTCTTCTCTCTCCTTAGAGCTATCAATTGTTCCTTGATGAATGAGTAACTGAAGGTATTGCTCTTGGAGTGTCTCATACTTTCTTGTTAAGGCATTTGTTAGGGAATCAATATTGTGGGGCAAGAAAATGGTATCCAATCCACTAAGGGTCATGAAATGGAGGTAGAGGTTCAAGGTAGGATGGTGGGGAAGGTTCACAAAGTGGTGGATGAAATGATTGGAATGAAGATTGAAATTAGGGTTGGTATAGTGAGCAAGAGGGTAGATCGTGTAAAGGAGATGGTTCATAGGGTAGCCTTAGTGGTGAAGGGATGGGGTCAAGATTTAGGTTGTATGGTGGGGAACAAAAGTCATGTTGAGGTCTTTATGGGGGTTGTAGGGAAAATGAAAGACTATGGAAGGGTTGGTGTGGTGGAAAAGATTGTTGGAGATAGGGTTCATGATATAGGTTGTGGAAGGATGAATCATATTCTTGACTATTGGAACCTTTCTCTAGACTCTCCAACTTGGCTTGAACAAGCTCTAATTGATGTTGTATGGCTTTAAAGCTTTGTGAAAGAGGATCTTTCATTCTAATAGTGTTACTAAAAGCTTCCCAAGGATGAAGAATGCAAAGTTTCTTACCACAAACAATAGTAAACCACGCAATGGCCACTAAGAACATGATAACAAAGCAACAGAATTCAATTATATTTTTAGAGAATTTTATATGCCAATGGAATGCAAAACAACTATGAACACGAAAAATGACTAAACCACTATCTAACACTCCAACAATTAATAACTAACTAAGACAAACTCAAAAACACACTAACAACCAAGCTAAGACACACTATGACAACTAAAAAGAACACTTAACTACTTAAAACCTTGGCAATCATCCTCCCCGGCAACGGTGCCAATTTGATGAACCCATATCGTGTGAGTTCTCAAAATAAAACTAGGTTTGGAAATGTAGCATAGTAGCTCAACCTAGATCATTCTTGTGAGGAGATTAATTTCCAAGTTTCTAAATAGTAAAGTGATAAAAACCTTAAAGTTGTGAGAAATCATTTTGAGAATTTGATTTTAAAACTAATGAAGTAATCTAATCTAATTCAATATTTTTGTATTTTTCAGTTTTTAAAACAAAGAATCAAACAAAATTGAAATTAACACTAACAACAAGATAAATTCAATTAACTAGTATAATGATAAAATGAGATTCCCTTGAGTTGAGGTTTTAGTCTTCCTTGCTTGCTAATGATTTGAATTCCATAATGAGCCAAGAGGATGGAGCTAAGTTACCACTAGCTCTATACTTGCAATAATCATTTAATTCATTCTACCGAAGTAGATGAAGCTTGATGATTGAAGAAGAAATTAGCTATGAGAATCAAAAACCGAACATCTCTTCCTCTTTTATTCAATTCACGGCAATTCCCTACTCCAAGTTGCAGCCCTCCATTCAGTCTTCACTCTTCCCTTTATTTTTGCTGCTGCTCCTTTTTCTTAATTCACAGCTGCCATTCCTCTTCCCTTTTCTCTTCAAGTCCAGTGCCTCTTCCCCTTTTTCATTTCAGCCTCCTTTTTACAATGTCAGCTACTTTTTTCTTTCTTCAATTATGTTGTTCCACACTGTTATCCCTCTCGGTCCACCTCTCTAAATTCAGTCAAGCCCTCCTTTTCTCATTCAACTATTTCGGCCAACTTCTCTAATTGCTCCAGCTCATTTTCACGTCCATTCTCCCATTCCATTCGGTCCAAGTCATCTCAATTCTTCAACTCAATCAACACCACCTTCTTCATGCTTTATTCAATTTGGTCCAATCATTCACACATGCTCCTACTTACTTCTCTTTTTTCGGTCAAGCCTTATTGTTTTCCCCTATTATCTTTCGGTCTAATCTCTTTTTAATTTGGCCTACTCTCCTTTTCGTGCTATTCGGTTCAGCTAGCTTCATTCATTTTGGTCTCTCCTTTTCCTTATTTCAATTCAACCACCACTCCCTCAAAAACTATAGTCCTCACTTCCTTTTCTTTCTTCAATTCATCTAGGTTAAATAAGTTATGCCACATCATCACCTACAAAATTAGATTCACAAAGGTAATATATTTTGTTCACAATTAAAGAATAATGGGAATAACAAATATTAATTAAAAATATAACAATTTAACCACTATAATTCCAAAATTATTCTTTCACTAAAATCTCACATTAACACTTGATTATGCCCAAAATATTCAATTAAGTCCCACAAAAGCCCAAAATTAATTAGTAAAAATATATAAATATTGAAGTCTATCAGGAGCGCAATGCTATTTTACAAAAGAAGTTACCACCAAAGTTGAAAGTTCTAGGAATCTTTTGTATACCTTGCACTATAGGTCAATGTCACTTTGAAAGAGCACTTTGTGACCTTGGAGCAATTGTAAACCTCATGCATTTATATGTATACAAGAAACTTAGTCTTGGAGAGGTGAAGCCGACCACAATTTCATTACTTCTAGTTAACTGATCAATAAAACATCTGGGGGTGTCTTAGAAGAAGTTATGGAGAAGGTGGACAAACTCATCTTTCCAGCTGATTTTATAATACTCGACATGGAAGAAAACCAAGAAATTCCTATCATTCTTGAGAGGCCATTCCTAGCAACTGGGAGAATGTTAATTGATGTGCAACAGGGGAAGTTAACCTTGCAAGTTCAAGATAATTAAGTATCCTTTAACATTTTCAAGGCTTTGTCCTTTTCAGATAAAGGTGACACCTGTTACAAAATAGATACATTGACCAGCTACACAAAAGACATGGTGAATGAAATCTACATGGATCAACCATTAGCAATAGAAATGGTAGATGTATCAAAATCTACTAATACTGAAGTCTTGGAGCAAATTAGGTACTTGGAAGCAAATTCCCCAATCTTTATCAAGAAACCATTTGGAAAGGCCTAGTAAGCCGGTACCATGAATAGAGAAACCACTAATACTAGAGTTGAAAGCACTACCATCCCGCTTAAAGTATGCTTATTTGGGAGAAAATTCCACATTACCAGTAATTGTCTCTACAACTCTTACTCCCGATGAAGAAGAAAAGTTATTAAGAGTTTTAAGGGAGTATAAAACAGTATTTGGATGGTTAATAGCTGATATAAGAGGGATTAGTCCTTCAATTTGTATGCATAAGATCTTGATGGATGACAATTACAAGCCATCAGTTAAGCACCAGAGAAGATTCAATCTGAATATGAAGGAGGTAATAAAGTGACTGGATGCTAGTATAATCTACCCAATCTCTAACAGTTAATGGGTAAATCCAGTCCAAGTTGTTCCAAAGAAAAGTGGAATGACAGTAGTGCCTAATGAGAAAAATGAACTAATTCCACAATGAACGGTGACTAGATGAAGAGTATGCATCATCCATAGCAAGCTCAATAAAACCACTAGAAAAGATCACTTCCCTCTCCATTTATAGACTAGATGCTAGACAGACTAGCTGGGAAAGCCTATTATTGTTTCCTGAATAGGTACACAGGATATAATCAAATTACAATTGCACCGGAGGATCAAAAGAAAATAACTTTTACATGTCCATATGGTACCTTTGCCTTTAGAAAGATGCCATTTGGTTTATGCCCAACAACATTTCAAAGGAGTATGATGACAATCTTTTCAGACATGGTGGAAAGGTTCATTGAGGTGTTCATAGATGATTTCTCATTTTTTGGAGAATCATTTGATTATTGTCTTTCAAATATGGCAAAAGTCGTGTAACGTTGTGTGGAGACAAATTTGGTTCTAAATTAGGAAAAATGCCATTTCATAGTGAAAGAAGAAATTGTGTTGGGTCACAAGGTATCTGATCAAGGTATTAAAGTGGACCAAGCTAAGATTGAAACAACTGAAAAGAAACCATCTCCCTCTTCAATCAAGGGCATTCAGAATTTTTTAGGCCATGCGGGTTTCTATAGAAGATTCATCAATGACTTCTCAAAAATCACAAAGTCACTGTGCATATTGTTGGAGAAAAACACTCCCTTTATGTTTAATAAGGAGTGCTCATCAGCCTTCCAAACTCTAAAAAGTGTTTTGACATCTACTCCAGTTATTATAGCTCTAGATTGGAACCTTCTATTTGAAATGATATGCGATGCAAGTGATTATACAGTTGTAGCTGTTTTCAATCAAAAAAGAGACAAGGTCTTTCATGCCATCTACTATGCTAGCAGGACACTCTCAGACAAATAGTTGAATTATGCAACAATAGAAAAGGAGCTATTAGCAGTCATGTTTTCCATCCTCATTTAGCAATCAGTTTATTTTAATAGCTATTGACTATGTCTTTAAGTGGGTTGAAGTCACTGCTTTTCCTATAAATGATTCTCGAGCGGTCGTAAAGTTCTTGAGAAAGAATATTTTTACAAGATTTGGAGTGCCTAGAGCCATTATCAGTGATGGAGGAAGGTATTTTTGCAATCAACAACTCCAATTAGTATTAGTTAAATATGGAGTAATGTAACCCCCTTCAAAATTAAGGCCGAGATTTACGTTTATAAACACATAATTAAGGTAGAATTAGAGACCATAGACGATTTGGGACTTAAGAAAGTAAATTTCCCAAAATTGGGGTTTTCAAAAAATTTTACAAAACCTGTTCTCAACGGTCTCATATCCACATTTCAATACATAAATGACCTATACAGGTTGATTTCATTCATACATATCAGAGTACAGTATAAATTTCTGACACACTCGAGTTCCATTAATTCATAAAAGGGTTCTTACACGGTATAATGCCCATAACTTCTTTCCCATTACTTGGGGATTACACAAAACTATACAATGTATCCCAATATATATACAATTGGTCCAAAAAGAAATATCCAATTGATTTTACATGATAACTATAATATCCTGAATTATAATCAAGGATTAATAACTTTAAAGTGATCTAATTAATGATAATTAAGCACTTTTGAAGTATATGATGTGCAATGTGATATAAAAGTACTTAGTGATGGTTTAGTAAGCATTGTGACGATAAGGGGCAAAATGGTAAATTTACCGATAGATTGGTTAGTTACCGAAGAGGAGACTCATTGGAAATTGAGACTAATGGTTAGAATTGTGTTTAAGAAATTGGTTGTGCTTGTGCATGTGTTATATGAATTTATAGAAGGGAGGATGAGATTTTGTCATGTGTCTAAATGAGAGCCACTGGATTGAAGTCAAAAAGTCAAACATTTTTTCCCTCTCTCTTTCCTTGTCAAAGTTGGCTCTGTGTGTGAGTGTGTGTGAAGGGAAAATAATTGCATCATCATCCTCTCACTCTCTTATTTCTCTTCACTTCCATTTTCGTCCCAAACTAACCAAGAAAGAGAAAGAGAAAAGCTTGGTTTTAGGTAATTGAATGCCTTCAAATGCTCATCCTATGTTTATTAAAGTTGTTCAAGGTGTTGAGGGTTTCCTTGCCATGATTTCAGAATTTTGAAAGAAGGTGCTTTGAAGTTTGCACAAGCTTGAAAGCTAGAGAATCAAGAAGCTGATCATTGGAAGTTGAAGAGGTGTGTATTTATGGTATTTTGGTATAATTGTTTTGACCATTGGTTGAGTTTTGAGAACTTTGGATTTTGCCCTAATTTTAGCCTAATTATGAAATGCATGAACTAGCTAGTGTTTTATGATGAAATTGATGCCAAATAGTGTCTTGTTATCAATGGTTGTGGTTTGGATTTGAAAAGGGAAAGTTTGATTATTAGGTGTTATTGGGTGCAATGTGGTTAGAAGAGTAGAATGTGTTGTTGTGGTAAGATTTTGATTGTTTGGAGTTTACCAATAGGTTCTTTGTGTCAAAGTGAGTGAGAATGAGCCTTAATATAAGTTTTAGGACCATTGGAACCATAATGGGTAAATTTGGGAAAAATGTATCAGTTGCTGCGATTCTGGCTTCTGATGCATAACACTCGAGTGAGGGAAAGGCTCACTCGAGTGTGGCGAGACATTTTCCCTGTTTCCTTTCATTTTTGCTTGGGTTCTCGGGTAGAACTCACGAGTGCACTTCTTGACTTGCGGGTGAGATATAATCTCACTCGAGTAAGCAGGGGCATGCTTGAGTGAGGGAGTAAGTCTAAGACTTTGGAATTTATGGTTGCTCTCGGGTAGTCACTTGTGGTACCTCACTTCTTGGTGCTCGAGTGTATTTGAGGTCATCACTCGAGTACAGCTTCTAGTGCTCGAGTGAATATGAGGGATATTATGAGGTTTGCTCTCAGGTAAACACAACTGTGGGCATCACTCGAGTGAGCCAGCCCAAAATTAGTACTTCTTTTCCGAAAAAGGCGTCTTCGAGGATAGTTACCCTAACCCTTTAGGCATGTATGTAGGCATTTAATAACCACTTAAAGAGTTCATATGAATACCAACTTAAAGTATTACAGAATTAAAAACTTGGAAAAGAGATTGATCTATTGTCCCTAAATTGGTTTATAGGATTCAACATCTGCCGTCCTCGTGAGCCCACTGTGCCAGCGAATGTCAAGAAGGAACAAGGTAGTGAATCTTTCTTTTATACCATATGTGATGTATTGTATGTGTGTTATATCATTGATTTGTGATGAATTTGTATGCTGCGATATCTGTGAATATGTGTAAGGGATGAGGATGGGGTGTGATATGTAAGATTATATGAAAAGCTGAAAGGCTATTTGTGAAGGCTGACAGGCCAATTATGAAAGCCGGATAGCTGTATGAGCTATAAGGCTATGTGTATACACTGCCACGCCAACAGTCCCTGAGTCACTAACAACGGTTCGGGTTAGGACGGTGAGCCTTCCCGGTGGTAAAGGGGATAAGGGTGGAGTGTGATTTGTGTTACTGCTGTATAATGATTGCTTACATGCTATTGCTTATGTGTGGTATAAATGTTTTGTTACTATTGGGATTCTCTTGAATCTCATTCTTTCCTTTGACTAACCTTCCAGACAGGGCAAGTGGCTCCAAGGAGAAGCGAACAACCCGGAGCGGTTAGAACCCTATAGGGACATTTTGTTCAGGCCATGTTGGTTAATCATATTGGACAGGGATTTTGTAAATTATTTTTGGGTTGTAACTATTAGTTGAATATAGTTGTGTAATTCCCCCTATGGGAATTATAAACCTTTTAGTGAATGAATGGTACCTGGGGGTTGCCAGGATTTTTGTTGTATACTCTGATATGTATGAATGTAGATTAACTGCACAGTTGATTATATTCGATAATTGAACCTATGACCGGGGAAGGAAAGAAGTTTTCAAAATGTTGTGAAAACCCTATCTTAGGGAGGGTGTTCAAAATGAGTTTCAAACTATCTTTCGATCTCTAATCTATTTTATTGTGCGTTATCGAAACTTAATTACTCTTATTAAGGCAGGGGGTTACAATAACCAACAACCAAATAATCAAAATGAAGTCCTACAACAAAGCTCTAGCTGATCTTAGTCACCCGCTTTCTCTTCGATCCTTCTGCCCTGTCTAAAAGTTTGTATTTAGGAGAGTGAGATTCTAAAGAATCCCCGTAGTAACAAATCACTCATAATATGCACAACTTCAAAGCATGAAAGTAAATCATCCATACAACACACAGCAATCCCAACAACAGTTACAACAGCCGGGGTAGGTATCATGGGCATGGATAAGAATTCCTAAATTCCTAGTTGATTTCTATGATAAGGGTATTTTATATGTGGTAGGTAACTAAATTGGAAGGGTCCTGAAAGTGGACACTAATACCCTTAGGCAAACCAAAGGGCGTTTTGCCCTAATATGTGTTGAGGTTGATTTGAGTTCACCTTTGCTTCCGTCCTTGATGATTAATGGGAAAGAAAAGAAGTTTGTTTATGATGGTTTGCATTTGATTTGCTTCTCTTATGGGCGGTATGGTCATGATATTGAACATTGTCCAAATAATCATGAAACAAATACATCAAAGTCGTCATGTATGGCTAACACGTCAGCTTCTACAGCTATAACACCATCACCCACATCCTCTGAAATAACTACTGGAATGTATGGGGAGTGGATGGTGGCGTCGCATCAAAGAAGGGGGCAATGGATCTCGTATGCAAGGAACGACAATTATGGTCTTGAGCCTAGGCGTGATTTGCATTCTCTGAATATGGGAGGAGAATCTCGCTTTGAGGCTATAAATGCTGAAGACATGAGAATTATTGATGGAGTTTCTGGTGATAACACATATCAAGGGAAGATTCGTGTTAGTTCAAAGCCAGAAGATAGTTTACGTGAAACTAAAGGGAAAGCTGGTCATCTATCTTATTTAAATAAAGGGAGCAAGGGCAATAATGGATCAGATATTTCAAATGTAAGGAAAAAGGAGAGAAATTGTGATGCTATGAATAGTGTTGGGCATTTAAATAAGTTGAATAAAACATGTGGGATCCAAGTAGTTAAGAAGAAAGGATTTAAGGAGGGATCTCCCCAAGAAATCTTGAGTACAGGGAAAATACGAGAAGTTGGACTGTCTTGTAATTTAAGTGGGAAGTGGGGTCAGAAATAAAAAATAATGTTATGAAAATAGATTCCAGTTCCCTCGCTATTCGCCTAAAAGCCTCCAACCCTCTTGACTCAGGTGTAGAAGGAGGAGAGACTTTTGCAACTTGACCTAATCCACTTAGAGGTGTTGATGACGTGGTGATGCATGGTATTGAGGATGTGCAGGCAGGACATATGTCTTAATAATGCCTGGTTTGTTTGTGTTCTGCTTCTCTTTTATAAATTTTTTAATAATTACTATGACTTGGAATACTTGGGGTGCCGATGGTGCCTCCTTTCAAAGGTTACTTAGTGATGTTGTTGCCAAACATGGAGTTAATTTATTTACGCTGTTAGAACCTAGACAGCTAGGGATAAAAGCTAAGCTCATTGCTAGGAAGTTGGGATAGATGAATATGTATGTGGTTGAAGCTCGTGGCTTCAGTGGAGGTAAGTGGTTGTTCTGGGATTCTACTTTAAATTTCTCTGCTACTTGTTTAGGTGATCAATTTATCCATAGGGTGGTTAATAAAGGCACCAATGATGAGTGGTCTCTTACTGTGGTGTATGGGCACCCAAATATGGTTATTAGACGCCAGTTGTGGCATACTCTTGAGGGTATTCGGCAATTGACTGTTGGAAGCTGGGTTGTAATTGGAGATTTCAATGCTTTTTCAAGTCTCGAGGAACGCTAGACCAAGAATCACAGGAGGAATAATGGTATTGATAGGTCCTTCTGGAATTGGCTTTTGAGTAGCGAGTTACTTGATATTGGTTTTAATGGTCCTCAATTTATATGGGGCAATTTGACTAGCCAAAGCAGAATAGATAGAGCCTTGGTAAATAATTGTTGGTTTTTAAATAACCCTAATGCCACTGTGACACATTTGCCTAAATATAAATCTGATAATTGTCCGGTGTTGGTTGATATTGAATCTTATATTCTTATGGCAAAGAATCGAAGGCCTTTTAGATTTTTCGTGCCCTGGGTTATGCATGATGAATTCAAAAATTTTGTTCATTCACACTGGGCAGTGGATGATGACTGGTATGGATCCATTAAACAATTTACTGAGGACTTGAGGTTATGGAATAAAGAGGTTTTTGGCAATATATAATATATGAAAGACATATTATATCAAAGATTAGATAGGATTAATGCAAAGATGGCTTTGGTAGGTATCTCAGAGCACCTTGAAAAGTTACGAGGGGAGCTATGGGGCGAGCTTGAGAAGCTATTGGCACAGGAAGAAGTCATATGGCTTCAATACTTTAGGGCTAATTGGTATGTGGATGGAGATCATAATACTAAATACTTCCACTATGTGGCTAATGGTAGACGAAGAAGGAATAAAATTGAAGCTTTGAAGCTTGAATATGGGGAATGGACATATAATGCAGTGGAAATTATGAGATCGAGAAGCTAATTCTTTGAAAACTTGTATACGGAAACCCATAATTATAATGGATTTTGGTATTCGGATGCACTTATCCTGAAATTGATGATGTAAATCTGCATATTTTGGGGAGATTGGTTGAAGATCAAGAGATTAAAAGAGCTTTGTTTGATATGGGGCTGTTGAAAGAGCCAGGGCCAGACGGATTCAATCTATTATTTTACCAAAGCCAATAGGAAACCATTGGACCGTCAGTGATTGAATTAGTTAAAAGAATTTTCAATGATCCGATGTGGATACAACAAATCAATGGGACTCAAATTGTTCTCATACTGAAGGTGGATCATCCTGAGACGTTTCACGATTTTCATACCATAAGTCTTTGCAATGTTGTGTACAAGATTGTTACGAAGGTTATATCAAACGGACTCAAGGGAATCATGCCTTTGGTGATAGCCCCGAATCAGTGCAGTTTTGTTAAAGGGCGTCAGAGTTTCGATAATGTTATCCTAGTGCTGGAGATCATTCACTCTATAAAGTCCTTAAAAAGTAAAAAGGGTTTCATGGCCATTAAGATTGATTTGGAGAATGCTTATGATCGTGTTAGATGGAATTTTGTCAATGACTGTCTAAGAGAACTCAAGATTCCTGAATATCTTCTTAATGTTATTCAAGCATGTATGTCGATGTCTTATTTGCAATTGCTTTAGAATGGAGATGCTACTAATATGTTTTGCCCTTCCAGAGGGGTTAGACAAGGTGACCCATTATCGCCGTATCTTTATGTTATCATGATGGAAAGATTGGGGCATCTTATCCAAATGACAGTAGAAGAGCGTTTCTGGCAACCGTTTAGGCCCTCTAAATGAGGTACTCCTATCTCTCATTTTTTTGCTGATGATCTCATTTTGTGTGTAGAAGCAGATCTAGATCACGCAGGGGTTATTAAGGCTATCTTGGATGACTTCTATGACATTTCAGGCCAGAAAGTCAATGCTGGAAAGTCAAAATTTATTTCTCAAAGAACGTGAATCATATCAAATGCAAAGAAATCAGCGATTTTTTGAATTTTACTCCAACGTCGAATTTGGGAAAATACCTGGGAATGCCTATATTACATGAGTAGAGTTCAAAGACAACGTATAGTTTTCTCCTGAATAAGATGGATGCTCGCCTGGCCAATTGGAAGTCTAACATGTTATCGATGGCTGCCAGGCATACTCTTGTGTCTTCTATAATGTTAGCTATGCCATCTTATGCTATGCGGACAGTGCCTCTTTCTTTGGGGATTTGTGATGAAATTGACAAACGATGTCGTAACTTCCTATGGGGTAGTAGCTCAACCAGCAGAAAACCTCATCTAATCTCTTGGGACCTCATGTGTGCACGTAAGGAGGATGGAGGCTTAGGTCTTAGGTTGGCTCGTTACCAGAACCAGGCTTTCTTGATGAAGCTTGGATGGAGTATGATTAATAGAAGAGACTCACTTTGGGTCAGGTTTTTGCGAGAAAAGTATAAAGCTGGGAATGATATTATTCCTAAAGTTGAGAAGCGCCATCAGAGTCTAGTATGTGGAGGGGTACTACATTTGGACAATGGCCAGAACATTTCTTTCTAGAATGACATATGGGTACTGCATTTGGACAAGCTTCATAGTTTGGCAATCCAAGAACTGCCTAGAAATACTACTGAATGGAGAGTAGCTGATTGTATAACTTCCTCCGGACAGTGGGATATGAGCAAGTTTAATCACCTACTTCCAGGACAAGTATGTATAGCTATTGCACGCATTAATATCAATCAGTTAAATGGGGAGGATTTTCCGGTTTAGAGATGGTCTTCAAATGGAATTTTCTCAATCAGATCCGCTTATAAATACCTGGTTGGCACCCAACAGCATCACACTAAGTACTGGTGGAGATGTGTTTGGAAGTTGAAAGTCCCTCAAAGGTACTGTATTTTCTTGTGGTTGTGCTTTCATGGTAGACTAATGACAAACATGGTGCATTATCATCATGGTTGTCATCCTACAGGTACTTGTGATATTTGCCATAATTCTCGAGAGTTAGTACTTCATGTTTTACGGTATTTTCCACTTACTTCTGAATTATGGAATGGATTTTTACCGTCGGATTGGCGGGATCTATTTTTTGGCATGTTGGATAGAAATGACTGGCTTACATGGTGTGCGGGGAGAAAAGACGTAATACAGGTATTCGAGTTTTGCTTTGGTTTACAGTACTATGCCGATATGTCTAGTTGGCTCGTAATGGCCGATGCTTTAACAACAATACTTGGAGTAGACAGGCTATATTAGCCTGTGCTCATGTCTGCTTAACATGGGGTAATACAAGACTGTTTCGAAATCAAAGTGAAGACAGGAACCAGCCCCATTGGAAGCCACAACCGCTTAGGTGGGTGAAGATTAATACTGATGGATCCAGGAATGACAACTTAGGGACTTACACTTGTAGAGGTGTTTTGCGAGATCACAATGGTGAGTTTTTTATGGGGTTTATGTACAAGATAGGGCAAGGAACAATAATATCTGCAGAAGCTTGGGGTGTTTTGTGGGGACTTAAATGCATGGAATAGAGGATACAGACAAATCCTGATTGAATCTTATTATAGTGAAGTCATGGATCTAATTCAGGGTAAGGTGTCTCAAGAACACCCTGATTTTCAACTTTTTATGGAGGTTAACACAATGATGGACAGAGACTGGGAAGTGGAAATTTCACATTACACTTGAGATGTTAAGACAGTTGCAGACGCTATGGCAAAAGCAGCTTGGAAGTTGACGATTGATCTCCATATCACCGATTCGCCACCTAATGCTATTACCACCTCTTTATTTATTGATGTAAATAGGATGAGACTGCATGTTGACTTAGGAGGATAGCTTCTGATGTGTTTGTAGAATATCATTTTCTATAAAAAAAAAGTAGATAATGATGTGGCTCCCACCCAAGATTAATTTTGCACATGGATCAAAATAAAATTAAAATTAACCAAATTGTAAAATGTATATAAATGCAAAGAGACACCCGGTTATGAGTATACCAATTTTTTAATGTTATATTGATAAAAAAATTAAAAAGCTAAGGTGCAAAAATACTCTTGTACATCATATACATTTTTTTAGATGAGAAAATGTTTATGAAGTTTTTAAAATGGGATAAAAATACTATTTCTATTAACTGAATTAAAAGTCTGTTCGGTCAAAAAAAATTAAAAGTCTGTTACTTTTTGTGCGTGGATCTGACATATTATTTTTAAATGATTTTTTTAAGGGAAAAGTGTGCTCCTCCCTCTGTCTTCCATTGTTCACCAACCCTCCTCTGTCCTGCCTCCCTATTTTCGTACTCTCTCTCTCTCTCTCTCTCAGTTCCTCTGTCCTCCCTACCTCTCTCTTACTCAATTCTCATATCTCAACTCTCTCTCTCTCTCTCCAACTCTCTCGACTGGCTTGCTCCAAAATGAAATGGGTGCTGATGTGTGGAGACACAACCGACTCTCATTCGATGAAGGCAAGGGTGGGACAACAACATTAATAAATGAGGGGTTAAAATCCGGTCACGACATATTGGCTTATTTTTTAGGTTCGGGTTTGAGCCTGAATATAGGAGTTTTTTTTTAGATTCGAGCCTGAGTTTTCAAAAGGCCTGATAAAGCTTGAAGTTTGTTTAAGGGCCTATTTAAAATATAAGCATTTAAATAGGCTTAAAACCTATCTCTCCATATTTATTTACAACCTCTCAAACATATTTAAAAATATATGTCTTAAAAGTTTAATTTGGATGTATGCTCACCAGTAATAGTTTAGTAAGAAAAAAACACCTAGTAACAATAATTATCCAAGCCAGTTAGAATAATAAAGACCAATCTAAAAATATATATTTTTAAAAATCAACCAAGTATAACAAGTAGTAGCATGTAAAACCGGATTTTATCTTTTTTTTTCCTATAGAAACCGAGACAAACTTCTCCTACTGAGATTATAATATTTTATTGGGACACCACTAAAATAAACTTGTAGCAATTATTATGTTTTAACGAATGACACAAATCAAGGCAAATAGAGTGAGCTAATATTGCAGTCTTGGGCGATTGAAGAGAAGAAAGTTAAATGTATTCGACTAATAAATAAAAATGTTGAGTTTGAGGGTAAATGATGAGATGTTAAACCTAAGGTAAAAACTAATTTTGTAATTGTATAAATAATTTATAAAACTTATTTAGATTATATTATATATAATAGTATAAATTAAAAAGCATAAATAGGCCAGGCCTGTAGGCATGTAAGCTAGGCTTTATAAAAATAGGTCTGAGCTATTTACTTATATAGGCCTGACAAAGGGCCCGAGCCTTAGTCTGACTTATTTACTAAATAGACTACGTTATGTTTCATGTAGGATAGGCCATAGGTCCCTGATAAAGGCCTAACCTATTTTCATCCCTAAACATCATATACATTTTTTGGTAAAAAAATATTTATAAATTTTTTAAAATGGGACAAAAATATTATTTTGATTAATTGAATTAAAAGTTTTTTATTTTTTGTATGTCGGTCTGTCATTATTATTTTTAAATGATTTTTTTAAGGGAAAAGTGTGTTCCTCCCCCTGTCTTCCCCTCTTCCCCTACCTTCCTCTGTCCTGCCTCCCTATTCTCTTGCTCTCTCAGCCCCTCCGTCCTCCCTACCCTTCTCTCACTCAATTCTCAGCTCTCAGCTCTCTCTCTCTCTCTCTCTCTAACTCCATCCCGACCGGCTTGTTCCAAAATGAAATGGGTGCTAATGTGTGGAGACACAACTGGCTCTCATTCGATGAAGGCAAGGGTGGGACAACATCATTAATAAATAAGGGGTTAAAATCTGGTCACGACATAACTGAGTAGAGCACCTGAGAGTCTAAGAGTTCCTCCATGCACTGCCGAAAGCAGAGGCATAGGATCACTAGCTCGTTGCAGTTCAATTTTTGAGTTCTCCACTTGTACAAAAGTATTATGGTCCACCCTTGTCTTCATCGAAGGTCAGATTGCAGTTGTAGGGAGAGTTAAGAGCGGAGAATTGAGAGAGAGAAAGAGAGGGAGGAAGGATGGAGGAAGTGAGAGAAAGAGAGAGAGAGAGAGAGAGTAGGAGGGAGGACAGAGGAAGGTGGGGAAGAGAAAGGGAGGAACACTTTTTTAAAAAAAATAATAATGTGGGACCCATGTATAAAAAGGTAATGTAAGTTTAACCTATTTAATGGAAATTGTATTTTTACCTATTTTGAGAAGTATGTAATATTTTTGCATATAAAAAATGTATATGGTGTTAGATGTATATTTGATAAAATTTTATAAGTATTTTTACCTCTTAACCCTAAATTAATTTATTTTTTGGAAACGTCTTTTTTATTTTGATTAATATTAATACTTGTTAGGCGTAAAATAATAATGGGTCATGCCCAAAATGTGGTGATTGAAGAGGTTTGTTACAATGACAAATTCTTATCCTATCCTATCAATGGGGTAGGCTATATGAATCACAAAACACTATTATACTCTAAACTTAATATGTGAATTTATCCTAAAAAATTTCACTCTGGAGCGCTTTAGGGCTTTTTTGATTTTGTTCTTACAAAAAGTTTTATAAAACGGTTTTTGAAAATAAGTTTTAAAAATAAAAAAACCAAAAACTCTATTTGGATAGATTGTTTTGAAAAATATGTTTTTGAAGTGATGTGGCGGTGCGGTTGCCGATGGTGATGCGACGATGGTTGTCATTGGTAGTATAGTGTCGATAGTAGATAAGTAATGACTTCAAAAAATAAAAAATAGGAAAATAAAAACAAGAAAACAACTAAAGAATTTTTTTTTTATTGTTTAAAAACTACTCTTTTTTTTGTAAAAAAATTTTTGGAAAACAGTTTACCAAACAGGTTTTATTGTTTTTAAAACAAGAAAAAACTGTTTTTAAAAACAAAATCAAACAACCCCTTAGTATTTAGAAGTTTTTTTTGGGTTCAATGTCACCTGAAAGATTCCAAGTCATATCAAAAATATGTTTGCATGGAAGCAATTCCGTATAAATAAGTGTTACTTATTGTGAGATATCGATTTTTTTTCAACATAAGTAATATCTCATGCATTGTACAGGTGCACAAGCTTGTTAGTGGGGCCAAAGGCCATAACTTATAGTTTAGTGGCATATAAGCTCTTTGTAAATGGAAGGTTATGAGTTCGATCTTGCTTGTAATATTAAGCCGTCACTATAAAAAAACAGGGTATTATCCACGGAAATTACCACGAAATTTCGTCACTGAAATCATTGCAGACAGAAATTACCGATGAATTAGAGACGGAAACGCAATTACTGATGGAATATGTTCCGTCTTTAAAAAGTATGTGGCAAATTGATTTACCGACGGAATTTTTATTCATCGGAAATTACCGATAGATTACCCACTAAAAAATTCCATTGGTAATTACCGACGAAATTCTAACGGAATTTTTCTATGGGTAATATGCCACGTGTCTCTGTGAGATAATTGTTGCGTTTTGTGACAAAGGTGGGATTCGAACCTTGGATCTCTGGTATGTGTTCTGATGCATTTACCAGTTGAGTTGCTTTAACCCTATGTTATTTATTCACATAATAATATATATAATGTATTAATTAAAAAATATACAAAATATAAAATATATATTTATATATAATTAGATATTTCATTTTTTATAATATAAAATTAAAAAAATTTTAATTTCTTATTTCGTTTAAATATTTAATATAAATATAAATATATATAATATTACATATATATTTATATATTTCGTTTTTTATAAAATAAAATTTAAAATTTTTTAATTTCTTATTTTATTTAAATATTTAATATTAATATTAATATATATAATATTAAATATATATATTTTATATAATTACACTTTTTTTTTATGATATAAAGTGTACAATTTTTAATTTCTTATTTCATTTAAAATTTTTATTATTAATATTATTTATATTTAATATATTATATTAAATATTAATTTTATGATATTTAAATTTTTATTTGTTATAGATTATTTTTATTTTTATTATTTTATATAAATTATTAAAAGATAATAAAAAAATTATTAATTTTACCTACAGATTACCCACGGAATTCCGTCGGTAATTACCAACAGAAAAAATTATGTTAGTAATCTGTTAGTATTAACCAACAGAATTTTTTCCATCTTTAGTCCACCGGTAATTAGCTATTTATTACCTACGGAATTCCGTCCGTAATTTCTCATTCAAATTACCCATGAAATTCCGTGGGTAAGGCGGCGGTAATTATCAACAAAAAAAAAATTTCATGGGTAATCCATCAGTATTTACCGATGGAATTTTTTTCGTCTTTAATCCGTCGGTAATTAGAGACAGAATTGTTTTCTGTCGGTAATTCCGTCGAAAAATTTATTTTCTGACAGAATTTTCTGACGAAATTTATGGACGAAATTTTTTCGTTGGAAATTTCTGACGGAAATAATTCTGTCAGTAATAGCATATTTTTTTGTAGTAAGTGAGTGTGTGCCTCTGCTATCTGATATTTTGTTTAAAAAAAAAAAAAAGATAGTGATGCTATATATATGTAGAGAGAGACACCGCTGGGCCCAGAACCGTTGACCCCACTGAGATCCAACATGTTCACGAAATCCTCAGAACTTGGTGCCTCTGATGAGGACCTTGTGAAGGGTCTGGCCTCTTATCTGAACCCTAAAAGCAAGACAAGAACAAGAAACCACCACCACGCACTTGACCTTACAGCATATCTTAGCCATATTCATGTTTTGGTGTCTTTGTGAATGAAATTAATAGCACATATCAGATTAGTGATAATATGATACTAAAGATTGTTTCTGCATGCCTTATTTATATTTGTTTGAGTAGGTCTTTTGATTAATTTAACTAATTAAAACAATAGTCAAATCCCTTCTTTAAATAATTAAGGATGAGATACTTTAACAAAACAAAGATATATAAGATGTGTAACCATTTATGTTTGTTGATTTATTAATTGGTTTCAAAATTTAATTTGCTTCTGGAACACAGTTTCTTTCTGCTTTTGTTAAACAAAAGTTAATGTTTCCACGTATGTTAATCTTTTAAATCCTAACTTGTTCACCTTCTTTCACTAAAAATCCAAAAATTTTACTCTCTCTCTAGATCTCTCTTTGTGTGTGTGTGAGTAATATGCATTTAAAAAAAAAAAAAATTCAGTGTGTCCAATTTTTCTTGCTATATGTGTGGTAATTAACTAGTCATGTATCTTTCATAAAAAATAAATAAAAACTATTCATGGATAACATTATCATGAAAGGGAGCTTTTTTTTACCTTGACTCTAAATCTCTTTTGAAAGCTGTGGCCTTTTGTGAGAAAAGTTTAGACATATTTTCATTGTCAACAAGTAGGTAAAAGTTTATTCATAATTTAAAAGTTATCTTTTTGAATTTTTTGGGTGCGCCCTATTGTTCAAGATGCAACGGGTAAATTAACCACTACATGTATATATATATATATATAGTGCTCAGTGCGTTGCTTTTTCCCCTGTCCTTCCCCTTGGTTTCTAAAGTGGGAGTTGATTGTTGGTTTTTATTCGTCACTCTCAGTGAACTTCGTTGGTTCAATTAAGGATGCGAGCGACTTTCTTTTTTTTTAAAAAAAAAAAAAAATCAAATACCGGTCCAGTTAAAAACTCTCCGGTTAAAGTTTATTATGTGGAAATAGGGGTGTTGGGGATTGGGACGGGATTCCTTATCCTGAAAATCGGGAAATTTTAACGATTGGAATCGGGAATTTCCCGATCCCGGATTTCCTTTTTTTTTAAAAAAATCTATATATTAAATTTTTTGTTGTGCTTCCTTTAGTTTAGTATAAATATATAATTTATCTAATGTCATATTGTACCAAATAAGTCTAATATAAATATATAATTAGTTTAATACATTCTTAAAGTTGTCGATTCAGCTGCAAAAAGAACAAAGACAAGAATAAAAAATTAGAATTATTTAATAAATAATAAAAAAAATTAACTAAATAAACTAAAAGAATAGATATTAACTTAAGGGTGTTAGGGATTTTCACATTTTAGTTTACATTTGATCTTATTTTCTTAAATATTTTAAAAAAATATACATGTGTATATATATTCGGGATCGGGAAGTCTCATTCCTGATCTCGATCCCTACTTTTTCCCGATCCTGAAATCACATTCCGGATTTCGAAATTTTCGGGACGGGATTTTCCCGTACCGATTTAGAATCAGGAAGTCCCATTCTCGATCCCGATCCCTACTTTTTCCTGATCCTGAAATCACATTCCGAATTCCGAAATTTTCGGGACGGGATTTTCCCGTCCCGATTTACTCGGGATCGGGACAGGAAGACTAGAATGGGAAATTGATGAACACCCCTATGTGGAAAATCCCAGAAAAAGAATTTTAAAAATATTACAAACAGAATGGTGTTTCAAATATTCATAATATCAAATATGTGTGGATACATAATTTGTTCTTTTTAAAATTTAAAGAGAATGACAAAAATGCTCTAATACATACATACATATATATATATATATATATATATATATATATATATATATATATATATATATATATATATATTAGAACAAAATGCAACCCCCACCGGCATTTCATTAAGTTTTAATAACTTTCTTTAAAACCTAATGAAATGTGGGGAATGCCTTAACAAAAGTTGTGAATGAACTAAATGTGTGTATTTGTTATTACTTAGTAAAATAAAGTTGTTAAAACTTAATTAAATATGGGGAATGCCTTAACAAAAGTTTTGAATGATATGATATTATGGATTTTTTACTTGGTATAAACGAAAGTTATTAAAACCTAATGAAAAGTGGTGAATGCCTTAGCATAAGTTATGAATGACCTGATAGTGTGAATGTTTTACTTGGTAAACGAAAATTATTAAAACTTAATGAAATGTGGTGAATTCCTAACAAAACTTGTGAACTCTCGGCCACCAGAGCTCCGGTAGCGACTGGGGTGGGGTTACTCTTTTTTTAAAAAAATGCGTGTATGAGAGCATTTGTGTGATTTTCTTTTAATTTTAAAATGAACAAATCAGAAACTCACACTTATCTAGTATTATGAATGTTTGAAACCCCATTCCTTCCTTTAGTATTTTTAAAGTTCTTTTTCTGAAAATTTCCATAAAGTTATCCCTCTTATGTACATATTTTCGGGCAAAAAAAATGTACATATTTAGTATTTATAACTATGCTTTGTTTACCATTTGATTAAGTGGATACCGTTGTCTTCGAAGATGTACACATTTTCTCAATTTTTTAAAAAACTTGAAACTGAACTTGACCCTTTTCTTTTATAATAAAAGATATTCTACAAATATATCAGAAGCTATCCTCCTGAGTCAACATGAAAATTCATCCTGTTTACATAATTAATTAAAAGGGCGGTAATAGCATCAGGGGGCGAAAATGTGATATGAAGATCAATCGCCATCTTCCAAGCTTCTTTTTCCATAGCGTCTGCAACCGTGTTAAACTCCCAAATGCAATGTGAAATTTCCACGTCCCAATCTCTATCCAGCAGCGTTTGAACCTCCACAATAAGCTGAAAATCAGGGTGTTCTCGAGAAACGTTACCCTGAATTATATCCATTACTTCACTACAATCAGACTCAATCATGATTTTTCTATATCCTCTATCCCATGCAACTTTAAGTCCCCACAAAACACCCCAAGCTTCTGCAAATACTATCATTCCTTGCCCAATCTAATACATAAACCCCATCAGAAATTCACCATTGTGATCTCTCAACACACCTCCACACGTGCAAGTCCCTAAGTTGTCATTCCTAGATCCATTGGTATTAATCTTCACCCACCCAAGAGGTGGTGGCATCCACTGTTGTTGATTCCTTTCTGCACTCTTATTTTGAACCAAACTTGTATTTCCCCATGTTAAGTAGGCACGAACACGAGCTAATATGGCATGACTACTCCAAGTATTATTATTAAAACATTTGTCATTTCGAGCTAACCAGATATGTCAACATAGTACCGAAAACCAAAGACGAAACTCAAATCCCTGTATAACTTCTTTTCTCCCCACACACCATGTAAGCCAGTCATTTCTCTCAAAAGAGCCAAAGAATTGATCACGCCAATCCAGAGGTAAGAATCCTTTCCATAATTCAGAATTGAAAGGACAATCCCGCAAAACGTGGAGTACAGACTCGCTTGAGTTATGGCATATATCACAAAAACCCGTCAGATGACAACCTCGCTGATAACACATTAAGTTTGTCATTAGACGACCATGAAAGCACAACCACAAGAAAAAATGGTACCTTTGAGGGACTTTCAATTTCCAAACACATCTCCTCTAGTTATTACTATGAGGTTGTGGGCTGCCTACTAGATATTTGTAGGCGGATCTGATGGTGAACATTCCATCTGAAGACCATCTCCATATCGAAAAATCCTCCCTATTATGCTGATTAATATTAACATGTGCAATAGCTGTACATACATGACTTGGAAGTAGGTGCTGAAACTTTCTCATATCCCACTGTTCGGATGAAGTGATACAATCAGCTACTCTCCATTCAGTAGCATCTCTAGGCAATTCTCTGATTACCAAACTCTGAAGCTTATCAAAATGTGAGACCCAAATGTCATTCCAGAAAGAAGTGTTCTGTCCATTGGTAACTCTCCATGTTAAGCTATCTTTGATCTTGTCCCAACAGTTACGAATACCCCTCCATGTACTAGACTCAGACCGGCGCTTCTCAACTTTAGGAATAATATCATTCTCGGCTTTATATTATTCACGCAAAATCCTAACCCAGAGCGAATCTCCTCTGTTAATCATATTCCATCCAAGCTTCATCATGAACTCCTGGTTCTAGTACCGAGCCAACCTAAGACCAAGGCCTCCATTCTCCTTACGAGCACACACAATATCCCAGGAGACTAGATGAGGTTTTCTGCTTGCTGAGCTACTACCCCAGAGGAAGTTACGACAACGTTTGTCAATTTCATCACAAAGTCCCAAAGGAAGAGGCACTGTCTGCATAGCATAAGTTGGCATAGCCGACATAACAGACGACACAAGAGTATGCCTGGCAGCCATCGATAACATGTTAGACTTCCAATTGGCCAGGCGAGCATCTATCTTATCTAGAAGAAAACTGTACATAGCCTTTGATCTTCGTTCATGTAAAATTGGCATTCCCAGATATTTCCCCAGATTTGACGTCAGAGTAAAATTTAGAAATTCATTGATTTCTCTACTTTTTATATGATTTACATTCTTTGAGAAGTAAACTCTTGATTTTCCAGCATTTACTTTCTGTCCCGAAATGTCACAGAAGTCATCCAGGATAGCCTTAACAACCCCTGCGTTATCTAGATCTGCTTCTGCAAACAAAATGAGATCATCAGCAAAAAAATATGAGAGACAGGAGTACCTCGTTTGGAGAGCCTAAATGGTTGCTAAACACTCTCTTCAACTGTCGTTTGTATAAGATACCCCAATCTTTCCATCATGATAACAAAAAGATACGGCGATATTGGGTCACCTTGTCTAACCCCTCTGGAAGGGCAAAACATATTAGTAGCTTCTCTATTCCAAAGGAATTGCAAATGAGACGTCGACATACAAGCTTGAATAACTTTGCTCAGATATTAAGGAATCTTGAGTTCTTTTAGACAGTTGTAGACAAAATTCCATCTCACACGATCATAAGCCTTCTCTAAATCAATCTTAATGGCCATGAAACCCTTTTTCCTTTTTAAGGACTTCATAGAATGAATAATCTCCTGCACAAGTATAACATTATCTGAGCTCTGACGCCCTTTAACAAAACTACACTGATTCGGGGCTATCACCAAAGGCATAATTGTCTTAAGTCTTTTTGATATAACCTTCGTAACAATCTTGTAAACAACATTGCAAAGACTTATAGGACAAAAATCACGAAACGTCTCTGGATGTTCCGCTTTCGGTATAAGTACAATCTGAGTCCCATTGATTTGTTGTATCCACATCGGATCATTGAACACTCTTTTCACTAATTCAATCACTGACTGTCCTACAGTTTCCCATTGGCTTTGGTAAAATATAGGATTGAATCCATCTGGCCCTGGAGCTTTCAACGGCCCCATATCAAACAAAGCTCTTTTAATTTCTTGATCTTCAACTGATCTTCCCAGAATATGTAGATTTACATCGTCAATTTTAGGATAAGTGCATCCAAAAACCAAAGATCCATTATAATTATGGGTTTCGGTATACAAATTTTCATAGAATGGGCTTCCCAAACTCATAATTTCTGCTGTATTATATGTCCATTCCCCAGATTCAAGCTTTAAAGCTTCAATTTTATTCCTTCTCCGTCTGCCATTAGCCACTGAATGGAAATATTTAGTATTACGATCACCATCCACATACCAATTAGCCTGAGAGTATTGAATCCACATGACTTCTTCCCGTGCCAAGAGTTTCTCAAGCTCTCCCCAGAACTCCCCTCATAACTTTTCAAGGTGCTCTGAGAAACCTACCAAAGCCATCTTTGCATTGATCCTATCTAATCTTCGATATATTCTGTCTTTCATATAGGATATATTGCCAAAAACCTCTTTATTCCATAACCTTAAATCCTCCGTAAATTGTTTAACAGATCCGCACCAGTCATCGTCCACCCTCAATGAGAATGAACAAAATTCTTGAAATCATCATGCATAACCCAAGGTGCAAAAAATCTAAAAGGCCTTCGATTCTTTGGCTTAAGAATATGAGATTTAGTATCAACCAACACCGGACAATGATCAGATTTATACTTAGGCAACTGTGTCACTGTGGCATTAGGATTATTTATAAACCAGCAGTATTAACCAAGGCTCTGTCTATTCTGCTCTGACTATTCAGATTGCCCCAAGTAAATTGAGGTCCATTAAATCCAATATCAAGTAACTCGCTACTCATAAGGCAATTCCGAAATGACCTATCAATACCAACAGTCGTTCCGTGATTCTTACTCCAGCGTTCCTCGGGATTAGAAACAGCATTAAAATCTCCAATTACAACCCAGCCTCTAATAGTCACTTGCCTAATACCCTCAAGAGATTGCCACAGTTGACGTCTAATAACCATATTTGGGTGCCCATACACAACAGTTAGAGACCACTCATCCCTGGTACCTTTATTAACCACCCCATGAATAAATTGATCCCCTGAAGAAGTTACAGAGAAATTTAATGTAGAATCCCAGAACAACCACATACCTCCACTAAAACCACGAGCTTCAACCACGTGCATATTCATCCATCCCAACTTCCTAGCAATAAGCTTAGCTTTTAATCCTAGCTGTCTAGGTTCCAACAGCGTAAATAAATTAACTCCATGTCTGGCAACAACATCACTAAGTAATCTTCGAAAGGAGGCACCACCGGCACCCTGAGTATTCCAAGTCATAATAATCATTAAAAATTAATAAAAGAATAAAAGAACACAAAACAAACCAGGCGTTATTGAGACATATGCCAACTTCCTAGCAATGAGCTTAGCTTTTAATCCTAGCTGTCTAGGTTCCAACAGCGTAAATAAATTAACTCCATGTCTGGCAACAACATCACTAAGTAATCTTCGAAAGGAGGCACCACCGGCACCCCGAGTATTCCAAGTCATAATAATCATTAAAAATTAATAAAAGAATAAAAGAACACAAAACAAACCAGGCGTTATTGAGACATATGCCCCTTCTGAACATCTCCAATCCCATGCATCACCACATCATCAACACATCCAAATGGACTAGGCCGAGTCTCTCCTCCTTCTACACCTGGATCAATAGGGTTGGAGGCTTCTAACCGAATAGTGGGGGAGTTGGAGTCTAATATCATAACATTCTTCTTTATGCCTGACTCCACTTCCCCACTTAAATTACAAGACGTTCCAGCTTCTTGTGTTTTCCCCGTACTCAATATTTCTTTGGAAGGTCCCTCCTCAATCCCTTTCTTCTTAGCTGCTTGGATCCCACATGTTTGAGTCAACTTATTAAACTGCCCAACACTAATCACAGCATCACAATTAATCTCCTTGTTCCTTACATTTGAACTATCTGATCTATTATTACCCTTGCTCCCTTTATTTAATACAGTTGGTTGACCAATTTTCCCTTTAATTTCACGTGACCTATCTTCTGGCTTTGAACTCACACGAATCTTCCCCTGATATTCGTTATCACCAGAACCGCCATCAATAATTGTCATGGCTTCAACATTGAGAGCCTCAAAACAAGATCCTCCACCCATATTTTGAGGATGTAAATCACGCCTATGCTCATGACTATAATTGCCATGCTTTGCATTCGAGTTCCATTGCCCCTTCTCCGACGTGGCGCCACCATCCATTCCCCATACATTCCAATAGTTAATTCGGAGGATGTGGGCGATGTTGTTGTAGCTGTAAAAGTCTATGTATTATCCGTGCATGGCGATTTTGGGGTATTTGTTACTTGATTATTTGGGCAATGTTCCAAATCATGGCCATACCTCCCACATGAGAAGCAAATTAAATGTAGACCCTCATAAAAAATCTTCTTTTCTTTCCCATTAATCATCAAGGATGGAAGCAAAGGAGCATTCAAATCAACCTCAACACATATACGGGCAAAACGCCCTTTGGTCTGCCTAAGAGTATTAGTATCCACTTTAATAACCCTTCCTATTTGGTTCCCCACCACATGTAAGATACCCTTATCATAGAAATCAACTGGGAATTTAGGAATTCTTACCCAGCTGCAATTTTAGAAACCTCACTAGAGTCGGGATCAAACTCTAACTTCCACGACTGCACTGCTAGGTAATGATCCATGTATAACCAAGAGCCTCCTGTTAAAGCAAAATCATAGTCCTCCTCATTATTCATACGAACCAGAAAATACCCGGAGCCTATCTCAATAGTTTCAACCTACCTTCTATGTCCCCATAGTTGTTGCAGTTTTCAACCCAATTGATCCTCACGCACCATTCTGCCAAGTAGTCTAAAGAACAACGACGTTGATCATTCCCGTGCTAGCTTCATTCTAAACTCCGGAGACACAATGATATTAGGACCATTCTTCGTTATCTCCACCTCAATTCTGGACTTCCAACCATCCCCTTTCCACCATTCTTCTTCTTCATCTGAACAATCCTCCCTTGTCTGATCTTCAAAACATGCCTCCTTGTATGACCTTTTTGGTACTTTCGGTATAAGGCTTTCCTTTTCAATATCCTCGTCACTCATCCATTCCTCAACCCTTGGAGCTAATTATTGCTTACCTGTGAATTCTTCATGATCATCTCGAATTTTCTTAGTATTACGCTCCAAGGCATCACTCTTTTTCATCATCAGCTTTAAAATCATTCTCTGAGGACTACGTTCTCTCTCACGTTCAATCATGTCTATCAGCTCCAAAGCCGACCAGATGATAAAACTTTTCAATCCTGAAAAAAAAACCAGCAACAGAGACTTTGAATTCTAAGCTTTTATTCACTGACACGCAGCAACCAACAACAATTCAGGACTATGGCTAAGACGAAACAATTAAAGCTTGGGATTTTATAATGAAGCTCTTGCAGATATGCGATTTCCTCCCAAAAAGACGCTCACAGATGAATGTAAATCATGGACAGAAAATCTCAATTTAAATGGGAAGATCTGGAAGATAAGCTATGGTAACAAAAACAGGACTGAAACATAGCCATTCACTCACTTAAATCTCCTATACCATTTCCGGCAGACAACCACGGAATCCCCTCGGTCGACTGAACCAGAAACAGAGATTTCAAAGGAAAAAAAACAGAACCAGGTCGAAAGAAGCAGAACCTCGGAAATAGCTCAGCAGAAAATGGAATACACAGATCGAAGGAGAACACAGAACAGATCTTCAGAAACCAGAGACACTCGTCGGAGCCGGAGACCGTTGCCATTATAACGGTAAAAAAATTCAGATTCTCTCTTAGAGGATGACAGCACTGTAGAGGAGAGATGGCTTTTGTTTTCAATCCTGAACTTGACCCTTTTATCAGCGTGCTATATACACATTAGGCCAGTGAAAAACTAGTCAATATATGCTATTGAACTGAATAAAACTGGTAAGACAGAGTCTTAGCTTAATCAGAAAATCAAAGCCTCTCACACACAAATTAAATGGAGTTTTAGATTATAGTTAATTAAATGGAACTCACAATACTCTTGACAAAATATTAGTAGTGTAAATACACCACAAAAAAACAATCGATTTCTGACAGAATCTTTTCCATGGCAAATTCTGACTGAACTTTTAACGGAATTTTTCATGGCAACTTCCGTTGGAAATTTTCCGAAAGAATTTCACTCTGAAAAATTAAAATTTATTAATTTTTTTAAAAAATATTTATAAAATTAAAATACTAATTATTAAATAATTCCATTTAACATTAATTATTAATATTATATTTAAAATTTTCTACTAAAATAATATTTATGATATTATTATTATATTAGTTATTACTTTATTTTATTTAAAAATAATATATATGTTATTAATATTATATTTATAATTTTATATTAAAAATAATATTTATAATATTAAATTATTATTTATTAAGTAATTTTAATTAAAAAATTGTTTAATTTAAATATATAAATATTTTTTTAATTTTTTTAATTTTTTTAATAATATTATATTTAATTAATAATTAATTATATGTATATAATTAATTAATTAATTGTATGTATGTATGTATGTATGTATGTTTATATATATGATACTATTATATATATATATATATATATGTATAATAATATGTAATAATATCTCACATATTCATTTTGGTGCAATTGGCAAAGACTTGCGCGTGAAGGCGTCGGCAGCTTGAGGTTGTGGGTTCGAACGGGAGGAGAGGCACTTGGAGGAATTATGAGCTGTTGACATGTGGTAGTCAGGGGAGAGGGACACGTGGCGCTCTGAAAAGCACACACATTTCATTTGTAATTTTAAAATATTTTTTGAATTTTTTTTAAAAATTGTGACGGAAATGAATTCAGCCTGAAATTCCATTGGAAATACGGAATTGAAATTCCATTGCAAATTTGTTTGAAACGCACTTATTAGTGACGAAACGGATTCCGTCGGAAATATGGTCCATCAGAAAAGCTGATTTTATGGCAAATTCTATCAGAAATTCTGCTGGAAATCAGGTTTTTTTTTGTAGTGATAAAACTATCAATTTTGCCCCTAATAATCTTTTCTTGTTATAGTTTTTTCACTCATTCTCCTCTTACCCCCATAATGATCAAATTTCAATGGGATAATTTTAACATTTTAATCAAAATATAAAATTTGAAAAATAAATAAATTTAAATTACTATAATTGGATTTGAATGGTGATCAAAGGTATTGAAGAGATAAAATAACAAGAGAGAAATGGCTAATTAAGTGGATTTGGTTCCAATAGTCTTGTTCATTTGTTTATTTTCTAAACTTTAACTTGACCTGGTTTGAGGTTTTTTTTTGTCAATGAAATGTACAGATGTTTCAAGTACAAAAAAATAGAGAGAGAAGTGGGATTTGAGGACTTAAATGCATGTTATTAAAACCCAACACAGATAAGTCATTTAGACTAGTGAACCAGTCCTTTAATCAGTCAAGTCAAAAGTGTTAGATATGATTAGTTTTTTATAACGTCAAATATATATATGCTAAATATTAAGAGCAAAAAGTTTGCGTAATGTATTTATCTTATACTTTGACTAACTACCATGTTTAATATGAAATATCTTCTAGATTAGTGAAGAAAAGAAAGAAGATATTGAAGAAGGAAGTTATCAAATAAGGGGAGATGAAGTCAAGAAAAGAAATGAGTTATTGAGTTTGATTATTGGGAATGATCAAGAAGGATAGAAAGGAAGAAAAAGAAAGATTAAAGAAACAAGAGCATATTAGTCAAGAAAAGAGAAGAGTTATCAAAAAGGATTGTGGAGAGTAATCATGAGAAGAGAAGAGATTGAAGAAAGAAGAACTTACAATATATAATGGGAATATCAAGACTCAAGTTCTTAAATTTGATGTTGGAGGTCCCTATGATCAAATGGAAGTTAGAATGACATAATAGGAAGTTAAAGTGTCTTGTCATATCAACTTCACTCAAGTTATACTTCGTTATCACTAGAGTTGTACCTGTAGAAGTGATTTCAACATGTTTCACTCGATTTAAGGAAGCTCCACTCGAGTAATGATCATATTTCAGCATACTCTGTTGCGCTCTATTTTTGTTCAATATGACAGAGGTTCGATAATGTGGTCATATCTCTCAAACCACACATCCGATTGATGTGAACTTGTTTCATATGAAACTAGACTCTAAATTTGGTTTAAGTACATCACTTTGGTGTTCAAAGAGTTTCTGATGAAAGAGAAATGAATTTCAAAATTTGACGCTCAAATTTCATGCCTTGTTCTAGACTAGTAGCTATTAATTTGATCATCTCTTTTGGAGGACAATGGATTTGAACTAGTTCTTGTTGCATTGGAAAGAAGACTTAACGGGAGTTCTAGAGATAAGTCATTTTCTAAATTTGGAGTTAAAGTGGAAGAGTTATGCCTATTAGATGTTGACCTTTGTGCAAGACTATCACTGAAAGTGATCTCTTCAGAAATGTAAAGGATTCGAGTGATATCTCATTTCTTTTAGATTAATATCAAGTCACTTAAAGTGAGAAAGTGCTAGAAAGAGAGAAAAGAAACTGCAGCCACTGCGTCGATCACCGTTGTGAGAGCACTCCACTGCCCACTGCGGCGGAGGAGACAAAAGTGAGCTTCCTTATACTGCCGTCTTGTGGTGGTGTCTACTTGGCTGAGAAAATTACCCAAAAAACTAACCAAAAGCTACGAGGAATGGAGCAAAACGTTAACGTCTCACTGGCTAAGAAAGATGAAGGACCCTCAGACACTGCTGAAGTAAGGACAACAAAGAAGGCTAAGACTCAAGAGGATGAGGAAGCAATGGACACGGATGAAAACCATAATGGGATCATGGAGAATCACAACGCAGCCATATCCCAAAGGAGTCTCGACTCAGAAACCACCCCAGCTGGAAATGGAAGTAAAACAGAGCCTTTCGGAGTATTGGAAGTTGAGAATCCTCAAAGCCAACCGAAGTAGAATCAAGAAGAGGAAGGCACCATGGACATGGATATTGACCATAGTGGGACCACTGGTGCCATAGCTTAGCTGCATCCAAACAGAACCTCCCCTAAGTAACCAACCCATCTGAGAATGTAAGTAGTGTAGAGCCTCCTAGGATTCCAGAAACTGAGCAATCTCCCAGCCAACTGAGGTTAGCTGAAGAGAGTAAGCCAAAGCTCTCTTTTAAGGACAAGCTTATACGAAACACTGGTAAAGGGGACTTAGAGTTAGAGACCTCTGCAGATGAGCTAATACTTGAACAAGACGATGTTATGGTTAACATTGATGGTCAGGTGCCAGTAATAAACTTTTCTAAGCGAATTAAAGACATCCTAATTAAACATATGCAAAAAGTAGTGGTAGTGAAAATTCTCGGGCGTTATATGCGTCAAGCAACTCTATATGATAAGATTATTCAGATGTAGAAACCACAGGGATGTTTCAAACTCACTGAGCTCAAAGGTGGGTGCTTTACGGTACTGTTTGTCGAAGAAATGGACTACCAGAACGCACTTCTTGGAGGGCTTTGGGTGGTGTTAGGCGATTAACTCACGGTGCATCCCTGGGAGCCATCCTTTTCGCCTCAAAACCTGGAAATCAAACAAGTCTTCAGTTGGGTTCGATTGCTGGGTCTTCCATACCACTACTACCATAAGAATATGCTTCGTGCCATAGGAGAAGTCATAGGCCTGGTGCTCAAGATAGACTATAATACTGCTGGTATGGACAAAGTATGGTTTACTCGCTTAGCAGTAAGGATTGACCTCACAAAGTCTCTGGTGTCACGGATTAAATTAGATGGTATTACCTAGTTTGTTGAATATGAGGGATTACCTACGATCTGCTATCACTGTGGTAAGTATGGGCACCTAGAAGCCTCTTGTACAACAAAACTGCAGCAGCAACAAAGAACCCCCAGTGCCGATCAACACGCCACCGTACTAGCACATTCCAGTAGATGTTTCACAAATGGTAAATGAGGATAAGGCGCATGAGACCTAAGCGCGTGAGGAAAAGTTGTATGGGGCTTAGATGAAAGTGCCTACCAAGGCATAGCGATCTGGGCGTAGTAGTAGGAAGGAGGTTGTCCAATCCACCGCCAAATAAGGAAATAGTGGTAGCCGCTATGAGTTACTAGCAACCTCGGAGGAAGGAAGTTATCAGCAAAAAGGTAACCCATCTGCTGTACAGGACAGAACTATAGCTGCGCCACTGATGAATGAGGCCACAAGACGAAATAAAAAAAAAGGATGAGGCTATGAAATCAGTAAATATAGGAGGAAGGAGATCTAACAAGGATGCCAGTGCATGAAAGGTAGCGCAAACCAAGACACACCAAGAAACCCTTTTTGACTCCCCAGCTTATAAAGAAACTCGGATCTAGTCAACTTTGGATGGTAACAACTACACGGTCATTTCCCTGTCTGATACCCGAATTGCCCTTGGCCCAGTGGTAAATGATATGGCAACAGCTAGTGTTACTCCCCAACCTAAGCCTAACCAGTATAAAAGGATAGGGAAAGAGAATATCAACCCCAAACCTCCCAAAAAAAGCCCAATCAAAAGTGGCGTTAAACTCCAGCCTTCAGTAAAGTTTAAGAAATCTCGGCTAAAGTATAAAGACAGCATTGGAACACCTTCAGAGGAGTTGACAAAGGCTCTAGCTGAAGCTCTGGGTGCCTCAATTGAATCTGAAGATGAGGAACTCATAGCTGATGAAGTTGGTCTTGAGGATAACTTGGCTTCAGAACGTTATGTTATGGAGCCCTAAACAAAGCCTTCCCAATGAATAAATCAATTTTTTGTGTGGAACTGCCAAGGGGTAGCATCAAATCGCTTTCATAGAGTACTCCAGTCCTTGTTAAAATGCTACAAACCAGATGTGGTGGTCTTAGTTGAACCGCGCATATCAGGAATTAAGGCTGATAAAGTGATAATGAAGCTTTGTTACTTACACTCACATCGCGTTGAAGCAGGAGGTTACTCAGGGGGAATTTGGATTTTATGGAAGAATACGATTACTATCCAAATCCTAATAAATCACAAACAATTTTTTCACACCATAGTCAAGGAGAGTGCAGGAGGACAATCAATTAACTTTACAGCCATATATGGAAGCCTTTACCTCACACTCCGTAATCACCTATGGGAGGAGCTATCAAAAATTCAGATTCTGGTTTCGGGTCAATGGCTACTAGATGGAGATTTCAATGCTACTATTTTTGAAGAAGAACGATTAGGAGGAACTAGCCATATGTGTTCAGGGAATAACGCCTTCAAAAGGTTCATTCAAAGTAATGGACTTTTAGATTTGGGTTTCAGCGGGCCCAAATTTACTTGGTAGAGGGGTACACTGAAAGTTCGACTAGACAGGGCCTTGGGTAACAACAACTGGATTACAGCTCAACCCAATACACAAGCCTTACATCTTCCCCGAATGCAGAGTAACCATAGGCCACTACTTATCCAGCTGGTGAGAAGGGAACAAAATAAGCCAGAACCTTTTCGGTTTCTTGCATCTTGGATTCTTCACCCCCACATTCAAAGATCTTATTAATAGAACGTGGAGCTCAGAGAAAAGCTTTCAAGAGAATGTTGAATATTTTACCAAGGAAGCAATCAGCTGGAATATTGAAGTGTTTGGAATGATTGGGCAGAACAAACAACAGCTCCGAGCGCGTATATCAGGGGTATAACGAGCCTTGGAATGACATCCATACTCATCTCACCTTATAAACTTGGAGAGATCCCTTCTTATCGAGTATGAGGATATCCTTTTGAGTGAAGAAGTCTTGTGGCTGCAAAAATCAAGAAGCAAGTAGATTAGTGATGGTGACAGAAACACTAAGTACTATCATACCAAAGCAATGATCAAGAGGAGGTGCAGTAGAATACTAATGCTACAAAATAAGGAAGGACAATGGGAGGATGACCAGGAGAAGCTTAATGATATGGCGACACATTATTTTCGTAATATATATACTGAGGAACCAAACCAGAGTCCCCAATTCAACTATACAGGTTATTTCCCTCGAATCTCTGACATCAATCATACTCTTCTTGAATCCCCTTTAACAAAAGAGGAAACTAAAAAAGCCCTTTTTGACATGCATCCCCTCAAATCACCTGGAGCTTATGGACTTCATGCGCTCTTCTTCCAATCTCAGTGGGAGGTGCTTGGCGATTTGATTTTCAAAGAGGTGAAGGATATATTTGAAAAGGGAACAATAGATCCGAAATTGAATAGCACTTTAATAGCATTGGTACCAAAAGTTGAGAACCCACAAACACTTAAAGAGTTCAGACCAATAAGTCTTTGCACGATGATCTACAAGCTAATCACGAAGATAATAGTTAATCGTCTCAAGCCAATTATGCCTCAACTGATCCTTCCTTACCAAGTGAGCTTTATAAAGGGCAGGTCCATAATAGACAACATAGTAATCTCACAGGAAGTTATACATTTGATGCGCAAGAAAAAAGGGGAAGCTGGGTGGATGGCTATCAAGGTAGATTTAGAGAAGGCCTTTGATCGTATACGCTGGGAGTTTATTGAAGAAACTCTTCACGAAGCTAACCTCCCTCTGAAGCTCATTACGCTTATCATGCATTGCATCAAAACGCCATCAATGCAAGTCATATGGAATGGTGTAGCCTCAGAAGTTTTTCATCCAGAACGGGGTATAAGACAGGGAGACCCGCTGTCCCCTTACATCTTTGTGCTATGTATGGAGCGCTTGTCGCAAGCTATTAGCAAGGAAGTCTCAAGTGGGTCTTGGAAAGCAATCAAAATAGGTACTGAAGGCCCACCCTTATCGCATTTGTTCTTCGCAGATGATTTGATACTTTTTAGCACAACAAAGCAAACACAAGTGCAACTTATTCAAAAGCTTTTGAATTCTTTCTGCATGTCTTCAGGTCATAAAGTCAGCAGTTTGAAGACCAAAGTATTTTTCTCTCCAAATATGGAGCAACAAGAGGTAAGCTGAATTTGTACCAGGTTGGGATTCCAGAGTACCGACAACCTAGGTAGGTACCTGGGAGTCCCGCTCTTACACAAGAGAATTACAAAGGACACATACAGGTACTTGGAGGAACGGGTCAAAAACAAACTCTCTAGTTGGGAAGCACAATCACTCTCACTTACTGGTAGAATGACTTTGACCCAGTCAGTACTTAGAGCAATACCAACGTATACTATACAGTCAACGCGAATACCAGCCTCGTATAGGATGAAGTTGGAAGCTCTTGCACATAACTTTATCTGGGGAACAACTAAAACTCATAGGGTGTGCATCTTATTAAGTGGCAAGATCTCTGTCAACCTAAGAGGTGTGGAGGAAGTGGTTTGAAGAATCTTGAAGGACATAACTCAGCTCTTCTCATGAAAGTTACCTTTAATATCATTGCCAACCCAGACAAATACTGGGTAAGGATCATACGAGCAAAATATGGGTGGAAAGATAACACTGATCATATTTGAACACCAAAAAATTCCTCCTATCTCTGGCAAAGCCTAGCTAATCTTTGGCCAGATGCAGCGCTGGGAATTAAATGGGTTATTGGAAATGGGAAGCGCATTCAATTTTTGTCAGACTTTTGGGTTGGGGAGCTTGGACCTTTAAAGCTTCTATCCTTTACACCGCTCTCCCCTTCAGAGCTAAAGAAACCGGTGGCAGCGTATATAGATCCTGGTGGGAGATGGAAATGGGAGGAATTTGAGCGCTTGCTTCCTTCAGAAAGTCTAACACAAATAGAGCTCATTAATCCTCCTTTGCATGAGAGAACCCCAGACAAATGCAGCTGGAGCTAGCAAACAAGAGGTGACTTCACGGTTAGCTCAGCGTACCAGCAAATCATGAGCGACCAATGGAAGGATGAGGACCCAAAATGGGATTTAGCATGGCGATAGCCTGGCCCACAGGCTACAGCGAGTCAAAACTTTCCTCTGGTTGACACTAGGAAGTAAGCTTCTCACAAATAGCAAGAGAGTGAGAAGGCACATGACCCTTAATGATTCATGCGAAATCTGCCACAATGGAATAGAGGATCTCAATCATGTGTTCAGGCAATGCAAAATGGCCGATAAGTGTTAGCGACTTATTTTGCCAAATGAGCTTGCCAATCGCTTTCTGGCTTGCTCTTTCAATGAGCGGCTAATTGATAACCTGAGACCTAGAAAGCACAATGTCTCATGGTGTATTACGTTTGGCCTGATGTATTGGAAACTTTGGACAACAAGGAATCTTACCCTCTTTAACCAGGATATCATACAGTCACAAAGGCTCGTTAATGAGATCCTCTCTTTATCGGATCATGTTCTGAAAGCTATGGAACCTCTCAGTAAAATGCGTCTTGTTTGAACTCCTTTTACTAAGTTCTGTCTTTATTGTACTGTTCTCTTATTGTAAACCCCATGAGTAGATACTACTTGTAATTAATTTTCAGTCATAATAAAGTTCTCATTTCTACTCAAAAAAAAAATCAAGTTACTTGATAGTGATGAAGTAATTTTACAACCAATGTACTCATATTGAGCTTCACAAGTATAAGGGTCATAAGAAGAATTGGGATAATCATTACCATGTGCAAATCCACCACTTGTTTCAATGATCCACTAAGGATCATCTATGCACAAAGGTCAAACCAATATAACTAATAAAACAAAGACACACAAACAGAACAAACATACACAAAAACAGGGGAGAATAAGTCAAAACAGAACACACAAGAACAAATATATACAAAACTCAATCTTAAGCTAATAATGCTCTAATCAAGATTGACCAAAGACGGTTTTGGTACACAAATCCTCGGCAACAGCGCCAAAAACTTGTTCGCCACCACAAGTGCATAGGTCACACCAAGTAATAAAGTGATAAGTAAAGTATCGTTCCCATAAGGATTTGGTTCCAGAACTTGGTCAAGTATCAATTATTACACTTTCGCCTAATTTGAGTTACACATTTATCAATGGTGGGCAGAAACAAATTCTGAAGTTAAAAAGAAAATAAAAATAAGTGATTCATGGACTTCAAGGATAAAATGGGAGTTAGGATTATTTATTCTCCTTGCATTTCAAAAGTACTCAATTGAATCCCCATAATGTGTTCTTAATGAAAGATTATGCTAGCCAAGGACACTACATTACCCATAAGTGCTCTCTCAAGTCTCCAAATAGGTGTTTAGTTCAATTAATTCATTAATCTCTTAATCAATCAATTAAACCCAGTTTTCATTGCAAATCCTATATGGTTATGTGAGATCAAAGAGTGTATCTCTACCTCATCAACAAAACTATCCATTCAATCGCAAATCTCAAGTTCTCACAAGATTAAACTCAAGTTCTACACTCTATCTAGCCCTCTCAAGCATAAACCAAGTGAACCCAACAGTCTCATTGGTAGCCCATCAACAAGAAGCATTAAGAAAATAGTAAAATTAGCATAATCTAATCATTAATCACAAATATAAAGGGGAAATGAGTATTTAATCCATACAAGGGTTCAAAATAATCCCAACATCAAAGATCTAGCTACACATGTTCATACAACTCATGAGAAAATGGGGATAAACCAGAAATAGAGCAGAACATAAAGAAAGAATAGCAGATGGAGAGGAAAAACCAAAAAGAGAAGCTTAGATATCTTTAAATCTTCAATCTCTAGCTCAATCTCCACCTCCAAGGTCCAAACCCTAGCAGAGCCAGCCTCCAAGATAGCCTCCTTAGTCCATAATGCTACTTTCGTTTGTGGGTTCAGTATTTAAAAGCCCTAGAATTTGTTCTGATGTCAAAACGCAGAACTACATTTTGGGGCGCTAGCCGCGGCCAGTGAAATGGCTTGCCGCAGCTAGTAAGTTACTGACTATATGTGGTCGCAGCCAGTGAACTTCTAACCATATAGTGGTCGCAGCCAGTGAACTTCTAACCATATAGTGGTCGCGGCCAGTGAGCGTCTGAATTTCAGCTTTGTCGTGCCAAAGTCTGTTTTCATCCCTTCTTACATTTCTATGGCATGGTTGATTACTCAAACTCCATTTCACCTTCTTTTCATTGAATTGAACTTTCTTTAGCTCCAAGTGTGATTGAAATGTGGTCCTATCAATGCAGAGAACTCCATAAATCCAATAGTTGATAAACATAACAAGATATTCATACAAAATCACCACATTTATTCTCTTTTTATGCCAGATATGCATCAAGCATATTTCCATTACTTTTGTACTCCCAAATATCCATTATTTGACCAAAATGTATGAGAAATTAAGGGGAAATATGCATATTTAACAAGAATTTCATGATGTTAACAGTATGTATGTATGTATATAGCCATGTGACACTTTTAGTAATGCTATGGTTTTATATCTGTCCCACTTGATACCTCACTAGTACTTACTCATATGCCCAATGAGATGGATTGTTAGCTGCAGAGACTTTTGTCTCACCCCATTGATTTAACATTTTTCCCAGGTGATAGTTCTCATGCGAGTCCATTAGGGAAGACTCTGAAAGCTTACGTTACTTCTGCTAATAGTAGTGCTTCCATCTTTTTGGTATATGTTGGATTATTGTATATTGTCACATTAGGTCTCATCTTACATACTCTGATTTATTTTGAAGATTTGGTGCATTAACTATATACTCTTGATTTATCTGTGATTGGATTACTTTTGATGATTTTTGGTGGCCTATAGGCCTTATGACTTGTTTCGAACTTGTGGATCCACAACTTGGTTTGATTTGGATATGTGATGTGGTATTATTCAGTTAAAGAGTTTGGGTTTGGTGGTAAATGTTTATTTAGGACTTGTGAAGTCTAAAGCCTAATTCTGTGCATAATAATGTTTTGATAAATTGTTTGATCAAACTCTTAATTCATTATCGTTTTAAGAAAAGGATTTTACACCACTTTCCTATCCTTACCTGATATCTCTCTTTCTCAAGGCCAACAAGATTTTGTATTTGGGACTAAATGAGCAGCTGGTGAGAAGTGCCCAAGTTTGACAAGCTGCATATCCAAAGAATGAAGATACACTTGCCTCTAGTTGGTGTTCCTAGCAAGCGAAAGAAAGTAAAGGCTAAGGTAGCCAATGTAAATGAAGAACAAGTTTTAGCCAGAGCTGGATCACCTAGATCCTCTTTCATTGGATCCACCATTCAAACATACATTCAAACTAAGCTTCAAAAATTCTCACTTAAGAATACCAGTGCTAATGAGAAGCTCATTAAGGTTGTTGATAATAGAGTAAGGAAGTTATGTGCTTGGTACATCAAAGCTTTCAGATGTTGTTTGCTCAGCAAGAGGCAAATACTAAGAGGATGGATGCATATAAGGCCTTAGTCCTAGCTCATCTTGGTGTATCTCTGCTCTTGAGATGCCCACAAAGACTATGCCCTCAGAGACTATTGCTCCAGAGGCTCATCCTTCTGATATTCCACCTCTTCATCCACCTTCAGAGCCCCTGAATATTGCCCATATCCATTCAATAGAGGCACCACTTGAGGAGCCAGTACTTCGATCACCATCCATCTCTCATTCTCCTGAGCATCAATCCCACCATTCAGAGTTATGCAGCAAAAGTGTGGTGACCACAGCATCATGGATCTAACAGAACAAGAAAGGAAGGCAATAGATTTCATGGATCAATCATTAGCTTGCAGAATGCAAATGACCATTTCTAAACCCTATCTCTTAATATTTTGAGAATGATTTTCACAAATTTGGTATCAATTAGCATTGATTTTTAAGGTTTTATAGAAAACCTTTGTTAATTATTTCAAGTTTTTTTTAAAAAAATCCTCTTTTATTTGCATCACATTAAGAGTGAAGGATGATACATTCCTTTTAATTGGGGGAGAAACATACATTTCTAATTTATTTTCATATTTGCTTTTCTAAGAGTATTTATTATTATCATTCAAACTTTTTTTTATGTCAAATAAGGGGAGAGATATGCGCAAAAATTTTGTTGCATTTAATTTGCTTTCATACTCTTACATTATTTTCATAAAGGATTTGTCATTATTAAAAAGGGGGAGAATTTTAGAGATGATTAGTTTTGATGATGCCAAATATAGATGCTAGGGAAAATCCCAAATAAATACCATTTGAAAATGTATAATCCTAAAAAGTCTATTAACACTTTAAAAAGACTTAGAGGTATCAAGTACCAATTTAGGATTTTCAAGTTTTGACACATTTACCATTTTACTCTTAATTTTTTTAAAAATAATAGTGGTGCCCCCGCCGAAGCGCCACCGCCGACTGGCCTCCTCCACCCTAGTGGCCGGCCGGCCGGGACCCCTAACGGCTGGAGCTCTGGTCGCCGGCGAGAGGAGCTCTAGCCGGTGGAAGCTTTTTTGGTGGGGAGGGGTTTTTCTTTTGAAAAAAATTTGTAGAGAAATGGCAAGGGGTGGGATCGAACCCATCCCACCCCTTTAGAAAAGAAGCATGGTGGCCACTGGGCCACCAAAGCTTCTTTGATATATATATATATGTATTATTAAATATGTATAATATAATTAAACGTGTAGTAGCTTTGACAAAGTCAGTAATGGCGTTGACAAATTCAATAATGGAAGCCAGGGATGCTTACCAGCTAGTTGGTGGTCTAGTAGTGTTACCTCTGGTGCATCCGGGGTGTACGGGGTATATGCGCGATGATATGGCAGGTGGTCATATAGCCTAGAGAAGAATTTCTACTTCCAAGCTTTCATCTTGGCCGTTTTGTATTTAAAAAAATTCAATAATGGAAATAACAAAATTCGTAATGGTATTGACAAAACCGTTTGATGATGAACCTTGACTTGCATGTTTTCATCACAATTTTTGCACAAAACATTATTGTCAAAACCATTACAATTCTTGTCAAAATCATTACTAAACTTTTCAATCTCATTACTAAATTTGTTAAAATCATTTTATTTATATTATGAATCTTTTCATAATGGAATTTCATAATGGGATTGTCAAAATCATTACTGAACTTGTCAATCTCATTACTCAACTTGTCAATCTCATTACTAAATTTGTTAAAATCATTTTATTTATATTATGAATGTTTTCATAATGGAATCTCATACCCATTATGAAAACATTCATAATATAAATAAAATGATTTTAACAAATTCAGTAATGAGATTGACAAGTTGAGTAATGAGATTGACAAGAATTGTAATGGTTTTAACAATCCCATTATGAGATTCCATTATGAAAACATTAATAATATAAATAAAATGATTTTAACAAATTCAGTAATGAGATTGACAAGTTCAGTAATGAGATTGACAAGAATTGTAATGGTTTTGACAATCGCATTATGAGATTCCATTATGAAAACATTCATAATATAAATAAAATGATTTTAACAAATTCAATAAGGAGATTGACAAGTTCAGTAATGAGATTGACAAGTTTAGTAATGATTTTGACAATCCCATTATAAGATTCCATTATGAAAACATTCATAATATAAATAAAATGATTTTAACAAATTTAGTAATGAGATTGAAAAGTTTAGTAATGATTTTGACAAGAATTGTAATGGTTTTGACAAAAACGTTTTGTGCAAAAATTCTGATGAAAACATGCAAGTCAAGGTTCATCAGCAAACGGTTTTGTCAATACTATTACGAATTTTGTTATTTCCATTATTGAATTTGTCAACGTCATTACTGACTTTGTCAAAGCTACTACACGTTTAATTATATTATACATATTTAATAATGCATATATATATATATATATCAAAGAAGCTTTGGTGGCCTAGTGGCCACCATACTTCTTTACTAAAGGGGTGGGGTGGGTTCGATCCCACCCCTTGCCATTTCCCTACACATTTTTTTCAAAAAAAACCCCTCCCCACCAAAAAAGCTTCCACCAGCCGGAGCTCCTATCGCCGACGACCAGAGCTTCAGCCGTTGGGGGTCTCGGTCGGCTCGCCACTGGGGTGGCAACGATCGGCCGGAGGTGGTGCTCCGACAGGGGCACCACTATTATTTTAAAAAAAATTTAAGGGGTAAAATGGTAAATGTGTCAAAACTTGAAAAACTCAATTTGGTACTTGGTACCTCTAAGTCTTTTTAAAGTGTTAATAGACTTTTTAGGGATATACATTTTCAAATGGTATTTATTTGGGATTTTCCCTAGATGCTATATATTAAGAGCAAAAAGTTTGCATTATATATTTATCTTATACTTTAACTAACTACTATGTTTAATGTGAAATATCTCGTAGATTAGTCAAGAAAAGAAAAAAAAAATATTGAAGAAAGAAGTTATGAAATAAGGGGAGATGGAGTCAAGAAAAGAAAAGATTTTTTGAGTTTATTATTAGGAAAGATCAAGAAGGATAAAAAGGAAGAAGAAGAAAGATTGAAGAAAGATGAGCATATTAGTCAAGAAAAGAAAGGAGTTATCAAAAAGGATTGTGGAGAATAATCATGAGAAGAAGAAAAGAGATTGAAGAAACAAAAACTTGCTAGATACAATGGGAAGATCAAGATTCAAGTTCTTAGATTTGATATTAGAGGTTTCTATGATTAAATGGAAGTTAGAATGGCTTAATCGGAAGTTAAAGTACCTTATATGGAAGTTATTTTAACTTCACTCGAGTTGTACTTTATTATCACTCAAGTTGCACTCCAGAAGTGATTTTGACATGTTTTACTCGAGTTAAGGAAACTCCACTTGAGTGATGGTATTTCAGCATACTCTGTTCAGCTCTGTTTTCATTCAACATGATAGAGGTTCGATAATTTGTCCATATCCCTTAAACCACATATCCGATTGAGGTGAAACTTGTTTCATATGAAACTAGACTCTAAATGCAATTTAACTACATCAATTTAGTGTTCAAAGAAATTTTGATGAAAGAGATATGAATTTTTGAATTTGACACTTGAACTAATTCTTGTTGCTTTGGAAGGAAGACTTAACGAGAATTTGGAGATAGGTCATTTGCAAAATTAGGAGGTAAAGTGGAAGAGTTGTGCCTATTACAAATTGACCTCTATACTACACTATCAATCTAAAAGTGATCTCTTCATAAATTTGAAGGATCACTCGAGTGATAATGGATTACTCGAGTGATATCTCATTTACTTGATAGTGATGAAGTAATTTTGTAACAAATCACTCAGGTGTTGAAAAGCTCACTTGAGTAATAAGTCTCACTATAGAATCACTCGATAGTGATGAGTTGTTTCTACAGACATTTTAAAGAAGATCACTCGAGTGCTATGAGAATCACTTGAGTGATATTATTTTTGTCTCATAACTATGTAGTCACTGGAAAGTGGTCATCAAAGATTTCACTTTATTACTCGAGTGACTGCATATCACTCAAGTGATTCATTATCACTGTCTGATCACTCAAGTGATCATTCTTCACATATTTTATCACCATCTCAAACTTTATCAAAACTCTTCTATACTTATTTAAATCTTGATTATCTTGTTCCTTACCATTCAATATCATCACTAATTAAGTTTATATAAGGATTATAGGTGATTAAACAGAGATTAAGCTTCAACGGGCAAAAACAATTTTTATGTTAGAAACATTCCAACAGCTATTGTTCAACTAGAAGAAGAAAGTCTCAACAGCATAATGAATACTTCAACATCTCCAATGGTCATCAAGCTACATCAACTATAAAAGGAGAGGCATTCAAGATGAACAGAGATAAGAGCGTGTGAACATAATGTCGAAATGTCGAAAATCTGAATCTTACCCAAAGCTCTGTAATCATACTCCCACATTGTACTTTAGTATTAATCATTATCTACTTCATATAAAGAGAAGTATGCTTTCATTGTAATCATTCTATCTTTGTGAGAGCTACTCAAGATCATTGGGGGATCTTGAGTAGGAAATATATTGTATCCTTACACTGTGTAAGGGGGAGTTCTTATCATAGTGCGAGAATTGTAAAAGCTTCATAAGTGGCCGACTAAACTTCTGGGATTGTAGTGGTTCTCAAGTACCCAGTTTAAACTTGAGGAAGATAGTGGATTGAAAATCTCAGGAGGAGCCTACGGACTGGACGTACGTCATCAAGGATTTGACCGAACTAGTATAAAGTATAGTTTGCATATTATCTTCCCTTATCTCTTACATTTTCAGCATGAATAACTTGTATATTTGATTATACACTTTTGGATTATTATCTTTGTACTAATTATTACTTATTGCCTCCTACTTATATGTGAAAAGATTTTTTAAGTTGTTATCTTACACCCAATTCACCCCCTCTTTGGTATCAGCTGATTCTACAAGTGTGCAACTCTTCAAGAACAAGTGGAATCCTTCTATGAATAACACATTAAATTCCAGGGGTCGGAGCTCTAGTCTATTAGTGTCGGAGCTTCGACAGCAGGCCGGTGGTGGCGCTCCGACCTGGTGACGGTTGGCCGTCGGAGCTCCAAAGACGATCAAACCTTTTTTTAAAGAAAAATAAAGCAAAGGTCATTATTGTCGTTTTGCCTATAAACCTTATTTTCATTTTGGTCTTTGGTCTTGCATTGAAATTTCAGAATGTTTTAGTCTTTGTTTGAAATAAATTTAGCCTTGTGGTCCCTTAATGAAATTTTTCCTTTTGCTGTTTATTAATATTTTATTATCTATATAGTATGAAAATGATGATAAGATTAAAATTGTTTTAAAACTACTCCCTCTAGTCCTTAATATAAGACATATTTATGGAGTTGATTTTGGTTATAAATATAAGACATAATTTTTATATTTGTTAATTTTTTCCCAATTTACCCTATTGATATTCTCTCAGCATTCAACAATAATCAAGGAGGAAAGAATGCAGGAATTAAGGAAGATGACTAGGTATCTTAGAAAAAAAAATATATTATATTAACTAACTTAACTTACTTCCTTAATCTAATTAAACTAGGTAAATATGTTTTATATTAAGAACTAAAGAGAGTATTGTTATTTTAATTTGAACTATTGGAGTAATTTTTCACCAATTTAAACTTTTATTAGTATACATTTTTTAAGGTGGAAAAGTTAGAAATCTTTAGTTTCAAGTTGTTATTTTGTCTTCATGGATCACTACTACAACAATTTATATGAAAAAAGGAATAACGTTTTATAAATATTATGTATCAAGAAAACAATTCGTCAACCTCACTTATACTTACACCAAGGAGTCTGACATATGTGCAAGTCAACAGGTGAGTAAACTTGTAAGGTGCAAGGAAGATGATTGGTGAGACCCCTTTATGGGTTGCACTGCCGATTGACCTTGATCTTCTGTGAAGGGTTCGAGTGAGGGCATACCTATTGGGGCTCGAAAGATAGTGAACTATGCCTAAGTGGAGCGAAGCCAGAGGAAACTCTGGTGGAGGCCCGCAGCGATACTGACATGCAAATCGCCCCCGGTAATCCATATGGCAAGATATATTTTTTCCATGTTTAAGGGCAACTTGCAAGTCACTATTCTTTTAGTTCAAGCTTTTCTCTTTTTTAATTAGGCTTATTAAGTTAAATAATTGTCCTGTTTCTTTTGCTATCTTGTAAACCTTTATTTATTTATATTTATATTTTATTTTGGGTTTTATAGAAAATTACTATAACACTTTTTTTGTTAGAGGATGTAAAGTTTATGCAAAAATGATTTATAAATAATTGACCTAAAATTTTGTTTTTTAAATAATTATACATTAGTAATGTTGTATTAGAAAGTTTGTAAAAGTAGCTAACATTGTTAAAGTTTAAAAATATTTGCAATTTTTTTGGGCCAACAAAGGAAATGATGGTATCGAAATCAAATAAAGTTACAATGTTAGGTAGAAACAAAACAACCGATGTTGTCATAATTTTAAAAACAAAACAACTAAAACAAAGAAAATGAGAAAATAAACTCCATAAATTAGCAAGTAAACTAGAAAACCAAGTATTTAAAAGTTCTTTGGTGTAGTGAACATAAGATCGGATTTGAAATTTTCTCAACACCATACGCTAAAAAAGCCTACAAATGGGATGTTAGGCCAAGAAACCCAATTTAAAGGGCAAGATCCTTCTAATGAAGCTTTGGCTATTCACCTAGCTACGAAATCTACTTTCATGGGAACACATATACAAAAGTGGTTCCTACCAAAATCATTAAGACAAGAATATTCTTAAGAACAACACTCATCATAATAGTAGAGAAAGCATAACCAACATGACAATAAAGAAGAGAACCACAACTCCAACCAGAATATGAACAGTATTGACATATACACTGAACAGACACATGTCTAGCCCAAAGATAAATAGTGTTGACAAACACATTGAATATACACATGCTTAGCTAATGATGAACAACATATATAAACACAATGAACAGACCCAAGTTGATGGTTCTCATGTCGACTAGCTATTAATGATACTTTATAAGTTTGAACAACAAAATAACTCACTTACCTTCCAGGTACAAATACCTCAAACCAAGCATAATCAATCTTAGAAAAGGACTTAGAAGCCTTACTTTTAGGGCTTGATCATCCATCCCTACTTTTCCCCACCTAAAAACCTTCCACATCAGTTCCAGCAGGATAGTGACAACTTGATTAAAATTTATTGGCTTATAATATGCTCTAACTAGAGTAGAAGTACAAAGGGCCTCCCAATAATAGTAGATTAACCAAGCCACACCTGGTGTCAATTCTTCTAGACAATCATCAATACTCAACACAGAGAAACCAATGACAAGAGGAGGTATCTTACCATTCTCAAAATTCAATCCCAAAACGACATTAATAGAAAAGCTTTGAAACTTGAAAAAACCACTAACCACAGGATGTATGGCTTGCAACATTGTCACCTCTGAACTCTTTAGCTCTACTGCCTCTGATTTCCTCAAAGCAATTGAAAAGCCCCAACTTCCATCCATCAATTGATCCTTCTATGCCTTCTATTTAATTGTGGATCTAGAGTAATGCCATCTCGACCCATATATTGCCCCTGAGATCCCAAGAGGCACCCATTAGAGATCGTCATCGGAGGTCATCATACAAGTTTGACAAGTACAAACCTAAATGCATCCATCTACTCAGCCTCCCTACTTGTTGCCATTGTAGAACCCTTTCACAACCAGTACAATTGACGACCACACGATGGGGATACAACCAAAATACTCCACTAGAAGGGGAGAAGTAACCCTCTAAAGAATGAGGGATGTACATCTTGATGGCACAAGAGGAACCATAGGAGAGAGAAGAGAAAACCCTAGGAGAGAGAAAAAAGAGTCACTAAAGTTAACAATTGCAATTTTTTTTTTTTTGCAATTTAGAGTTTGTAGTTTTCACCATCTAGATCTTTAAACTTCTTATAAAACAATATCACAAGTCACGAACTCACTTAAAGCTTAATACTATGAATTTTAGACCCTATTTAGGTTAAAAGAATTTAATAATGATTAATTGTAACTTATTTTATATTTAAATTTTAGACACTTTTTTTAATCAGCAAACCACAACTACGTTACTCAACCTAACTAAGCAACAGAGCTCAACGACTCAATTACATAATTGATCAGAATTATTAAATTTTGGGTTGAATTTAAATACATTACATTCCAAATCATTCTATAAAATTAAAAATTATTTTTTAAAAAATAATACTCCTTTTATAATATCAATTAATAAAATGAAATTTTATCAAGGAAAAAGACAGAAAAAGAACTTTGAATTTGCAAAATTTCAAATCAAGTATTTTCTAAAAAATGAGTTGTGAATTGCTTATCAAGTTTTCTCATTCTCTTATCAACTCTTGGTGACAAACCAAATTTAGGATTTTGCAAATTCAAAGTTCCTTTTCTGTCTTTTTCCCATTTTATTATTTAAAATAATTAATTTTCTTGTTTATCCTAAAATTAAGGGAAAATCACTCAGAAATCCCAAGGACCCAAAAAAACAACAATAAGTCCCAATGGAAATTCCACACACAAAAAAGTCCGTAGGGACTTTTGTGTGATTAATTGGCAAGTTGAAATGACAAAGTTGCCCTTAGGATTTAAAACACTCTGTCTTCAAAAAAGTCATAGTGCTTTATTCTGTTATGCTTCTCCATGCTTGCATCCGATTAAGCATTCATGCATCCCTCCTCCACTGGCCTCCCAACGTTTCGTGCGCCGCTCCTCCAATGCCCTAGCATTCATGCGTCGGTCCTCTACTGACCCAGCCTCTGTACTCCTCTGTAGCGCTAGCCTACGTTGCTCCTCCCATACTGCAAGCTTCATCGCTCCTCCCAAGCCCTAGCGTCCATCGCTCCGGCCAACACCCAAACTCCGTTGCTCCTCCTAAGGTGTAGGCTCCGTCGCTCCACCAAAGGCCTACCGTGCGTCACTCCCCCTAATACCCAGCCACCGTCGTCGCTCCTTCGCTAAGTCGTTGAAACTAAACAAAGAAGGTGAGTGACAACTCAGAACATGAATTCTTGGATTAATTGGTAGTAAATCATAGTGTGCTGAAATTTGTTTGATTTTGATGTTACAATTAGAGAGTGAAGTTGCCATTTGTATTCTGTGCTTATAATGTGAATATATATTAAGCCTCCTTGTACTTGTGGATTTGATGCTAATAGTATAAGATACTTGTTATGTTGTGTTGCCCGCATTATTAGTATTCCATTAGTATTTTAGGCTACAGATATTAGTCGCTGGGATTAGGGCTATTTAGAGTAATATGGTTCATTACAGTGGCATTAAAGAACCTATTTGAAATGAATTTTAATTGTTGCATTGTGTTTCTTGAATGGTACTGTTTGAAAGTAATCCCTCCATGTTTGGTGTAATGTATATGTTATATTTATCTCATGGGTGAGTTTGAGTCGAAAGTAATAAGAAGAGTTTCGGGCGAAGGAATTGTTAGCAACCCAATGTGTAAGCACTACTAATTAGCTATATGCATTGTGTTGTCAATTTCACATGTTAAGTTGTAAATGGCCGCTGTGAAGTTGTCATTGCTGTGTTGTGACATGACATCTGTTCTTTCTTCATGCAGAGAGATTGCATCCTTAACATAATTTGAAGAGTTAAACCTGAAGTATTTGGTCAAGGAAAAGAAATACCTAAGCAAGTCAGCTGGGCAAAAGTGCATGTCCAATGTGATACGGTAGTATTAGTTGGTTTTTGTTTGTCATGACTTAGATATTTAGCTTGTCTGAATGATTTGGTTTTGTTAAAGTTGACAATTATGCATTTGATATTTTTTTTGTAAGGATTCTTGTGGTATCCATGTTCTATCATGGTTACACGAGTGGGATGCCTCTATACATGACAAAGAGGGGTATACCATGCCTTAGTTCTCACATGATCAAATCTGGAAAATAAAGGTTGATTGCTTATGGTGGTTGGTGACACATGAGAAGAACAAACATACGCAGAAGGTGCTGTCCATTGTAGCTGGCAACCAACACAGCAAGAGGAAAAAAGAGACAGGAGTTGTTATGTTATTTTGTACGACAGCCTTCCTGTTATGTAAATATGTATTTATATTGCCAACTTTTTCTTATTTTGAGGGAAAGGCTTGTTGTAGGAAAGGCAATGATATGTGGCTAGTGTTTGTGCCAAGTTATGACAAACTATACAATAGACGTAGTAGTTTCGCAAGCCTTTGACACAACAGTTTATTTGCTTGTTAACAACATATTCTACCGTGTTTTACTAGTTAATCAATTAGATTATCAACAACATGAGCTTTCCTTATGAGTTTATAATTTTGAAACCAGGGTCTGGCATAAGTGCTTATTTGGTTTATCACAACTTCTGCTGCATTGTTTTACAAGTTCATCAGTTATATTTACAACTCCATCTTCATACATAGTGTAGATTTCAAATTTCCCTAGTTCTAATGGTGACAAGTGTGTATGAGAACTTTAACAAGTGCAGCAGTCATTTTAACAACTTCGTTAGTCATATTCACAACTCCATCTTCATACATGGCGTGCATTTCAAATTTCCCAAGTCCTAACTGTCACAAGTGCATATGAGAACTTTAACAAGTACATCAGTCATTTTAACAACTTCATCAGTTATATTCACAACTCTATCTTCATATATAAGGTGCATTTGAAATTTCCCAAGTCCTAATGGTCACAAGTGCGAATGAGAACTTCAACAAGTACATCAGTCATTTTAACAACTTCGTTAGTTATATTCACAACTCCATCTTCATACATAGAGTGCATATCAAATTTCCCAAGCCCTAATAGTCACAATGCGTATGAGAACTTTAACAAGTGCATCAGTCATTTTAACAACTTTATCAGTCATATTCACAACTCCATCTTCATTTTATCAATCATATTCACAACTCCATCTTCATACATTGTCACAAGTGCGTATGAGAACTTTAATAAGTACATTAGTCATTTTAACAACTTCATCAGTCTTTTCAACAACCCCCTTTTTCGTAATTATAGTGCATTTGAATTAACATGTTCATCAGTCATTTTAACAAGTTCATCAGTCATATTTACACAACATGAATTAATCCCGTAGGGTCTATCACCAAAGCTTATAAGGATTTTAACAACATGTTGTGCTTGTTTTTACAACTTTGTGAGTGATATTTACAACTGAATTGTAATTGTGTCTTCCTTTGTACATCTTGATCTTACTAAACCACCAACATATTGTGTTTCATCTTCTCCACCATTTAAAAACTTCCTCCCCATATGAAAGAAACAGAATATATTCTTCCCCGAATTAGTTGCCATCTTTCATGAGAATCTGCAACACAAAATTTGTATTAACAATTGCCTCATCAATATTAACAACTATGAATACACGTATTAACAACACTTTTTTTTTATCATTTCAACATTTTGTAATCAAAGAAACCACCAGTGCATTTAATCATTACTACTTAAAACTGATCAATCCATCTATTACCTTGCCCAAAACCAAAGCAATCTCTCTATTAAATTGCCCAAAAACAAAGCATAGGTTCTGTAGTCACAACTACAACAACATTATTTACAACTACAAATGCACGTATTAACAACGCTTTTTTATTATCATATCAGCTTTTTCTCACCAAATAAAATACCATCATATTCAACCATTCCTACTTAAAACAGAGCACTCCCTCTAAAACCTTGCCTAAAAATAGAGCAATACATCTATTACATTGCCTAAAAATAGAGCACACGTTTTGTATTAATAACTAAAACTGCACATATTAATAACACATTTTTACTATCATATCAGCATTTTCTTAGCAAATAAACCTCCATCACATTCAACCATTCCCACTTAAAAACAGAGCACTCCTTCTGTAAACAACCCCAAAAATATAGCACAATAAAATTCCCACAATCCAACCACAGTGAAACCCCAACTTCAATGGTCAAAATCATATCTTTAGCAAAATCTTAGCATCACTTATCTAGCTCCTACCACATAGTCTACTCTTAAGCCCAAGCTCCAACCTTTCACCAACCTCTCAATCTCAATGCACCTAACATACACAGTGGGCAAAAAAAAATCAAAGTCACTGTTCAACATCTGTAACAGTAGATGAAGGCGAAGGTCTAACCTTTACCAAGGATATAAACACCGTGCTTAATCCCTTCAAAGTTGTTGCAGACACCATCATCCCATTCCTTCGTGTTCTCTTTCTCGATAATGAAAAAAAGGCGCTAGATACATTCTCCTATCCCTTTTCCTTGTTTTATTCCTTGGAGGCAATATAGTCTTTTCACATTGACAACTAATCACACAAAAATCCCTAGAAATTTTTTGGGGAAATCACTGTCAGGTCCCATGGAAGCAAAATATTATCAAAAAAGTCCCAGGAAAAACTGAAATATCTGAAAAGTCCCTAGGGACTTTTCTGATATTATTTTCCAATGTAAAAAGACACACATGCCCCTCTTGTTAATGTAAAAGTAGAAGCTTCAGAAAGAGGAGGGAAGGCGCAAGTTTTTTTCCGGAGACACAGAAACGACGCGAAAGGGACTGGTGTGAACTCCAACATTGAAGGGATCAAGTGTAATGTTGAAGTTCTTGGTAAAGGATCAAATTTGCAAGCTCCACGTACTGGAACCGAGGAAGAACACGAAACTGAATTTTTTGATTTTGGTTCTATGTGATATTTGGATAAAGTGAAATTGAATGATGGTGAAAGGTTGGTGCTTAGTGGCAATAGTGGACAAAGTGGTAGGAGGTAGATGAGTAATGACATGATTTAGGTAAAGTTATGAGCTTGAGCGTTATAGTTGGGGTTTGAATAAGGTTGGGTAGTGTTAATGTGATAGTGCTCTGTTTTTTGGGGAGGTGACAGAGGAAATGATACCTTTAAAGTGGGAATAGCTGATTTTCAGGTTGGTGGGGTGCTGTAAAAATTGTGATATGGGAAGAAATTTAATTGTTGTTAATTCGTGCATGTGGTGTTGTTAATATAACTGAAGTGGTTGTTAATACAGCAAATGGCTTTGGGTGTCATAATGCTCTGTTATTGTGGAATAAAACAGAGAAAGTTGGACGTTTGACGTGGGAAAAGTTGATTCTCATGGTGGTGGGTTGATGTGAAAAGGATGATATGTAAATAGCTTAAGTAGTTGTTAATTCGTGCAGTAGTAGTTGTGAATATAACAGTTTGAGTTGTAAATACAAAAACTGTGCTATGTTTTTAAGTTTTAAGGCAATGTAATAGAGAGAAAGGCCTATTGTTTGGAAACCCAACAAAGGTATGCCTTTGTTTAAAGTGGGAGTCATTGAATGTGATTGTGCTTTGTTTAATTATATGATTGTAAAAGAAGTGTTGTTAATATGTGCATATACAGTTGTTAATATAGCTTTGGAAGTTGTTAATACGAACTTCATGGTGCAGATTATCATGAAAGATGGCAACTAGTTCTGGGAAGAATCTATTGTGTTTCATTCATGTGGGGGGAAGTTTTTAAATGTCGGAGGAGATGAAACGCAATATGTTGGTGGTATGGTAAGAACAAGATGCATAAAAGAAAGTACAACATATGAGGAGTTGCTACGAATCATATCATCTATAACGGGAAATGAAAGTAATCAAATTCAAGTGAAATTCAAAGTTTCTATTGATACATCAACATTTGTGGATCTTGTAGACGATGAAGGGGTGGATCATTTTATGAAATATAATGAACAATATGGTCATGTGTACATTGAAGACGATGGTGATGATGAGAATACAGTCCCAACATTTAATGGTCAAATGGAGGAGCAAGAAGTGTAAGTCGAGTTATCTTAAGAAAAGTAATTTGTTGTAACTTAATCATGCAAAAGAGAAGTCTAACTTTTCATTTATTGCAAGATTGATCAAATGTTTGTAGGTGCTGGAGGATTGTGTATGTCCCCACCGCCTTTGTTAAATGAAAGTCAAGATGTCCCATCATTGGAATGTTGTACTCAATTGGTGCCAACGCCCATACCGGGAATGAATCATACCAAATGGAAGGATTTAATTATTGGAGAAGGACATATATTTCCGAATGGTATGAGCCTTCGTCAGACATTATATAAATACAGTATTTCACACAAGTTTTCATACCAATTTGTGAAGAATAATAAACAGAAGATAATTGTGAAGTGCAAGGTTAGTGGTTGTCCGTGGTACATGGGTGCTTATTCATCAGGAGAACATCAAGATACAGAGTTTCTAACGATTCGAACATACAAAAGTGAACACATTCACCATGCACAGGACAGCCTAATAGTCTGGCATCCACACAGGTCGAGCTTGACATCATCAATCGTAATGGATGATTTAAGGTCCAATATCGATAAGACTTCCAATGAAATTCGAGCAGACTTGTACAGAGAGTATGGGGTGTGACTGAACTACCCTCAAGCATATAGGGCAAAAGAAAGAGCGTTAAAGGAATTAAATGGACGAGTAGAAGACTCTTATCAAGCAATTCCTTGGATATGTGATAGATTGATTGAAAGTAATCCAGACACAGTTGCAAAATGGGAAGGCTCATCTAACAATAGATTTGAGCGGGTATTTATTGCTTATGGTTGCTCGGTTAAAGGTTTTATAGGTGGTTGTCGGCCCATTGTTTATATAGATGGCTGTCATCTAAGTGGCCCTTATAAGGGAACAATGTTGTCAGCTTGTGCATACGATGCAGACAACCAAATGTTTCCCTTAGCATATTCCATTGTCAGCGGTGAAACATATGATGAATGGCTTTGGTTTCTACTCAATTTGAAAGAAACAATAGGATCAATCATGATAACCATAGTGTCAGATCGCAATAATGCAATTATCGGTGCTGTTAAAGAAATATTTGGCAGCGAGCGACATGGCTATTGCTACAGGCATGTGAAGGAAAATTATAGTGCAGAGTTCTTGAAAATCAATAGAGGTCGAGCACGTACATCGGCGACTACCAAAGAGACTGCACTCAAGCTTCTTGATGCAATTGCCTATGCAAGGTTGGATGAGGACTTTATATGTGCAATGGGAAAATTAAGATTGTTCAATCCAGGGGTTACACAATGGGTGGAGACCAATGGGGATGTTGACAAATGGGCTCTGAGCAAGTTTCCTTTCAATAGGTGGGATAACATAACCACGAATATTGCGGAGTCGTTTAATGCATGGATGTTGAAAGAGAGGAAGCATAGCGTGTCAATACTAATTCATGAGCATCGGGACAAATTGGCACGGAAATTGCTTGCAAGCAAGATGGCAATGGCCAATTGGAAAAATGGAGTTGGACCCAATGTTGAAGAGAAAGTGCTGCAGCATGTTACCTATGCGGAAAATATGGATGCAGTATATTATGGAGACCATAACTTTTCGGTGCGAACTAGATGTGGTGAAGCGACAATTTATGTCAATGTAGATCTTGCTCAAAGAAAATGCACATGTTTAGCATGGCAAATGAGTGGAATACCTTGTGCCCATGCTTGTGCAGCAATTAAGGTACTCAATGGTAATGTGTACACATTTGTACATGATTGGCTGAAAGTGGAAGCACAGGAGAAAATATATGGAAACACCATGAGACCAGTTGCAACACATGATTGTCCACGAGCTGATTCTCTGACTGTCACACATTTGCTGACACAAACATTCTTGGATCCGCCAACAACTACAAGGCCGGCAGGGAGGCCGAAAAGAAAAAGAAGGGAATCTCAGTCTCAAAACAAGAAGCTTTATCATTGTGGCCGATGTCATGAGGTTGGGCACTCCGTGAGGACTTGTAAAAATCCAAATCCAACCTAAAACGATGGATTATGTACTTTCTTTTGTTAGCTACTTATTTTGGATTATGTATATATACACCATTAACTGGTGCCTTCCTGTGACCCGTATTGGTTTTTGAACGGGTCCGGATGTTGGTGTAGTTAAACACAAATAGTCTGATATTAAGTTAAATGAGTAGGCGAAAATACCCCCTTACTCATACAACTTAATATTTCAATGTAAATTGATATGTGGATCTGATATGCTACTAAGTTGTGACATGCACTGTCAGAAAGTTGGAAAATTAGGTTGCATGCGTTGTTTAAATTTGCATCAGTTGCATTAGTTGTGAACAAAACTCATTATGTTGTGAAAACATACATTAGGAGTTGTGAAAATTTTCATCAGTTGCTGTCAAATTTTTGCAGCAGGAATTTAAGTAAATTAGGCATTATAAGTGGTTAAAATCATGGGTTCCTTAGGTGACAGTGGTGAGGTGTGCACTTTATAAAGTCATGGGGGACTTACTATTCACTTGTGCATGTGTCTAACTTACTTCATACAATAGGCAAACAACCAACCAACCACTTGATAAAATATGCTACAATTCAGCTGTTATGAAAATTTGCATCAGAAGTACTGCTGCAATCACGCGATGAGGTTGTGAAAGGAACTGAAAGGGTTATTAATGAACGCTTTACAGGTTGTAAATATCTCAACTTGTAATAGTTACGGTGAGAAAACGATGGGAGGAGGTTGTTAATTGAACTGAAAGGGTTGTAAATCAACGCTTTAAGGGTTGTAAATAGCTACTTTGCCAACACCTAACGTCAGAGAATGTTGTAAGACACAAACGCGGGGGAGGTTGTTAATTGAACTCAGAGGGTTGTAAATAAACGCTGTAAGGGTTGTAAATAGCTACTTTGCCAACACTTAACGTCAGAGAACGTTGTAAGACACAAACGCGGGGGAAGTTGTTAATTGAACTGAAAGGGTTGTAAATGAACGCTGTAAGGGTTGTAAATAGCTACTTTGCCAACACTTAACGTCAGAGAACGTTGTAAGACACAAACGCGGGGGAGGTTGTTAATTGAACTGAAAGGGTTGTAAATGAACGCTGTAAGGGTTGTAAATAGCTACTTTGCCAACACTTAATGTCAGAGAACGTTGTCAGACACAAACGCGGGGGAGGTTGTTAATTGAACTCACAGGGTTGTAAATGAACGCTTTAAGGGTTGTAAATGTCTCATTTACAACCCTTAACGTCAGATCACGTTGTCAGACACAAACGCGGGCGAGGTTGTTAATTCAACTCAAATGGTTGTAAATGAACGCTTTAAGGGTTGTAAATGTCTCATTTACAACCCTTAACGTCAGATCACGTTGTCAGACACAAACGAGGGGGAGGTTGTTAATTCAACTCACAGGGTTGTAAATGAACGCTTTAAGGGTTGTAAATGTCTCATTTACAACCCTTAACGTCAGATCACGTTGTCAGACACAAACGCGGGCGAGGTTGTTAATTGAACTCAAATCGTTGTAAATGAACGCTTTAAGGGTTGTAAATGTCTCATTTACAACCCTTAAAGCGTTCATTTACAACCTTGAAGTTGTAAAACGAATTCATCAGATTGTTAATACACACTTCAGGAGCTGTAAACAACACATTATTCATAACGTAAGAAAACTTCTTTAATTTGAAAAACGTGTTGGAGGTTGTTAAACCCATATAACCTGTTGTCAATAAACGCTTGAAGACTTGTAAAAATCACCATTGTAATAACGCCCTATTGCTTAAATGTTATAACTTGTACAAGAAGGCATATGCAGTTGTGCAATAGCCGTAACCAGTTGAAAATATTTCCTTGTAACCTAAACATGGCAGTAAACAAAAAAGCAATTCTTCTTGCCCTTCCTACAATGACAAAATAGTCACACAAAGACATAAGGTTCTTGAAGAACCCACAAAATAGCAACATATGTACATAATAACATCACAAATGCTACTTGTCTCTATTCCCCTGCATTTGTTTCTTGTCACCTGCAATGGACAGCACCTTTTTGGCATGTATGTTCCCGTCATGTGTCACAAGCCACCATAACGAATCGACCTTAATCTGCCGAATTTGTTCAGGAGACAACTTAGGCATCGTACCCCCTTTGTCCTGTGCCGAGCCATCCCAACCGAATAACCATGAAAGAACATGGACGCCACACGAATCGCTGCAAACAGAAAGGAACAAACGATATGAAACACAACCAACCATTTCAAAGTATTGAGCAACAAAAAAAAAAGCTAATACTAACATGTCAGCTTGTACATGCACTTTTGGCCAGTTGATGTCTTTAGGTATTTCTCTTCCTTTGCCAAATAATTCTGGTTTAACCCTGCGAAGTACACTAATGATGCAATCTCTCTGCAAGAAGCAAATAATGTTGACATTACACAACACAGCAAGAACAACATTTACAAAATAAAGCATAAACTTAAGTTGGAGTGCTTACACACTGGCTTGCCAACCGCTCCTTGCCACGCAATTCTTCTTGTTGCTTTTGGCTCAATCTCTTCTTCTTACTTGTCTTCTCATCCTCTAAAAGTGCATCTTCTTCCCTCTTTTACAATCTTGAATATGTGAGCTGGTCAACCAGCGAGTCAAGGACAGAGAAACGCAATGTCTTGGTATCCAACACATAACAGAACCAGTGATCAAGCCGCAATATAGGAGCAAAGATTAAGTCGCAATCCCCAATGTTGTATCGAATATGCTCAGGAAGGATCTCATATTCATGCGCTTGCCAGGACCACTTCTTTGGGTCAGACGACATTTTTTCCATCAACTCTGATGAAAAGATGTGTCTACTGACTCGACTAGAGTTCTGTAATTGATCCCCCACTAATGTCCTTGCGACCATTGACATAAACTGAGAACAAATAGCTGAAAAGTTAGTGCATATCGTACTAAAGTAACAAAGTATCAGTTCTTGTCAATGTATATGTAACATACCCTATTATTGATCCACCCCCTTTCACGGAGACAATATAGTTCGCCTCGTGTGACAAAATAGTCATACATTTCCACAAACAGCCTATTACACAAACAAGCATTTTGCAGTCAGTTTTTGTTCTTCAACTAGAAATAGATAGTAGACATTTAATTACTTACTCTTGTGCATCCTCTTTGTTGGGTCTCGTTGTGCACAGCTGGAATAAAGCTTCCTTGTGCTTGTCATCTTTCGTTCTTTTCTTAGTCATGGTTGTCACCCAGGGAGAGACAAGAGCAGGTTTTTTTACCCTTGTCGATTTTCTCAATTGTACTTCTTCTTCCCCCTTTAGTACATCTTCAGAACACTCATCTTTCCCCTCCTTGGCTGACCTATTAGCTTCACCTTCATTATCTTCCTCTGACCCATCTTCTTCATGTATGCTCCAAACTTCATCATCTCCTTTTCGTATGGCAGCCTTTTCAGCTTCACTTCCCGAGGAGGGTTGTTCATCGTCATTTTCTGACGATGACTGTTCATCAATTTCTGCCCCTGCATCCATTTCTCCCCCCTAACAACCTTGCCTCAAGGGAAACCAATTCCTCTTGGACAATTGACACCACCCTTGACATAATTCTTTCATATGTTCTCTTCAATTCCTACAAATTATGAGGGAAATATTAGTGACAATAATATGCAAAGTATGTAAACCTCACATCAAAGTTCATCACTTACCGGGTGTGTTATAATATTCTGCTGATGCAATTCCAAGGCCGGACCCCCCACTACTTGCCCCACGGAATGTAGCAACCCTTGGTTGCTGTGCCTCTCTATTTGCACTCTCTTCTTCACGTTTTTATCATTCCAATATCGTACTGCTTCGTCATTTTTAGAGGCTTGTAGTTCACCGAGGGGAAATTTTTGTAAGCAAAAAACCTGCATACAATGTGAATAACAACTTAACATAAGTAAATGTCAACATTTAATGCAGAACTTTAGGAATCATTATACAATGAAAACTTAAGTTGCACTTACCATAAGAAAATATATACACCCTCCAATGTTGATTTTTCCTGAAGCTTTCCCTTTGCTCACTTTTTTCTTGTATTGTCCAACTGAATTTGAAAGTTCACTCAACACAAAGGTAGCCCAATCATTGTCTCCAAAAGCTGGCTTTGTAGCCACCAACACCTTTAACACTCGGTCACTAACCTTAACACCGGCTCCGGGACACAACAACGTGCCCAATGCGTACATAATAAAGAGAAATTCAAAATCTGCATCATCTTCTCTTTCAATCAGCCATTTCCCAATTGTCTTATATGCCACTGTGCCGTACAATGTTTTTAATTGTTGAAAATCTTTGTCTTCATTCATCGCATTTCTTTCAATGTCCCCGCCCACACACGGTAACCCCATAAATTCTGTTACATCTTCCGAGCGAATGTGGAGTGACCTCCCTCGAATGGAAACATTGTTGGTTGGAGGGTCAAATGCACCCATAAACTGCCCACATAACTCTCGAGGGATTTGTGAACAGCTTATTTTGACCAACTTATCAAATCCAATTCTCTTTAACCGTTCCATCCGCTCTTCTCTGTTCTTCAAACTTTTGCACACCTCTATAAATTGATTAGGGGCACACTGAGTAAGGAATGGAACCACATATTTTTTCCCTTTTTCCCCTCTCCTTAATTTCTTTGCCCTCTCCTTATATTTCTCCTTCTCATCATCTTTCAAAGTGTTCCAAGCTTCTTTTACCGACTTACTCTCCTCTTTAAAAGGCCTTTTCGGCTCATTCTTTTTCTTCTTGTTCTGGTAATACTCTTGCGTGAACAATACATACGATGACACTTTTGGCTGCCTCTCTTCTTCTTTATCTTCCCTTTTTCTTTTGTTCGCCATTTTTTACTTAACCAGAAACATAATAATTAATCCAATCCTTCCAAAACTCAGTAACAAGTGTAACCCCCTGCCGTAATTAATATCCGGATTATGCAATTAACGTGAAATAGAGACCAATAAGACAAAACATCATTTATAAACCCATCAACCAGACGGGGTTTTCACAATTTCATTTCGAAATTATTAACACGGTCTCATATTCACACTCCGAATATAATTACTATGCGAAGATAAATTACATTTATACAATTATCAGAGTACGCAATATAAATTTCCGGCAATCCCGGACTCATATCTTCGCTCAATAATCATAGGGCACATTAGCCCATACAATTCAACCAATAGGGATTACACAATCTACTCGAATACATAGTCAAATGCTAATCCGAATGTACACATATATATTCTCAACTACACCTTGATAACCCACTACCAAGCTCTCACCCAGAAACGAGTCCTCTTTGCCCTTGGGTGCTTGCTCCTTCCTTGAGCCACTTGTCCTGTCTAAAATGTTGGTAGGGGAGGGTGAGATTCTTGGGGAATCTCAGTAGGAAACACATACCAATATGCATGCAAGATAAGTATTTAATGCATGACATGCTTGCATCACAATAACTCATGTTCACATCATGATATATCCGCATGCTCAATGTTTCAACAACATACTCATGGCCATAGCATAACTAGAAACAGAGCTACAATCATTCATACATGTCTCACATAATCACGCAAAGCAATAACATGCATCAATACACAAATACAATTATCAATACATGCAGGAGAGGTAAGTTCCCTACTCTCATTCTTTCCACGTATGCTCCAGCGTCGGCTACTCACGATCCAAGCGGATATCAAATCATAATCAGGGTGAATACCCAACCCTATAACCAAATCAAGAACATATGGTCATTCTCTTTTCCAAATTCTCACTTTCATAATACTTAGATTTGGCTATCATAATTGACCCTTAAGAGGCCCCAAATGCCTCTAATCAAAGCCCCAAAAGACTGGGAAACAATAGATTGAAGGTCACTTTTCAAAATCACAAAGTGCTGGAACATAGGCGTGGGCCCCGGCCCACCATTCCTTGGGCCGCGGCCCAAAGATGGTCAGAAGGCCTTGGGCTGCGGCCCACCACTCATGGGCCGCGGCCCAGATAAGGCCAGAAAGTCTTGGGCCGCGGTCCAGCCACTCTTGGGCCGCGGCCCAGAAATTTCCTGACTCTGGGCGAACTTCCAAAATTCATAACTAAATCTAGAAAAATCGAAACGAAGTGATTCCAAAGCCAAATGAAAGGTATATAAGTCCTCTTTCAAGGAAAAATATAGCCATTCACTGGAAATCACTACACAAATCCAGAATCACCAAAAACTCAAGACTGTCCCAAAACAGAATCCATTTTCGACCTCAAACTTTGGACAGCTATAACTCACAGTAGACAAAACGAAATGGCACAAATTATGTGCCCATTTTGAAGCTTGGGATGTGAACTTTAAGACTGGAAAGTTTCAGAATTTTCCAATACCATTTGGTCATTCAAAACGCTCATACAAAATTACTGCGCAAAACAGTGCTTAAACCAAACAGATTTCCAATTTTCTACCAAAGTGTTCAACAACTCCGAAATTAATAACCAAGCTTATTCCCACACAAAATCACTCAAGGAACACAATGGTAACCTCAAAATGACCAAATTCACAACCCATTTATATGCCCTGTTTTGACCAAAGCATAAAACCAACACAAAAAGTGCCAAACTTCACATTTAAGCTTCAATTCAATACCATTCATTCAAAACACTTAACAAGGCACTAATTCCATGACAACAACAATTCAAACACCACAAGACCCTAAATCACGAAATTAGGGCTAAAATTCCAGAAATTTAAGGCCTAACCAATGGCCACAAATCTTATATGAGAAGGAAGCTTTCACTCACCTCAACAACTTTCTCAAAGGGAGTTCTTGATTCACCACCTCCCAAAATTTCGTGTGGCCCCAAACCACAACCAATGAACAAACTACAACCATAGGATGAAAGCTCTTAGCTCAAGGATCAACTTTAATGAAGAGCATTTTGGCATTAGAAGTCAAGATCTTACCTTAAATGCAAGCTTTTCCTTCTTCTTCTTTGGCCAAAAATGGCGAAAATGGAGAGAAGGGGAGAGAGAACGAGAGAGAGAAGGAAGAGAGGTGGAGATGATGATGAAGTGCAGAAAAAATCTGCCCCCACCCCCTTCACATGCCTCCAAAAACGCATAGGAGAGAGAGGAGAGAGAAAAAAGTGGTTTTTGTCTCTTATGCCTCATCCTATGGTCCACCATAATGCCACTTGGCAACATCTCATCCCTTGATCTCTAATACCACACACATTTACACCAATTAATCTCTCTAATCCATCCATTAGCCATTTTAATTTCACATCTCATACCCTCTTAATTAGTAATTAATCTCTTCCATTAATCACTAATTTAGAGCCATTCTTTCAATTTCCCAACTCTTATGGCATATTAATTATTATTGCCATAAGACACATAATTATTCTCAATAATTATCATTAGTCCTTAATCGAAAATCGGGGTGTTACAACAAGAGCTTTAACACAGAGTACAGTCCACTGATTCAAACTATTTTCATGTGCAAATTAAAACTCAATATCAAAATCAATAATCTAAAATGACTCCAACACAACACTAGTTTGGTGCCACCAAGAGACTACTGCTTTGCATAGCTTATAACCAGTAAATTCCACTGTCACAAATCAGATTCACCTCCAACATTGCCCAAAATTTTGAAATTTCAGTACATGCACCAAACTCAACAAAGTGTACAGAATTTCAGCGATGGATGCAAAGCTTTGGAATATACCGTTCAGCAAACATCCACATTTTGACAACAAATTCAAGTCACTGCACCAAAACTCTAACCCAAGTCCACACAGTTCAGTTTTATCACAAAACAACTCAGTATTATCAGTGGAAGTCAACAAACGGTGCACAATAAAGCTGCAGAGACTATAAACAGTAAAGCCGCAATATAAACAAGTTAACATTGAAGAGGTATAGATTAATGCCATATGAACAAGCATCTATAAAAAAACCAAAACCAATTACTACCTACAATATGGAGCTAAATGTAGATCATGCCATTTTTTTTCCTTTCCTAAATAAAGGGGGTAGGAAATGGGGCGGGCCCAATCTTCCTATCAAACTAATCATATATGCCAAGCTTCTCTTAGCCCTATAGTCTTTCTCCTTCCCAAATTTATCCAAATGATTCAAGACCTGAACTGAAAGAGACTCTACAAACAAAGCTTTCTGACTCAGCCTTGATAAGCTTGTATCATTTTGGATTATTGGGACATTAAGAAAAGAAAGAAGATTTTATTGCAACGAGGAAAGATGATGTTCTTAGCTCCACCCATAGGGAAAGGTAGGAACAGAGGGATGTAGTTACTCGACCGAAGAAGAAGACATTCAGTTATTAGGCATTTGATGTGCAAGGCAATTGAGTAGAGCCGGGAAGAGAGAAAGTCCTCTCCAACGGGAAGCATACGCCCAACTACACAGATACCCGACGAGGGAAGTAACGACCCTCACAATCATCTCTCAAAATGCCATTTTTGTTACAAGAAAATTACACAACTTAAATCAAAGTCCTAAATCCTAAATCCAACAACAAAATTAATGAGAAACAGTGATTTCTTTCACTCACCGGCGGGAATGGCGCCTTCGACTGGAGCACCGATGGAGTCTCGAAGTGGAGGAACGCCGGACGACTCTGGGCGCCAGACACCACCGACGGAGACGCAGACGCAGCCGCAGCCGACACGAGCACCGACACACGGCCACAAGACGCCGACCAGCAACGGACACGCACGGCGAACGAAGGGAGCACCGACGGTGAGCGAGGGCCGACGGTGAGCGATGACCACCAGCGACGGAGACGCTCAGCGAATGACGGCACAACGACGGCCACGCACCGCACGCCACCGGACGACAACGGAGACGGCAGAAGTTCGTTTTTCAAATGCCTCTCTGGAACGCGATTTGGCCCTCTGCGATGATTTAGGGTTCTGCCGCTCTGGTCTCTCTTTCGTATTGAGGAAGAAGAGTTTAAATTTTCATTAGGGCATATGTGTCTTTTTACATTTGAAAATAATATCAGAAAAGTCCCTAGGGACTTTTCAGATATTTCAGTTTTTCCTGGGACTTTTTTAACAATATTTTGCTTCTATGGGACCTGACAGTGATTTTCCCAAATTTTTTTATGTGTGGAATTTCCATGAGGACTTTTGTTGTTTGTTTGGATCCTTAGGATCAATTAGGCTTATTTTTCCTCTCCTTCCATCTCGTCCCCTTCAACCAATTAGGCCTAAGTGATTTTCCCCCTTCAACCAATTAGGCCTAAGTGATTAAAATTAATTGTTAGTATATGACAAAACGGAGTATCTGCTCTCGTGTAGCAGGGAAAGTAGCGTGCTAGCGAATGAATTTTTGCCTCTTCTTTGTAAAAGGGAATGCAACGCTGCTGAGTCACTGTACATAAAACCAAAATCCAAAGGGGGCCGGCTTACAGTATTCGCGGATGCATTTTACTCCGTCGACGAACCACCATTCGACACTTGGTCGAGCTTGCCGTCGGACGCCGTCCACCGTTGTCAGCCCTGCGTGATTGTTTTTGGACAAGTATTGAAGAAGGTCCCAACCCTAGGGCTTTGTCTACTCCCTAAATCCGGTGAGATTGATTTGTCCAATCTGGCTTTGCATCTAGATTTGAATTTGTTCTCCGCGTCATCTGTTCCCTGTGTGGCTGCTAAACATGTGTTGGACGCCGCCGCACCATATCTTGCTTTGTTTTAACTTTTTTCATTTAAATTTGGCTTCGAATCGGTAGGCAAATCGTTTGAATATGGACACTTTTGAATAAAGATTGAGTTTACTTTTTTTTTTTAAAAAAAACAAAAGTTTGATTACTACTTTTTGCTTCAATGGTGTGTGATCGGCTATTATACTTCTGCCCTCTTCATTTTGATTACTTGCTATTTATATGCTTTGAATTATTTTGTTGTGTATTGTTGGATTTGTTGTGTATTGGCGTTCTGTTTGTTAATCTCTTTTGTATTATCATTAATTTAGAAAATTGTCAAGGTATTTGTGATGCAGATCTGGTAAATGACTTGGCTCAAGTTGTGTCTGACAATTTGCAACCTCGGGTTTAAATTGTCATTCTTCAGTGGCTTGGAGCAGTTGGCCGAATCAATTGGCTTACTTACGCATCTTCGTCAAAGTATCTAGAGCAAAAATTAAAAGGGTATAATATCAACTATGCATATTTCAACGATTTCAGTGGAGGAAGATGCCCCCACTGAGTGTAATATAGGTCTGCCTATGGATGTGCGTGATTTGAGGCAGCCCCAATTTCTTCTGCAGAGAGAAAATGCAGGTGCCAGTTTCTCTAAGGTGAAGCCAGTTCTAGGGGGAAGCCCATCTGCTCGCAAGAAATGGGTCCGAGTGATCACACTTTCATTCTCCATCATATTCTTTATTTTTCTAATTTATATGATATCTATGCTTATATATTCTTATTGGAATCAAGGATCAGGCAAATACTATGTTGTACTTGATTGTGGGAGTACTGGGACCCGAGTTTATGTATATCAGGCTTCCATTGAACACAAGGAACGTAGCAATCTTCCAATCACTATCAAATCATTCGGAGATGGCCCGCGGAAAAAATCTAACAGTGGGCGTGCTTACCATCGAATGGAAACTGAACCCGGGCTTGATAAGTTGGTACATAACAAGTCTGGCTTGGAGGCAGCATTAAAACCTCTCATTAAGTGGGCAAAGAAGCAAATACCAGAGCATGCTCACAAGAGTACTTCTCTGTTTCTTTATGCTACTGCTGGGGTTCGGAGACTTCCAAGTGCTGACTCAAAATGGCTGCTGGATAATGCATTATCTATACTGAAGGGTTCTCCTTTCTTGTGCAAACAGGATTGGGTTAAGATTATTAGTGGCACTGAAGAAGCTTACTATGGATGGATAGCCCTCAATTATCATAGTGGCATCTTGGGTGTTAGACCAAGACAAGCAACATATGGTGCACTTGACTTGGGTGGCTCATCATTGCAGGTTACATTTGAGAGTGATCAACAACTGAATAGTGAAACTAGCTTATTTGTTAGGATTGGATCAGTAAACCATCATCTCACTGCATACTCTCTAGCAGGATATGGTCTGAATGAGGCATTTTCCAAATCTGTATCTCATCTTTATAAGAAAGAGTTTGGGTCCACCGATGCAGATATAGCTAATAGGAAGTTAGAACTTAAGCATCCTTGCTTGCAGTCTGGTTACAAGGAGCAGTACATCTGCTCTCATTGTTCTTCCTATAACAAAGAAAGTGAAAGCCCTTTGAACAAGGGAAAAAAAATGGCTAAAAAAGGAGAGTCAGGAACCCCTGTGACTCTTATCGGTGCTCCAAATTGGCAAGACTGTAGTGCTCTCGCAAAAATTGTTGTCAATTTGTCTGAATGGTCCAAACTCAGCCGAGGAGTTGATTGTGAGGTGCATCCTTGTGCACTTAGTGATAATCTCCCTCACCCATATGGTCACTTTTATGTGATTTCTGGATTTTTTGTGGTGTACCGATTTTTCAACCTGACTTCTGAAGCCACACTTGATGATGTATTGGAAAAAGGTAGGGATTTCTGTGAAAAGAGATGGGAGGTTGCAAAGAAAAGTGTTGCTCCGCAGCCTTTCATTGAGCAATATTGCTTTAGGGCGCCATATATTACATCCCTGCTCAGAGAGGGTTTGCATATCATGGATAGCGACATAATTGTTGGCTCTGGATCCATCACTTGGACACTAGGGGTTGCTTTGTTGGAAGCTGGGAAGGCCTTTTACACTAGATTTGGGCTTCGTGGTTTTGACATGATCCAGATGAAGATAAATCCGATTATTCTTATACCCATTATGTTACTTTCTTTGATTCTCCTATTTTGTGCATTATCTTATGTTGGTAGTTGGATGCCAAGGTTCTTCCGGAGGTCGTCATATCTCCCCCTTTTCCGGCATAACAGTGTGTCCAGTGCATCTGTTCTTAATATGCCATCTCCTTTTCGATTTAAACGGTGGAGTCCTATCAATTCTGGTAAGTTATTTTCACAACTAATGACTTTTGATGATGCTTTATTCTAAGCTCATGGACTTCCCATGGCCTAAAGTAAATTATGCGCACCTATGTATCTCGTTTTTTTCCTGTGCTCTCCCAATGACAAGTACATTTTAAATTTGCAGCTTCATTGATATTTTCCTAAAATACTTAGCAGTGTTATGGCCATCAATTATGGGGGAGGGAAGAAGCTAGGGAAAACTATTCAGTTTCACGTTTTATGATTCAGATTCTTGACTTAGGCTTTGTTTGGTTGGGGTTTTGGACTCCCCTTCCCTTGTTTGGTTGGTAAATAATGTAGGGGAGGGGAAGGGAGCCCCTTGTTTGGTTCAAAAATTGGAAGGGAGGCCCTCCTCTCCCTCTTATTTTGAAAATTCAAAGCTACCCTTGACATTAAAAAAGGTTATGGCTTCTCTACCGCTCTCCCACTATAAAATAAATTGTTTTCCCCGATAAAATCCAATATAATTCATTCATGTGAATTTTAATATTTTTTTCATTAGTCACTCATTGATAAATTGGATTTTGATATATGGTTCAAAAAAAAAAAAATATTAATGTAAGGTAAAAGTATAGACATTCTTAGTATAGGACATTACAATATAAATATTTTTTTTTAATAATAAATCAAAACAAAAATAGGGAAAAAAAACTTCAATTTGCTAGGGTTAAAATCATCAATTTATTATTAGTTCCCCTCCCTCCTTGAACCAAACAATGGGTTATTAAAACCTGCCCTATCATTTCCTCCAGTCAAATCAACGTGGGATCATTTACTCTCCTGCCGTTCCCTCCCCTTTGTTAAAATCCCTCCCTTCGCCTCTGTGGAACCAAGCACATCCTAATGATAATGAGATGAAAGGATGTCTACTTGGTCTAGACATACAAGTACTCTTTTTTTGTTCTAATTTGTCATTTTAAAAAATTTGCATGGCTGTAATCTTTGCTCAAAGAATTACCTAGGTCAGGAATCCATGTTCCATGCTAATTCAGCCTTTCCTGTTCTCTTGGTGTCACGCAATTACCTTATTCCAGTTGTGGGCAAAAGGTTCTTGTTAAATTTCTTCATGAGGTTTGCTACTTTCTATCCCTAACTATTGAAACAATAAGGGTAGGATATAAGTGAGTTGATTGTCTTCACGGATTAATATACCAAGCTTTTGTTTCTATGAAAAGCGACATGTTTTGATTTTACAGTGAGTGTTGGGTGGATCATGTGGCTTTGGTTAGAAAAGTGCTCATATTAATGTTGATCAGAACCCATGGATGATATGCCTTTGGACAAAAATCTTCATTAATTGATTGATGGTACGAATCAAATACACAATAAATTTCTTTTAAAAATTGATTTGTACGCACAAATCTAAAACAATGTAGCAGCAATATATAGATAATAAAACCCTATTCTAGAATATTCCTAAGCCCTCATCTTGCTAATGTGGAAACCACACTACAAAATTGATGAGCCAGCTTCAAACTTATCTTTCATGTATATTTTCCTAACAGATGCTCCTTTTCCTCAAGGAGCTGCTGCTGTTTCAGAAGTCACTCCTTCAACTTCCAGACAATCTTAAAACACATTATCCTTCTTAGCTTTAGATATCGCAATCATGTACAACTTTGAATTAATCTTGCATTTGTGACCTGCTGTGCAACACCAACAGCATAGTCCATTCTTCCTCCTCTCATCTATGTTTTTCTCTCTCACTTGATGAAATTGAGGAGAGCTTCCCGTGGATGAAGCAGTGGTGGGGGCTATTAGGACTAGAGTGGTTGAGTTCCATGGGTAATCACTAGTGGTTGCTCCATCGAACTTTGTGAAATCGGTGACATCTGTTTGCCTACCCCTTGAAATCTGCACCATCAAACTTTGTGAAATCCAGCCTTTTCATTTTTGTTTAAAGAACACACCCATGAGCACCCATGGTACCGAACTGAGGGAACTGGGCCAAGCCTTCTCTCACGACTTGCATTGGTGAGAGGATCATGGCACCAATTCTAGACAACCCCCCCCCCCCCCCCCCCCAAAAAAAAAAAATTGTTGCTGTTCCCTCAGAAATCATAGGCCCACCTTGTGCTGGTTTATAAGCTTTCCCAGATTGACAAGTTTCATGCACAATTTTAGCCTACTAATCCACAGAGATCTTCAAGGAAGAGACATTGTTCTTTAGTTTGGCGACCTCCTTTGTTCGTATGATCTCACTTTCCACATTGTTGAGCTTATTTCTGCTTTCAGTTTCTTTAACAATATTGTAAACTGGCTCTATTGCCAGTTGGTGTGCAAGAACAAAAATAAACAATAAATTTCTGTGAAGAATTGATTTCTACACACAGGCCCAAAACACTGTAGCAGCATTACATAGAAAATAGAATTTATTCTGGAATATTCCTAAGCCCTCCTGTGCTAATGTGGAAAACCTGCTATAAGATTGATGAGTCAGCCCTAAAACTTATCCTATCCAATATTTATTTAATATATATTTTGCGACATAACAATTGAAGTCTTTTACCCCCAGCCTTGTGGAATACACTGGACAATTGTGTCCTGAAAATTCAAATTTCAAACTCATTTACTTTACTAATTGAATAGAGTTTGCACTTTTGGATTTTATCTTGAAGTAAGCGTTGTTTATTAAATTTGTCATTGCTGTTTAAATCTGAAATTTGATACCACAAGAGTGTGTGAGCGCACATTCCTCAGCTTTGGATAAAATAGCTTTTACGAAGTATTGGTTTATTACTGCTGTAAGATGCCAAAAGGTCGTCTTTACTACTGGATTTAGTATAACGGCTTGCACACTATAATAGCCTGCTAAGTGGTAGATATATGCAAATAGTATTGGCATTCTGTGCTAACAATGTGACCTTGCTTTCAGTTGTCAAGATTGTAGATTATTTCCCATATCCTTGATTTCATTTTATATATTACCAAGTTTATCTTTTTGGATGGTTGAAAATGTTCATGTCTTTGTGTAAGTACCAATGTTTCAATTTTCTGGACATGTTTCTTCTATGGTTGTTGAGCTGTGAGTCCAATTTATCTTGTATTGCAGGGGATGGAAGAGTTAAGATGCCACTTAGCCCAACAGTTGCTGGAACACAAGAAAGGCCATTTGGCTTGGGACCCAGCCTGGGTGATGGCAGCAGTGGCATCCAACTTATGGAAGCTTCCTTGTACCCTTCAGCTAGCAACGTGGCACGTAGTTATTCGTCGAATAATTTAGGACAGATGCAATTCGACGGCAGTAATATGGGTGCCTTCTGGACTCCTCACAGAAGCCAGATGCGTCTGCAGAGTAGGAGATCACAATCTCGAGAAGACCTTATTTCCTCAATGGAGGCAGAAGGCAGTAACATGGGTGCCTTCTGGACTCCTCACAGAGGCCAGATGCGTCTGCAGAGTAGGAGATCACAGTCTCGAGAAGACCTTAATTCGTCGGTGGCTGAGTCACACTTGGTGAAGGTTTAGGGAACTTTGGTAATGACTACACTATATCTCATCTAAAATAACCCTTCTTCATAGTAAAACTATTTTCCCCATGAGTTTTGCTCCCTAATTCAACATAGGCATTCTTTTTGTATCATAAGAATTGGTCAAAGGTAATTAATAGTTAGCCAAATTAATGTTCTCTCTTTGGTGACTGTTCTTTTCTATATTTTACCTGAGTTGCTGCCTAGAAGTTCCTTACATTTACTAAATAAAATAAATATCCACGCTTCCCTTTATCTGTATAGCTTGAGATGCAATTTTTCTGGCGTTGAGTTTCTATCGTGTCATTGACTGTAATCAAATCTCAGTTTTTTGCGTGATATATATGAATCGGTGATTGGGTATTAAACTATTAATAGAACATTGAGCAAAATTGCTCTCAATAATTGTAAAGTTCTCTATTTAGATACTACCTTTGTCCTCCGGTCCTTAGTATTAGAGTTAATTGAGTTTGTCTACTTAATCATAACATATCTTATGTATTATTAAATTAAATATTAGTTTATAAATTATACAAATTAATTTGGAGAAAAATGATAAATATAAATATGTTAATGTAATTTATTTAGCTTAATTAATTTCTTCAAAAAAAAAAAAGGTTAATTAGCTCTTATATTAAGAATCGAAGAAAATTTTATGTTAAGTTGTTACCTTAATTTCCCTTCCCTGTCCCTCTTGTTAATTAGCCTCACTCCACTGTTGAACCCAAAAAAAATGTGAAGTTCCTTTCTTTGTTTTGTTTTTCTTTTCTTTCTTTTTTTGTTTTTGTATTTGGGGGGAAGTACCAAGCATTGTTATTGTCTCCATATCATTTGGACATGATTTAATTACAGTGTTCATAATAGATCATGTTGGTTGATCATTTCCAATGAAAAATCAACCGAACGAAAACATTAAAGTTAGTTGATCATACAATCAATATATCGAGTTATTCACTTAAATCAAGGTTATAATTTGCATAGCTCCCTGGAATTTTGAGCCAGTTAGGCATAACCATCTTCACGTTCATAAGTTTATAAATTTAAATCAGCTTCCTTGAGTTTTTATGCATCAGATTAACGGGTCCACGTGGCACCTTACATGGATGAAAGTCTAAATTTAAATAATTATTTACTTCCCATCTAGAAGGCTACTTTCGTCTTTCACCACAAAAATGAGGCAATCAGAGAAGATAAGAAAACACAAGAATCAGTGATGTAGAAATTGTTGCACAACTAAAGCCTACCTTAAGCCTCTGATATAAAGATCCTCAGACCTCAAATGCAATAATGAAAGTAAAATTGAATCCAACACGAATTTCATTTAGAAAAATCGAATCCCCTCTTCATTTTCTCCTCCATTCTTTCTTAGGTTTCACTACTTCTCACCCTAGTTAATGGTTTCTCAATCTCTGTACTACTTTATTCTGCTAGGTCATAGAGGCTTGGATTTTGAGATATGTGGTTTTTGAAAGCAATAAACTTATCATAGAATTGTATTTCTGGTATTGCTCTAGCCTTTATTATAAGTTTCTCAAGAAAAAGTTTTTTTTTTTTAAATAAGTCCACTTATAGAGTTATTAATAACCATTTTTCAATTTTATTCTTATTTACTTTTTGTTAGAAAGAGAGAAAGAGGAAAGAGAAGTGAGAGTGATTTGTAAATTGAGAGAAAAAATTTTAATAAGGGAAAAGTTGAAAACTTTTATCAATTTAAGACATTTAATGGTTTAAGTGTCATTTCTTATTATGTGAGAATTAATTGCAATGAACTTGTAATAAGGTGGTATTGATTGCCTATTGAGTGATTAAATCTTCATGAGGGTTTACCTCATTCTCTCTGTTTCAGGGGATTCAATTTTGGAAAATGAATCTTTTCATGATGAAAATACATCGGGAGATTGCTTTAGCTTTTTATGCTTGTTGAATTTTATTTAGTGTGTGTTCGGATGCATTAAAAAAAAGTGTTTTTTAGATGAAATCTTGATTTTGATTAAAAGTTTCTGAACACTACAAATATCTAAACAATCCCGTTTTTTAGCCAAACCATGGTTTTGTATGAAAAACCATGGTTTGGGGACAAGTCACTTTTTTTCAATTATAGCTGTCCTTTTCTCTCTCCTCTGACCACCAGACTGACCATTCCCCTCTCTTTCTAATCCCAAGTATAGGATCAACTCATGGAGACACGTGGGAGGATGATCAACGGCGCAAAACACATTCATCTAATGAAAAACAAATGAAACTTCCGATGAATATATACATGTATTTGATAATAAAGATATTATTTTAGATACTTATTATTTATAAATAATTTTTAATTATACAATTTATTAATATATATGTATATATACATGTTTGATATTTTTTTTTTATGTTACATGATTGACTAATGTTATAATTTTAAATTTTTTGGATAAATTATTTTATTGTTGGTATTTATTATGAAATTTAATGTTAAATAATACATAAAATATAATCTTATTCTTTATATATAATTATCATAAAAATTAATGTTCTTTTTAGTAATTTGATCATGAAAAAAAGCTATTCTGAATATAACATCCAAACACTATCATTTTATCAAAATCACTTTTTTCTCATAATCTATTCTCCAAAAGCTATTCTCCAAAAATTAATCCGAACACAACTTACCCTTAGACAATCCATATAAAATGCCACTAGCCCAAACAAAGTATTCATGTAAATTGTCACGTGAATTCATTAATCTGACATGATAGTTATCAGTAACAAACAGAAGGCTCAGAAGATATTTTTTAGGGAGATTTACACTTAGGTCCCATGCAAGAAATAAAATGAAAAAATGGTCCCTATAGATTGCAAAATGAAAAAATGGTCCCATGTAGTTGTCAATACAGGCTCCTGGAGTTGTTAATGACAACTCCAGGAGCCTGTATTGACAACTCTATGGGACCATTTTTTCATTTTGCAATCTATAGGGATCATTTCTTCATTTCTCCTCTTCCTTGGGACTTCACTGTCATTCTCCCTATTTTTTAATACTCGTTTGGTTAGCTTATTTTTTTGGGAATATCACTCCTAGGTCTCAAGAAAGGAAGATATTATCAAAAAGATCTCTCGATGTTGTAAAACACACTCAACAGTTGTGAATACACGTTTTGAGAATATAATCAAGGACCTTTCTGATAATATTTTCTTTCTTTGGGACCTAGGAGTGATTCTCCCTATTTTTTTATTTATAAGTGCTTATAAATCGTGATTTACGATATACGAGATAAGTATGTGAGAGGAGTGTTATCTCGATTTACGAAATAACCACTTATTTTCCAAAAGAAAACTATTCCAAACATAGCTTTAAATAAAAGTAATTATATGCAATTGATTCAAAATTTAGGGAAGTTACACACAAGGTTATTAAACCTAAACCGGCCATTGAACCGGTATAGGTAATAGGTTAAAGGTTAGTGGGTTAGATTAGAGTTAAACTGGGGTTGAACTAGTGCTAAACCGATGACGAGGTGAACTTGAACGATAATATTTTTTTAAATAGTTTTGAAATTTGATAATTTTTTAGGATTAAATCATAATATTTTTGAGTGATTCTTTTTTTATTAGAAAGTTGACATCTCAAGATTTCCATAGAATCCTAATTTATAATTTTTAGAAATATGTAGAATTATATATGAATTTTTAAAATCAGAATAAATATTGAACCAGTTTAGACCGGATCAGTTAGATGACCGATTCAACGATTCTCGTGTTGAATCGGCCGATCCAGTCCGATTTTAACAATCATGATTACACATATTTTAACCATAAATCAATATGATATAAAATCAGTTTTAAGCAGCATTATTTGTAAATCATAAATATTCTTGAAATTTATACTTATTTTTTAAAAAAATATTAAACAAAATTGGATGAAACACATTAAATTTTAAACAAAATGTCTTCCATCGTATCTCTGCATGTTCTTGAAGGTTTGTTTGGTTCGATAAAAGGGAGAGAAATGAAGTAATTTTAATACGATCTTGTTTAGATTGTTTAGAGGGAAGGGGAGCAAAGAAATTTTAATGTTATATTGTTTTGTTCAAGATCAGAGAAAAGAAAAAATATTTTTATATGGACAATTTTAATCTTATTTTATTTAATTGTTTTTAAACCTTGTATAATTTTTAATTAAAAAATAATATAATTATACAAGACATTTAATATATTAAATTATCATTTTATAATTTTTAAAATTAAATAAACATAATTATAATGCAAAATTAATGGTACTAATATATATAATTATTATTATTAAACTTAATTTATATATATATATATATATATATGTTATAATTATAAAATAAACATAATAATTAAACATGTAATTGGCATTTCATCCTCCCCAGCCAGCCATGAGTTCAAGATGCTCCACTCCAACGCCACAACTTTTATTTTATTCAAATTTTGAATCTCAAACCCCAACAAAATGTCGGCAAGGTCGGAGAAGGTGGAGGTGGATGAACAGGTGTTGTCGGCAGTGGTAATGTTAGCTTGATCTCGAGTTGAAGTTCAAGAAAGGGAGAAGGTTACTTTGGGGATATCAAAAATAACATGGGATATAATAATCACCACATATCAAAATATTGGGTATGTTTGTTTTAGCGATTCGATTATTTATAAGTTGCTTTTTAATAGTGATTTACGGTATACGAAATAAGTATGTGAGAGGAGTTGTGTCTCGATTTACATAAAAAATAATTTATAAGCAATCGTAACACGCAAACAAACATGCCCATTATCTCTCTCCTCCAAATCACAAATTCCCCAATTTTAGAAGGGAGGGTTATAAGAGAAAATCTCAAAAAATATTCCCTCCCCCCTCTTTAAATTTTTGTATTGCCACATAAGGGGCCCTCTCTTGGAGGCGGCTTTATATTAATATGTTGTGGATTAATGAATTCCAGTTTTATATTCAAAAAGAAAAAAGGGGCCCTCTCGTCTTGAGCCAAACATGCCCTAAAAGATTCAATAATTGATTGACTAATTCCTCCCCATAATTATTCATTTGTCCAATTTAATTAGGAGTCGCCCACCAAAAGCATTTTCCTTTCTTTTTTTTTTTTTTTTTTGCCTGATTTTCGTTTTTTATACTTAACTCTTCCATATCAAATAAGATCTTTATAAGGATTTTATATAAAATTTTACTGATACTTTTAAAACTTTTTTTTTTCTCTCCCTCATTCTCATTTTTTCCCATTTCTCATTCTTTCAAGAATTTTTCAATGAATTAAACGGATCTTAGTCTTTTACTATTTTGAATTGGATAAGAGAAATAAAACTGACTGAAAAGGTAACGCAGGTAGAAAAATATTCTAATTCAATTATTTTAATATTTGGATGACTTTTAAAATAAATGAATTTAAATTTTATTTCTATAAAAAAACTAATAAAATGCAATAAAAAAAATACTAACCCATCATAAATATAAGATATAGAGAAGAGGCTTACTTTGACCCTAAATTTAAAACCTCAATCTGCTTTGTTCCCCAAATATATATTTTGTTCCCAAAATATCTCTATAATTGATTGCATTAAGAAGGAAGGGATTTCCAATAAGAGTAGTTACAGTATATATGATTAGCAAGGGTATTATAGACAAATCCAATAAATATTTGTTACAAATAGCTACCTTACTTAATATACATAAATTAGTTATCTAACTCTTATATTAAGAAGATGAGGAATAGCATCCTTTAATAATCCGGCTAAAAAAACGTATGTGTGTGTGTGTGTTTCTCTCTCTCTCTCTCTCTCTCTCTCTCTCTCTCTTTCACTACTCCCTCAATTGTGAGGATTTGGCTGCGGTCCGCTACCAGTCCTTTTCTCCCAAACTACATCGTTTTGGTGTAGTTTGGGGGTAAAGGGGTTGGGTTTTTTTAAAAAAACATAGAATATACTATTTTGAAATATTTTTTTGGAAGTATCTAGTATCTTAAAATATTTTTTAAGTAACATGTAGTATCCTAAAATAATTTTTAGGACTTTAATTCTCTAAAATATTTTTTCAGTTGTACTCAATGTGTTAGCAGATTGATTGCAATTTAACCCTTAATGTATTTTTTCAGTTCCAAAAATCACTTTAAAATATTTTTTTGATGTTTTTAACCCTTTAAAATATTTTTTTTGCTTTTAACTCTTTAAAATACATTAAGGTTAAATTACAATCAGTCTGCTAACATACTGAATACAACTGAAAACATATTTTAAGGGGTTAAAGTATTAAAAATTATTTTAGGATACTACATGTTACTTAAAAAATATTTTAAAATACTAAATACTTCTAAAAAAAATATTTTAAAATACTATATTCTATTTTTTTTAAAAAATCCAGCCCCTTTACCCCCAAACTACACCAAAACGGTATAGTTGGGGAGAAAAGGACTGACAGCGGACCGCAGCCAGATCCCATTTGTGCATACCGGCGGCTCTTCGTTTTCTCTTTCTTGTTTTCCTTCTACATCCTTCTCTAATCAATTTCTCCCATCAATATTCTCTCTCCATCAATTATACATGTGTGTGTGAGTGTGTGTCTCTATCGATATATATATATATATATATATTCAACCACCTTCTTTCATTTCACACGATACCCCTTTTCTTTGTTTTTTTCCTTTTTTTTTTTTCTGTGTCACTCTCATGTCACTCTCTGCTGAGACCACCATTATTGGCTTCTAGATCCTGAATATCGAATATTGAGTGTCCTACTTTTGCTATAAGAAAAGTTTTAGATCAAAAATTAAAACTAGGAAATTTGAGAATTTTAGAGAATTTGGAGGGTTTAACATAAAATTGACGATCCTAATCAATGAATTGAACTAGACACCTAAGAGGGTTTAACACAAAAAAAGTAATTAATTTTTAGAGACTTAAAATAGTCTTAGAGTAGCTCTAGAGTATTTTTTGAATAATATATTGATAGAAGCTTATGTAAATCATTTTTCTAGATTCTCATTTGCTTGGAGTAACTCTTGTGATTGTCTGTCAGCAAAGAAGATAGAGATAACTATAGATATTATTTCATATACTCGTAAATTATATGCGATGAATTGTTGTTTACTATCCCCTAATTTAATAATGTAAAATCGAGTTACATTTATATTGGTTTTTATATTTATGTTTGTATTTATACTTAGGGTTATTAAGGGGCAATGTTTCCCCATAACTTTTTACTGAGGAGCAATTTTATTACAGAACGTAAAACATAGTGCAAATTTATTTTGCTCATTATTCCAATTAATTTTCACTGTTAGTTGACCAAATATATTGAGTTGGTAGCCCAAGTGTCATCCACATTATTTTTGTTAAGATGCAAATTTGTTCCAAAAGTCCATGTGTCATCTATTTCATTTTTTTTTTAAAGTTAAATTTAAAACTTTTATGAAAAATTTGCACATTAACAAAAATAACGTGGATAACACATAGACTATCAGCTCATCATTTTAGTCAACCAACCCTCAAAATTAGTTGGGATAACGGACATGGCAAATTTACTCTATTTTTTACACTTTCGTAGTAAAATTGCCCTTCGGTCAAAACTTACAAGGCAAAGTTGCCTCTTAACCCTTATACTTATATTCTTGTTGATATGTGTGTCAATGAGAGGCCACCGGATTAAAAAAATGAGTGTTGAATGTTTAAATTTTCTGGCTTTTAGTTAAAGTCTTTCTAACTACGCAAGATTATATATTGTTATCATATATTTACTAATATGAACCATGAAAATCTTTAGTGTGCTTATTTCTTTTCAAGTATGCTGGTATAATCATGCATATATACAGACAAAGATTTGATATGTATGTCTTTCACATTTAAATTATGGGCTGCGGTCAGAAAGAGTTGTTCAAATACCACATGATATGCGTTTGGTTGTGATTGGATCAACTTTTGATTCATTAGATTTTTTTTTTTTTAAAATTCAATGATCTCTAATCAATAATAATCATTTGCGTTGTTTTGTATATAATTGGACTCTTATAAATGTCATTTTATTTATATTGATTCAACTTTTGGTTCATTAGATTTAATTTTTTATAACTGCTGTTTGACTTATTGATCTTAAACAGTATCCACAGATTTAAGCCAGTTATTATTAATTATTAAAACTGTACTATATCAAGTATAAAACCGTATCATCCTGAGGGAGACTACTATAAAAAAGTAAAGCTGTGGCGCTTATAATTGCATTAACTGTGGCGTTAGAGAAGTGCCACATATCTAGATGCCACTAAAAAAGGCTGTGGCGCTTGGAAGCGCCACAACATTTTAAAATTTTTTTTTTAAAAAATACCCTCCTGTGGCGCTTGTTTGAGGAAGTGCCACAGGAGGGGGGGCCTCCTGAGCAAGCGCCACAGTAGGGGAGCCCTACTGTGGCGCTTGCTTGAGCAAGCGCCACAATAGGGTCCCTTTTTTTTTTTTCTTTTTTCTTCTTCTTCTTCTTCTTTTTCGTGTGGCTCTTTTTTATGCTTCCTGATTGTGAAATTTTATATAAAATGAGTGGATTTCGTGTTTATCATCTCCACAAATTGTCAATCTTTCTATTTTATATTTCAACCTATTATATATATATATACATATATATAATTTTCATATTTAAAATTCAACTTCCCCAACAATAATGTTCTTACATTAATACTCTCCAAAGCTAACATAAAAAATATCACAATACAAGAACTTGATATGTGAACACAGTACATCAACAACTAATTAAGTAAATTAAAAGATTACTAAAAAACGCAAGCTTGTCGGCAAAAAAATTTAAACAAAGCAAAAAGGCAAACGAAATAAGCTAGGTTTTCATTCTTTCCTATTAAATTAGGAACAAAAAGGCAAACGTTATATTACAGTTTATCTTGACAAAAAAAAAATTTAAACAAAGCAAGCTAGAATGAAATAGTCTTCTTCTTACAAATCTATTAATTGACCAGCGCAGGGAGTGGGAGACCACGTTGGTGATGCTAGCTTGAGTGACGAGTGAGCATGTGGGTGTGTTTTTTAGTGTGAAGATGATAGGAAATGGAGGGAGGGGGCCGACGGATCCACTAAGAAGATGAGAAAGGGAAAGTAGTTTAATGGAGGAGAGAGTAGTTAAATAATTAAAGTGGAGTAGTAGTCAAAAAGAGAAGGAATGAGAGACGGACACAGGACCACTACGCAAGAAATGAAATAATTAAGAGATACACTATCAATTTGAATTTTTTTTTTTTTTTTAAAAAGTAGGCAAGTGTGGCGCCTAAATAAATAGGCGTCACACATTGCCACAAATCAGCTGTGGCGCCTAATGCATTAGGCGCCACAGCTGATCAATTCATTATCATGTGTGGCGCCTATTTATTTAGGCGCCACACATGCCCACTTTTTGTAAAAAAAAAAATTAATGCTGCAGCTGTGGCACTTGGTGGGTTAGGCGCCACAGCTGCTTCGTCTACACAGGCCTCCTCAATTGTGGCCCTTAATCTATTAGGCGCCACAGCTAGTACCCAAAATTTAAAAAAAAAATTATAAAGGTAAAAAAAAAAAAAGAGAAGCTGTGGCACTTGTTTAAAGAAGTGCCACAAAATGTGCGCCACCTTTTATCCTTTTTATAGTAGAAAGGGAGTATCTATTACATGTATAATTATACTCTCTCAATCTTTATTACAATGACCTTTCACATATTTTATATGAAATAATTTCTCTAATCCTTAATATAAAATCTCGTTTTTTAAATGAGATTTTATATTAAGGATGAGAGGTTGTATTAAATTTTGTGTCACCTCATGTCTTTAATTGACTACTCCCTCAAGATCATAATATAACTCAAATATAACTAATTCACTGGAAGTCTGGAACCATAAAAACATAGTTACTTGATTAAAGTAGTCTAAAAAGTGTTCTGATCCCTTTACCCCTAATAAATATCATAAATTCTTAAAAAAAAAACTATATATATCTTCTACTTCTCATTGGAAACTGAGAAGATATATAAATATATATTAAAGAACTTAATGCCATACAAACTCTTCTAAAGTGACTTATATTTAAGATCATAAAATGTTTTTAGAAGCCGACTTGTATTATAGACCAGAGGGAATATAAAATTTTTTAACTAATTAGTCAGATCTTCTAATTAATGACATTTATAGTTTTAATACCACATTGTAAATGTCTATATAAATAATAGGTTAAGGTGCAAATCTACCTATAAAATAAATATTCCTAGTCATGTGCGTCCATAAACATTTTTATGTGCAAAAGGACTCATGAAGATTTCAAAATAGTGAAAAAAAAGGGCTGTTAAGTAAACCAAAGTTGATTATTTAACAAATCGTCCCCAAATGTGTTGCACAACATTTTCTCTCCTTGCATTCCCGTTCGCCACTACATGGTCTTTTGCATGGTGCACTAGTTGCACCTGTAGGATTGCTAGGAGCGAAAACGTTGTGCCACGCATGTGGGGAATGTAGTTTGCTAAATGGTTAGCATTGGTTATGACTTAATGAATGTGACATTTTCTTCAACAATTTGGAACCTTCATGTAAACTTTTGCACTATTTTTTTTTACTGGCATGTTTGCTAAATAGGTAACGTTGTTTGAATTAACGGTCATAGTATTTTTGCACCATTTTAAAACTTTCATGTGTAGTTTTACATCCAAAAAAACTTTATTATAGTGTTAGGTGCATATGGGGAATAATAACCCTATTATAAGAATTATTGGGCGTATCTGAAGTGTGACCGTTTTATCTTTTATACCCACGCTAATCGGATCACAATTACGGAAGCGATTATGACCCACAGCAAATACACCACCGACAAGAAGAAGAAGAGAGTAATATAGTAGAGAGAATGAGAAGTCAGTTTGACAGAGTTTCTGTATGTTATTTCCAGTGTCTTTTAACTGAATCCTTTTACGTTTATTTATAGGATTCTATATACCCTTTCCTCTTCTACTAACATGTCCTTTCATTAGAGAGACAAAATATTCTTTTGATTGAGAGACATTTTGTTTCGGTGAAACAATACCTCATATAGAGTCATATTGCATCGGATAAATAACACAACTCATAACATTTTGAAAAATATTACATATATCGACCCAAACATTTATGTTATTTATACTTTGACCCCAATCTTATTGGGTTTGGACCCAATCCACCAAAGGTGGACTAGGCTATTTTCCCACACCTATAAATAATTTACGTTGATAAATATCATTTGCATATCTTATTGGATTAAATGCATTTAGAAGGAACACTGATCTATCAACCATGCATCAGCAACCACGCACAAAATCAAATAGAATTTCATTGGCGGTTTCTTCCTTGTTGGCCGGCAAATCTGGCATTATAAATATGAGCCATTCTTCTTGTGTCGTCCCTCGTCAAGCTTCCATTCACAGATATATATATATATATATATATTCAATAGGGACAGAGCTCAAGCGCAATAGCATCAATGGCGACCAAGGTTTACATTGTGTAAGTGATTCTTTATATGTTCATAACAGTTCTTTATTTCCTTCCGTGATCATCGGAAATCTAATTTATCTTTATCTATAAAGAAAGATTGTGAGTGTTGAGCCTTTTAAAAGCTGCAGTTTTGCTTCATTGCCAAGCAAGAAATATATATATATATATATGTATGTATGTATGTATGACAGTGAAACCCAAGCTTCCATTATATATATCATAATATTAATTAATTCCTGAGTATTGATAGCTTATTTTCTTTCTAAATTACAATTTGATTTCGTTCTGTAATCCCCACCATTTGTTTACTTTAAAACAACTGGAAAAGGCTTAATCACCATATGGATATATTCATACTGTGTAGATAATCTGAAGTCAACATCATTATCCCTACAAAAAAAAACACCAAATGATTCCCGACGGATTTCTGATGAAAATTCCGTCGGTAAAATTTATAATTTTTTATTATTATATTGTAATAATTTATATAAAATAGTAAAATAATAAAAATACAAATAATATATAAATAAAAATAAAAAATAAAAACTCGAATATCAGAAAAATAATATTTAATATAATATGTTAAATATATAAAAAACGAAATATATATATATATATATATTTTAATAGTATACCTATTTTTTAATTGCTAATTTTTTATATTATATTTATACATATATATATATATGAATAAATGTCATAAAGTCAAAACAACTCAATTGGTAAAGGTATCAAGAATGCGCTCTGACATGCCAGTGATAGACACAAGCCGCCATGTGAAATTTATTTTAAAAATAATTTACCAACAGTTATTTCCGTCAATAGAAATTTTGTTAGTAAATTAATTTGCCATTTTGCCACTACTTTTTAGCGGCAAAACTGATTCCGTCGATAATCTTATTTCCGTTGCTAATCCATCAGTAATAGCATTAGAAAATTGAAATTCTGTTGATAATTTGATGTTTTTTTTTTGTAGTGTATGTATTCTTCCTCTTAATGTTATTATGTCGTGTCAGATACTAAAATTAATGCCTATAGTTTCTTAATTAATCATGGCATAGTCCTCCAGAGTAATATATATATATATATATATATATTAATACATTAATGGTAGGCATGTCAGTCCTTCTTACATCACATTCACATCTTAGAGAGAGAGAGAGATATATATATATATATTAGTGACTCAGACACTGAATCTCCCCATTATTATTGCCGGGAGAAACATTTTCTTCTGAATTCAATTATATTGCTGTGTTAGTGGCTAATTAGTGGTATAATATCAAACCAATGAGATAATCACACCATATTATTTCTCATTAATATAATTCTCTCGAGGTATATAGACTATTCAGAGTCTATAGCTTGACTTTCTATTTAAAATTTACATTAATAATTAAGATTGATATGTCTTTATATAGCTACTATTCTACGTACGGACATGTTGAGAAGCTGGCACATGAGATTAAAAAAGGAGCAGATTCAGTGGAAGGAGTTGAAGCCAAACTCTGGCAGGTTGGTAGCAGCTAGCTAATTACTTTAGAATTTGATGATACAGAATTTTTTTTTCATACTAAAACGAATATTCTCTAATCATGTAATCAATCGTTCAGTGAAATGAGAGATATAGACGTCATTATTGGTGTTGTTTATTAGATGAAACTTACCGCTATATCTATTTATCTCGGAGTCTCTAACGTGCCTCCTTCTAACACCTTTTTTAATGCCTCAATTTTCTAAATATGCTTGTTTATTTTTATCATTTTTTTAATGAAATTTTTTCTTTTTATCATTACATTCGAAACTGAACTATTTTAAAGTATTTTTCTTTAAAAAATTGTAAGAACTTCAAAATTGCATCATTTCTTCACCGTAAGATATCAAAATGTCAGTAATATAATGATCAAAAAGAAAAAAAAAACATTTATCCCTGGCTAGATTGATGCAAGATTCTTACCGTTTTACAGATCAGGTCTTTGTAATGTATTATATGTTATAATATTTTCCCATTTTGTAATAACAAAAATATATAGGTACCTGAGACTCTACCTGAAGAGGTCCTTGTGAAGGTAGGAGCACCCCCAAAGAGTGATGTACCAGTAATTACGCCTCGTCAGCTAACTGAAGCAGATGGCTTCTTGTTTGGTTTCCCTACAAAATTTGGACTAATGGCTGCTCAGTTCAAGTCATTCATGGATGCAACCGGAGGACTATGGCGAGCCCAGGCACTTGCCGGAAAGCCCGCCGGATTCTTTTGCAGCACCGCATCACAAGGAGGCGGCCAAGAGACTACCATGTAAGTTTGACTAGGACTCACTCAACCAAAAATAAAAAAATATCAGTATGCTTCAAAAGTTTAAAACCCTGCTTTTCAGCAAAAATGTAATTTTATTTTCTAAAATATAAGAATTAATATTTCAAATGTTTAGAGGGTTAATATCATTGTTAGTCTTTATAGTTCGACAAAATTTTCATTTTGGTTCCTATAGTTTCATAAAAATTTGGTTTGAGCTTAACGACTTATCCATATACTTTAACTAGTTTTATTTTTCGTCTCTATATATATATTTCAAACTCAAACCAAGTCCTTATAAAACTATAAGGACCAATACTAATCATTTGAAACTATAGGGGTCAAGACCAAAATTCAATCAAATTGTAAGGACCAATAATAATATTAACCCATGCTTAAATTATAAGGACTAAGTTGCACCAAATCAAAGTTTAGGGACCAAGTCAAAACTATGGGGTTGAGTTGTACTAAATTAAAGTTTATGGACTGAGATATGACCAAGTTAAAATTATAAAGACAAAAAGATGAATTTTCCCTCAAACTTTTTAAATTTTGATAACTAGATATTGTCTCTGTTATTAACGGAATGGTGGGCCCCACCTAGCAAGAGTGCATGGTTTATTGACTAATAAATATTGAGTTTACTTGTCAAGTTCTGACCACTAACACAGTATTATGGTTCATAAACACACACAGACTGACATCAATTACACAACTGGTTCACCATGGGATGATATTTGTGCCAATTGGATACACATTTGGTGAAGGCATGTTTGAGATGGAGAAAGTGAAAGGTGGTACGCCTTATGGTTCTGGCACTTTGGCTGGGGATGTTGGCTTCAACAGAGACGCTAGTGACTTAGAATTGGCTCAAGCTTTTCATCAAGGACAGTACTTTGCTGGCATAGCCAAGAAGCTCAAAGCTGGATCATCTCAGTGATTTTATTTGTGTTTCCTACAACTATATAGCAACAAAGTGTTTATGTGTTATCTGCATATCATCAGTTTATATTTTCAGTCTCGTGTTATTCCCTGTTTTGCCCCACAGAATAAGATGTTGCTAAGTAAGGAAGAGTGTAGTGAGAGAGCATGATACAGTATGTTATTGTTGTTATTGTTAAATTATGTCAATGAAATTGAGTGACTTCTATTAATACTCCTTACTGTAATCCTCAATGTAAGATCTAGTTGATTAATTTGAGTAAATTAAGGATGTTATTATGTTAGTTAATATGATACTCCCTTCCCTTCGATCCTTAATATAAAACATATTTACCTAATTTGATTAGATTAAGGAAGTTAGTTAATAAAATACCCTAGTCATTTTCCTTAATTCCCTCCTTCTCCTTCTTCCTTGAGTATTATTGAAGGAGAATCATTAGGGGTAAATTAGGAAAAGATTGATAAATACAAAATATAGATCTTATATTTAGGACTAAGATTATCTTCCAAGATAGATATGCCCTATGTTAAAGACTGGAGGAAATATGTTTTTCCCCCCTAAAACACATAAATCAATTCTCCTTAATTCTCTTATTTCCTCTTCTACTTGATTGTTGTTGAAGGAATATCAACATCGACTCTCTAATTGGATCTTGCATTATAATAGATCAAAGGGTAACATATATGTATGTATATTTTAAGTTTTGTTCTTCATTGACTTCCAATTAAGTGCGTCCTTGGATTAACCTGGGGTATAGGTATAGATTTTGGAGAAAATTGATTTATAACAATTGATTATTAGAAACTCCTTTGAATAGCTTATGGAAAAATTAAGATTTTAGCTCAAAAATAGTTTTTAACATTAAGAGGGGTGTTTTGATCATATTGGTTTTGTTATATATAATTTATTATATATTCAATTCAGACAAATACTAAGAATTTTAGAGAAGTGGTATATATATTTGATATATAAGTTCCACTCTCCTCATATTACTCATGGCCCATTTATTTGAAGTGAAGTCAATCATGGACTCACGCTTTTGAAGCCCATATATAAATTGATATGTTATATTAAGTGTCAATTCTTGTTTTGTTCGGCATTCCGATGAATATGGTGTTTGAAGCCCATGGTTTGAAACTCAAAAGTTGGGCTGGCCCAAATTCAGTTTCAACAAGGATTTGGTGTTTGTGGTGTCTTTAATATAAGGGGGCTTTACCCCTCATCCTTCGATTCAGCTGGCGAAGGGGATGGACACTCTTATCAATGGGAGAGGGTTCAATCCCAGAGAAGTTCACTTAATTGTGGTCCAATCGAGATGTTGGAGGAGGCATCCCAACTTAGAGCCTCGCCTTTAAATTGTGGATGAGTCTAACTCATTTCCTAAAATTTTTTGCAACAAAAAAAATATATATAAGGGGGCTTGTTGTGTTGTCAATAATGATCTCACACTTGTTGGAGGAGATAACTAGGATGTCAAGTGTTAGAGGACTTGACATGATATGAGAAATTTCATATTGACTAAAATTGAGTTCAATTATATATATATATATATATAAAAAAAAGTGAATTTACGTCGGTGAAGGTGTCAACTGGATCGAAGTGGCCTTGAGCGGAATGCAAACTTGCTGCCGTGATTAGCATGAGATCGTCAGTTAATATGAGTAAGCGGATTGATTGGTTTGCTTCTCATAAGCTCAAGACTTGTTGAGTTAAAATGTCACATCAATTCCACGACTTATCACCAATTTGTATGGGACAATAACCTCTCCACCTCCCTCCATTTCTTTATTTTCATTATTAGATCAATTCTAAATGGTTAAAATTTAATACTCCCTCTGGTCCTAATTACTCCCTCCGGTCCTAATTATAAGATAAAGTTGATTTTTTTGGAGAAATTAAGGAAGCCAATTAAATTACCTTAGAGTATGGGTGGAAACAGGCCAGGCCAAGCCAGACTTTTGTCTTAACAGGCCAGCACCTTAGAGTATGGGTGGAAACAGGCCAGGCCAAGCCAGGCTTTTGCCTTAACAGGCCTGGCCTGTTAAGGCACAAACTGGCCTGAGCCTGACCTGTGGCCTATTGAAGGCCAATTTTTAGGCCTGGGCCTGGCCTAAAGCCTGTTAAGGAGGTCTAAATTTTTAAAATTTTTTAAGCAAACCAACAGACTTACAGGCCACACTGCAAAACAGGCCAACAGGCCACAGGCCGAAAACAGGCCTCCTTAAACAGGCTAAAACTTACAAGCTCAGGCGAAATTATCCTTTAACCCTTATTTAATTTTTTCTAAAAAAATATTTTTACAGGCTCAGACCGGCCTAACAGGCCTGTCAATAGGCCTTGGCCTGACCTATTAAGCAAAACAGGCTTTTGTTTTGGCCTTGGCCTGGCCTTTTAGCCTGACAGGCTAGGCTTGAACAGGCCAATCATAGGCCAGGCTACAAGCCCCTGACAGGCCGCCTGATCTGTTTCCACCCCTACCTTAGAGTATTTATATTTATTTTTTCTCAAAACTAATTAATTTGACTAATAAATTAATATATAATATAAGAATACTAAAAATATAAATACTCTAAAGTAATTTAATTGGCTTCCTTAATTTCTCCAAAAAAGTCAACTTTGTCTTATAATTAGGACCGGAGGGAGTATAAGATAAAGTTGACTTTTTTGGAGAAATTAAGGAAGTCAATTAAATTACTTTAGAATATTTATATTTTTTTTCTTTAAACTAATTAATTTGACTAATAAACTGATATATAATCTAAAGATACTAAAAATATAAATACTCTAAAGTGATTTAATTGGCTTCCTTAATTTCTCTAAAAAAAATCAACTTTATCTTATAATTAGGATCGGAGGAAGTATCATATAAAAAGTGTGTGTGTGTGAAAGAAATGGATGGTAAGGGAAGTGAAGAAGTTACTTCCCCATTTGTACATCCTCATCATTAAGATGCCAAGTGTATTCATTAATTTGATGAGGTAGTTTCTATTATTAAGATGACCAAAAAAGGTAAGGCCCTGGAGATATTATCTAGAATTGCCTAGAAATTATGGGGAGTTATGCATATTTTAGTCTTAAATCAATAGTATATAACATTAAATTTAAGTAACATTATTTGTAAATCATAAATAATCATGAAATTTATATTTAATTTTTTTAAAAAAAATATTAAACAAAATTGGATGAAACACATCAAGTCTGAAACAAAATATCTCTCATCATCTCCAAATGAACCAGTTGAGTGACTAGCAGAATGAAAGACAAATGGGGGTCTGCTTTTACCTCCAAAAGGTATAAAATACGCATCATGGCAAATCATTGCCTTCTATATTTCATTCCATTAGGTGACACACAGAAATGTTCTCATGAACTCAACCATGTAAATTAGAAAGAACCGGTGAGAATGATCCTTTGAACAAAAACAATCATGCAGCCTCGATTCTATAAGCATATTTTTAGGCTCTGATGAACCATTGCGAGATTGTCTAAATGGCACCCCGGTTGAATTCCAACCCTGTAACATCATTATCCAGAAAGCAGGAACAAAGATGACAGTCAAACCCAGATTCCATGTTATCAGCAGCAATTCCAGTACATTTTATTTGAGAAAGGCAGTTATACTTTGTCATCTGAAGCACAAAAGATTCGCCATCCGGATCCTACTTTGCAACCGTTCCTTTTTACGCTGCAGTCTAGTCAGCCCAAGGATGTTACGTACAGCTCCTAAGTCTCAACAAGAGCATCAGAGAAATTCTGTGCAAGAGCAAGGCTGCCCCAAACATCAAATTCCAGAAGCTAGTCAACAGAGCTCTAATCATCATCGTCGCTCTGGCGGTGCTCTTGATCTTCAAACAAGTCCTCAGGAGGATCGTACACGATCATGCCCGGAAAAAGCTCTAAGAAGTCGTCTTTTACCTTCTCTCTTAGTTCTGGGTAGGGAATAAGTCCCTTCAATATCACACGAAAGGGTAATGAAAGAGGAGGGTCAGGAGATTGCCTCATTTCTTCATATATGTCCATGGCCTCTGAGGGCAAGCCGCTATCCAAACAAGTTCTAATGATGTCTCCAAATGTATGCTGATCAAAAGGAACCTCCTCTCTTGTCAAATCTGCCCAAACCCTCTTTATTTCCTCCACCCTCTTGTTTCTCGCAATCATCATGAGCATGTCTCTGTAAAAGAACATATCTGGCCGGTACCATATTTCTTTGCGCACTACATCGTACAACTGTGACATAAGATATTTGTCATTCAGAGGTATACAACCACGTTGCATAACATAGAACATTCTAAAGAATATCTGACCAAAAGGTTTAAATAAATTCAAACAATCACCAAATTAATTATTGACAGTAAAAACAAATTCTGGCATTTCTAGCTCAACAAATTTAGGGAATTACACATAATTTTTTCCTCCAAGATGGCCCAAAAACTGGGACTCAACTCTTACTGAAACAACTACTCGGTTCTCTTGCAACACAAAACGACATTAAATTTTTGTTCTCTCTAATGCTGGACAGCAGCAAAACAACTGCAGGAATTTGATATTGCAGTTTAGGCGCTAAAGGTTTAAAATAGGACTAGTTAAAAGAGACAAGAAATATCATCAGTTAAACATAAAAGCAAAGGCAAGAGGATATATTTTTCTTTTCTTTTTTCTTTTTAATAGCCAAAGGGATTCAATTAAAACAAATAAAGGTACTGGGATACAGATAGCTATATGAGGTTCCTCCTGTGCCAAATTGACCAAAACTGTCAACAGGTAAATTCTAGTTCTTATTATTTTAGAATTCTCTTGTACTGTAATAGAGAATGAAATATGCTATTAAAGGTGAGAAAGTCCTATGAGCCAAACAGATATCAGCCCACAATTTAGAAAGGGTCTACGGCTGAACAAGAGCAACATCAGAAACAAACCTAGAGATAAATACAATTTAAATGATAATGAATTAAATAATTCTCAGAATCATAATCCATTGATCAATATTTGTTCTCTAATTTTCCTAGAGTGTGTGCATGTTTTTGCCAGTTCTAACGCACAAGGAATTGGACTACAATAGAAAAACCACTCCAAGCAAGAAAATCATACAGGGATCTAGGGACTAAAGATATCACTACTTGACAAGATCAGAACAATTGGGGTTGAGATAAATTATCCCACAGCTATTCATTTATCACTTAAACCCAGTTCATGGTGTAAGTTCACCGTCACGATCCCTTTTACATCAAATACATGTTATATACACAAATGAATATAGTCTTCAAATTAAGAAAAATTTGATTGACCTGCTTCATGATATAAATATGGAAGCTACGTTAAGACAGACAGGTTTGGATCTTTAGCAACACAACTGAATGATAAAGTAACTCCAAATCTATTTCAGTTACCCTTCTTATTTTTTGACTGCTAACAAAAATAACACCAAAGAGTTGGAATTGAAGACTTAAAGTTGCCACATTGAGAAAGTGATTCGCACAAAAAGTACCAGAACATGAATTAAGATGGTGTTCACATGTTTCCAAGTAATTAGCAATCCTAACTATTAGATATTCAGACGCAATAGATTTCTTTTGAGATTAGTTTTCCAAGTTCTATGTTTCACAGAAAGAGCTATAAAAGCTTAAATCAGAATCAGTCATATAGTACTGTAAGTTCAGCTGAACAAAATTCCACCCATGAACACATCAAACAATTTTTCGCACACTCGAGTATAAAATCGAAGGAGAGAGAAGCCAGAGAAATTAAAAACCTTCATGGAGAGAAAGACCTGGTCCTGTCTCTGGAACTCGGCGAGGACAGATATAAGATCAGACTTGAGCAAGCGAGAGACATGGGAGCGGATGAAGCGGTCAAGCCGGACTGGATGGGACTGTAACCTCTTAAGCTCTTTGGCCACAATCAGCCCTTCTTTGCCCATCTCCTTCTTCCGCCGCCATATGGATAAGCTAGGGCTAGATGCTGAAGTTGAGGCCCATGAGGCCGAACCAGAGAGGAGCCGAAGGCTTTGATTTGCCGAATTCAATATCTTTGTGGATGAAGCTCTTCGCAGTGCATTAACAGCCATACATAGCAACATCGTAGAAAGCTCCTCTTCCTACCATCCCAAGTTCCCAACAGTGTTATGAACGTGTTTGTCTCAAATTAACGTTTCCGTTTTCAAGGCCTGTTTGTTTGGAGGAGAGGGGATGGGAGGAGATGAAATTGAACCCCCTCCCCTTATTTGATATGAAAAATTAGAGGGGAGTTTTCAAAAAAAAAGTTTTAAATCCCTCTCATCCCCTCATTTTTATTCTCTTTAAATTGGGGAGTTTTGAAGGGGATGAAAAATGAGTCCCTCCCCTCCATCCCCTCCCTTTGAATCAAACTGAAATCTTCCATATCAAATGCTCCCTCTGGTCCTAATTATAGGACATATTTATCTAACTTTGAAGAAATAAGAATAGTAGTTAAATTAGTTAATCTTATTTATTTTCCTAAAATGTCCTTATTTAATAAGGGTGATTTAGGAATATACATGAGTCAACCATGGTCCTGTGAGTGTCCTTCTCAAGCACTGTCTTTTGCCTACCCATGGCCCTGTGTCACCAATTAAAGAAAAGGAAAGTTATAATTTTTAAAAATAGAGATGACGACGTTGATAGTGTTAAATTGATTTTCTTACCATTTATTCTTATAAAATAAAAGAAATAGTAGAATTGAGGTGTATGTGATATTAATAAGTTGCAAGTATTACTCATTTTATAGAATACATAGGTGTATTATAAAATTATTATTGTGTTTCATTATTATTGAGAAAGTATCAATAGGGGTATTTTGGGAAGAAATTGACAAAAATTAAAACTTTGTCATATAATTAGGATCAAGATCAACTCTTAAATGTTGTCCTATAATTAGGACCGGAGGGAGTAACAAATATCAAATAGTATTGTGTTAATATAATCTTTGGTACCTCAAATTTGCTTTCAGTTTAGTTTTAGTTTCTCAAGTTTCAAATCATGGGTTTTAATCCCTCAAGAGGTAAAACGGTTTAAGTTTTTATTTAATTATAAAAACCAATGTTATAAATAAAATGAAATTTCACATACCAAAATCTCTTATTTAAAACTTGAGGGACAAAAATCAAGATGAGAATAAATTTAATAGATAAAAAATTGTATTAATCCAATACTATTTAAGAAAGCCAAAAATATACCTTAAGAGTTAAGAACCACTTGTGACCCAAATAGCGCCCTTAGTTAAACTAAAACTTAAAATTTTTCTTAAAGCTTGGGTACTATATAGTGATAACTTTTTCCTGAAGCTTAGAAAATTCATAATTAATTCAATATAACTCCAAATATGATTCCAAGCTTTATTTTTAGCTCATAGAAGAGTCTTTGAAAGAAAAATGAGACCTGGGTTAATCACGGTCTCATTCTGTCCAAAAACCCCACATTTCAAATCTGGGCATTGCAGCATTAATCCAGGTTGTTAATCGACTTTGAAAAAATCATATCTTTTAATCGACAGATCCAACCATTGTGAAATAGGACTCATTTTGAAGATATGGATGAGTACTATAACCCTGAAAAATTTCAGAACCTAATACAAGCGATGCTCTGTCAAATATCTACTAGCAAAATCACGATTAAAACTATTCTCATTTTTCAGGGTCAACTTCAAAAATTTGTAACTAAAAATCCACACGCTCAAAAATTACAAACTATACCACATAATACATAAAGACACTAATTCTTAAAATAATTTCAGATAACTTTTCTTTTAAATCTGGAAATTTCCCAACTTTGGAAATTCCATCTCTGCTACAAAGTTAGCATCTTTAACTATGCTTAGCAATTAGAGGAACTTATATAACACTTGAAAGTATTCTAACAGTAAGTTCCTTCGGTTTTCACTCCCATTTGCCAACTTCAAAATTCAAATTCATTATAAAATATTCTCTAACAACATAAATCAATATACATTTAAATATATATCCTAGCATCCAATTACTAGATATTAGTTGCATCAATCAACTTCCTTAGTCCTTATCACTGTAAACCATCCCTTGCAATTTGATCAGCCCCCCCTTTTTTTTTTTGAAAATTCCAGCTTTTAAATAATTATCCCAAATACCATTTTAACTACCCCCAAGAGAAGGCCCTAACAGCAACGTTGACATACTTTTCAATCTCAAAGCGTCATCCTCCTTAGCACTTCAGAATCTTAATTTTGATTCAATAATCTCAAATATCAGTTCAAGAAATTAGGTACACCAAACACCCCATCCTTCTTCAGCTATTGTCTTAAAAAAAGAAATTCCAGATTCCATAGCTACTAACAGCACACCAGACGGACACAAATGTACACACATATATATCCATTATGAACTTTAATCATCTCCTTCCCTCTCTAATACCTGACACGACCCTCATCAGCAAATCTGGAATTTTTTCCAGATTTGTAAAATATTCAGCTAATTGTTCCAGTTTCAACAACTCTCTCAACACACACAAGGATATATATTTATCTGTCTACTGTATTCTTTCTATCCTTCTCTATCTGTCCCCAACACCTCTCCGCCTAAATCAGCAAGCCCTCAGTCTCAGCAACGACAGACCAGAACAAATCAAAACATGCAGGAGCTTACTAGCACATAACACAATGGAATACATTAAACTAAGCTTTATTCTATCCTTATCTATCATCATTTAACTTGATCGATATTCCCTCTTCATTTATAGCTCCAATTTCAGTCGCATCTTCCTCTTAAATCAGTACCCAACCAACGAAACATAGTACAGAGTCTTGCTTCAAAAACCGGTTAGCATGCTGTTGATCTCCTCCCGGTGGCCTCTTCTTCTTCGTTCAACCCTTCTTATCCCGTCTCTCTCAAGCTCTCACTGTGACTGTGTTGGCGTTCCTCTGTCGTGGATGAGAAGGAAAGGGAAGCAGAACCTCTCTCAAACCTTTCCTCAAGAGCAAATATAAACAACCATTATGATTACCTCATTGCAAACCAATAATAACCACAACGATTACTCACCTCTAAATAAGTACCAATCCTCAAATAAGTTTCAACTCAGCGGAGCATGTAATCCCTAACATCCATCCTCAAAGTTCAGAGCAATAATTCACAGCGACTCCAATACCGACAATTAAGATATATATCTCACCAATTGTACCTTGCTAAAAGTCTAACAGTGGGAATAATCCAAAATTTGACTCCCAACTCAGATCAAATTAATCTTAAGATCTCTATGCCAGTCCAGAAAACCCCATGCCTATTCTGAATGCTAAAATTCTAATGCTTCAGCACAATGGAATAAGAGAGTGAGCCCATAGAATTACCGTGGTCAGGAAAACAAAACAAAGGAAGCACGCGAGCAACCAGAATGGAAATAGGAAGCACGCGAAGCTTGGCTGAAGGCGTGACTCTCGGATGCAGAAGAATCAAGAGAGGAAACGAACTTATGGAAAATTGAAGCAGAGGCAGGGAAGAAAAAACCAAGAGAGCAGAGTTTCAGGCAATCAGTGAGGGTGGTGAATGGCGGGGATAGCAAATGTTAAGGGTGGAAAATGCAGACAAAGAACGATGGTGAACGTCAACTCAAGTGTAGTAGCGGAGGAGAAAACACGATGTAGCTCGGAGGGGTTGTGGCCGGAATTTTAGACGGCCGGGTGAAGAACGAGACGGCGACAATGGAGCTCTCAGGTAGAAGGTGCCGGCCCGCCGGCAGAAGAAGTGAGAAGGCCGGACTGAAATTGGGGGGATTGAATGTCTGCCCCAAGAAAGGGTGCGTCCTATCTGCACCAACCTTCGAAACGACGTCGTGCTAATGTACATGGCAGATCTGGGCTGTTCGTATATTGGACCGTACAGATTAGTTTATTAATAAGAAAATATGTCATTCAATGTAGCAGATCCTAGCCTACAAGAGTTGTGGGGCTTGAGAAATTGCTAATCATGTTTTTCTGGGATGTTGGTTATAAAATATTGGGAAAATCTCATTTAAATATAATGTAAACTTATAAAATTCATAAAAATGTGTTAACATTTGAAATAACATAAACGTGATAGGTATTAAATTAAGATTTTAAAATCTTGTTGTTTTTACCATTTTATCCATTATTTTTTTTTTTTGTTTTAAAAAAGGAAAGGTACCTCTTGCCGAAGCACCACCGTCGGTCGGCCACCGGACATCTGGCCTAGACCCCCCGGTAGCCAGAGCTCTAGCACTAGGGAATTTTTTTTTTTTTGAAAAGATGGTTTAAGGAGACAAGTGGTAAGATCGAACCCACTCCACCCCCATACTTTAGGAGCTTGGTGACAATTAGGTCATCAAGCTCTTTTGATATATATATATATATGTATATATATATGCATTAATATATGTGTATAATAAAAATGAAGGTATAATTGTTTTAACATAATCAATAATAGTTTTAATAAAATCAAAAATGGAAATGACAAAACACGTAATGGTATTGACTAAATGAGTAATGGAATTGACTAAACGAGTAATGAGAATAACTAAACGAGTAATATATATAGACATTAAAATATATATGTATGTATAATAAAAATGAAGGCATAATAGCTTTAACAAAATCAGTAATGAAAATCACAAAAATGCGTAATGGTATTGACTAAACGAGTAATGAGATTAATAAAATGCGTAATACACAATGGTATTAATACACACACACACACACACACATATCACTTGTTTAGTCAATACTATTACGCATTTTGTCATTTCCATTACTGATTTTGTTAAAGTCATTATGCTTTTATTTATATTATACATATATATAATGATGTCTATATTTATATATATATATATATATATATCACTTGTTTAGTCATTCCCATTACTTGTTTTTTAATTTTCATTATTGAATTTGTCAAAGCCGTTACTAATTTTGTTAAAGTAGTTATGTCTTTATTTATATTATATATAGATATATTTATGTCTATATATATTACTCATTTTGTTATTTCTATTACTGAATTTGTCAAAGCTATTACTAATTTAGTTAAAGCAATTATGCCTTTATTTATATTATACATAGATATATTAATGTCTATATATATTACTCGTTTAGTCATTCCCATTACTCATTTTGTTATTTCCATTATTGAATTTGTTAAAGCCATTATTGATTTTTTTAAAGCTGTTTTACCTTTATTTATATTATATTATATATACGCATTGAGATTAATAAAATGCGTAATACGTAATGGTATTAATACACACACACACACACATCACTTGTTTAGTCAATACAATTACGCATTTTGTCATTTTCATTACTGATTTTGTTAAAGTCATTATGCTTTTATTTATATTATACATATATATATATATATATATATATAATAATGTCTATATATATATATATAACTTGTTTAGTCATTCCCATTACTTGTTTTTTAATTTTCATTATTGAATTTCTCAAAACCGTTACTAATTTTGTTAAAGTAGTTATGTCTTTATTTATATTATATATAGATATATTTATGTCTATATATATTACTCATTTTGTTATTTCTATTACTGAATTTATCAAAGCTATTACTAATTTAGTTAAAGCAATTATGCCTTTATTTATATTATACATAGATATATTAATGTCTATATATATTACTCGTTTAGTCATTCCCATTACTCATTTTGTTATTTCGATTACTGAATTTGTTAAAGCCATTATTGATTTTGTTAAAGCCGTTTTACCTTTATTTATATTATATTATATATATTCAATGAGATTAATAAAATGCGTAATACGTAATGGTATTAATATACACACACACACATACACACATATCACTTGTTTAGTCAATACTATTACGCATTTTGTCATTTTCATTACTGATTTTGTTAAAGTCATTATGCTTTTATTTATATTATACATATATATATAATAATGTCTATACATATATATATATATATATTATTTGTTTAGTCATTCCCATTACTTGTTTTTTAATTTTCATTATTGAATTTGTCAAAGCTGTTACTAATTTGGTTAAAGTAGTTATGTCTTTATTTATATTATATAAAGATATATTTATGTCTATATATATTACTCATTTTCTTATTTCTATTACTGAATTTGTCAAAGCTATTACTAATTTAGTTAAAGCAATTATGCCTTTATTTATATTATACATAGATATATTAATGTCTATATATATTACTCGTTTAGTCATTCCCATTACTCATTTTGTTATTTCCATTACTGAATTTGTTAAAGCCATTATTGATTTTGTTAAAGCCGTTTTACCTTTATTTATATTATATTATATATATGCAATGAGATTAATAAAATGCGTAATACGTAATGGTATTAATACACACACACACACACACACACACACATATCACTTGTTTAGTCAATACTATTACGCATTTTGTCATTTTCATTACTGATTTTGTTAAAGTCATTATGCTTTTATTTATATCATACATTTATATATATATATAATAATGTCTATATATATATATATATATATAACTTGTTTAGTCATTCCCATTACTTGTTTTTTAATTTTCATTATTGAATTTATCAAAACCGTTACTAATTTTGTTAAAGTAGTTATGTCTTTATTTATATTATATATAGATATATTTATGTCTATATATATTACTCATTTTGTTATTTCTATTACTGAATTTTTCAAAGCTATTACTAATTTAGTTAAAGCAATTATGCCTTTATTTATATTATACATACATATATTAATGTCTATATATATTACTCGTTTAGTCATTCCCATTACTCATTTTGTTATTTCTATTACTGAATTTGTTAAAGCCATTATTGATTTTGTTAAAGCCGTTTTACCATTATTTATATTATATTATATATATGCAATGAGATTAATAAAATGCGTAATACGTAATGGTATTAATACACACACACACATAGACACACATATCACTTGTTTAGTCAATAGTATTACGCATTTTGTCATTTTCGTTACTGATTTTGTTACAGTCATTATGCTTTTATTTATATTATACATATATATATATATAATAATGTCTATATATATATATTACTTGTTTAGTCATTCCCATTACTTGTTTTTTAATTTTCATTATTGAATTTATCAAAACCATTACTAATTTTGTTAAAGTAGTTATGTCTTTATTTATATTATATATAGATATATTTATGTCAATATATATTACTCATTTTGTTATTTCTATTACTGAATTTGTCAAAGCTATTATTAATTTACTTAAAGCAATTATGCCTTTATTTATATTATACATAGATATATTAATGTCTATATATATTACTCGTTTAGTCATTCCCATTACTCATTTTGTTATTTCCATTACTGAATTTGTTAAAGCCATTATTGATTTTGTTAAAGCCGTTTTACCTTTATTTATATTATATTATATATATGCATTGAGATTAATAAAATGCGTAATACGTAATGGTATTAATACACACACACACACACACACACACATATCACTTATTTAGTCAATACTATTACGCATTTTGTCATTTTCATTACTGATTTTGTTAAAGTAATTATGCTTTTATTTATATTATACATATATATATATAATAATGTCTATATATATATATATATAACTTGTTTAGTCATTCCCATTACTTGTTTTTTTCAATTTTCATTATTGAATTTCTCTAAACCGTTACTATTTTTGTTAAAGTAGTTATGTCTTTATTTATATTATATATAGATATATTTATGTCTATATATATTACTCATTTTGTTATTTCTATTACTGAATTTGTCAAAGCTATTACTAATTTAGTTAAAGCAATTATGCCATTATTTATATTATACATAGATATATTAATGTCTATATATATTACTCGTTTAGTAATTCCCATTACTCATTTTGATATTTCGATTACTGAATTTGTTAAAGCCATTATTGATTTTGTTAAAGCCGTTTTACCTTTATTTACATTATATTATATATATGCAATGAGATTAATAAAATGCGTAATACGTAATGGTATTAATACACACACACACACACATATCACTTGTTTAGTCAATACTATTACGCATTTTGTCATTTTCATTATTGATTTTGTTAAAGTCATTATGCTTTTATTTATATTATACATATATATATATATATATATAATAATGTCTATATATATATATAACTTGTTTAGTCATTCCCATTACTTGTTTTTTAATTTTCATTATTGAATTTCTCAAAACCGTTACTAATTTTGTTAAAGTAGTTATGTCTTTATTTATATTATATATAGATATATTTATGTCTATATATATTACTCATTTTGTTATTTCTATTACTGAATTTGTCAAAGCTTTTACTAATTTAGTTAAAGCAATTATGCCTTTATTTATATTATACATAGATATATTAATGTCTATATATATTACTCGTTTAATAATTCCCATTACTCATTTTGTTATTTCGATTACTGAATTTGTTAAAGCCATTATTGATTTTGTTAAAGCCGTTTTACCATTATTTACATTATATTATATATATGCAATGAGATTAATAAAATGCGTAATACGTAATGGTATTAAGACACACACACACACACACACATATCACTTGTTTAGTCAATACTATTACGCATTTTTTCATTTTCATTACTGTTAAAGTCATTATGCTTTTATTTATATTATACATATATATATATATATAATAATGTCTATACATATATATATATATATATATATATATATAACTTGTTTAGTCATTCCCATTACTTGTTTTTTAATTTTCATTATTGAATTTGTCAAAGCCGTTACTAATTTTGTTAAAGTAGTTATGTCTTTATTTATATTATATATAGATATATTTATGTCTATATATATTACTCATTTTGTTATTTCTATTACTGAATTTGTCAAAGCTATTACTAATTTAGTTAAAACAATTATGCCTTTATTTATATTATACATAGATATATTAATGTCTATATATATTACTCGTTTAGTCATTCCCATTACTCATTTTGTTATTTCCATTACTGAATTTGTTAAAGCCATTATTGATTTTGTTAAAGCCGTTTTACCTTTATTTATATTATATTATATATATGCAATGAGATTAATAAAATGCTTAATACGTAATGGTATTAACACACACACACACACACACACACACACATATCACTTGTTTAGTCAATACTATTACGTATTTTGTCATTTTCATTACTGATTTTGTTAAAGTCATTATGCTTTTATTTATATTATACATACATATATATATATAATAATGTCTAAATATATATATATATATATATATTACTTGTTTAGTCATTCCCATTACTTGTTTTTTAATTTTCATTATTGAATTTGTCAAAGCTGTTACTAATTTTGTTAAAGTTGTTATGTCTTTATTTATATTATATATAGATATATTTATGTCTATATATATTACTCATTTTGTTATTTCTATTACTGAATTTGTCAAAGCTATTACTAATTTAGTTAAAACAATTATGCCTTTATTTATATTATACATAGATATATTAATGTCTATATATATATTAGTCGTTTAGTCATTCCCATTACTTATTTTGTTATTTCCATTACTCAATTTGTTAAAGCCATTATTGATTTTGTTAAAGCCGTTTTACCTTTATTTATATTATATATATGTATATGTATATTAATGTGTGTGTGTGTGTATTTTACTCGTTTAATCAATACCATTATAGATTTTGTTTTTTCTATTACTGATTTTGTTAAAGGCATTATGACTTCATTTATATTATACATATACATACATACATACATATATTTATATATATATATATATATTTATTACTCATTTAGTCAATACCATTACGGATTTTGTTATTTCTGTAACCCCCTGTCTTATAAACTGCAATTATAATTCGATAATGGGTGATTAAGGTGAATTAGAGATTACGATCAACTTAAAACTTATTCAAAATCCCATCCTTAGGATAGGGTTTTCAAAATTTCTTTCAACATCTATTAACTTGGTCTCACATTTACATTTTGAATATAATTAACCTGTGCAATTAAGTTGCATTAATATATATATATATATATATTAGAGTGCATAACCAAAAATTCCCAGCAACCCCCTGGTTTTCATATGATAACTAAAGGGTTTACGGGTTATATTTGCCCCTTACAGATTTCCCTTTAGGGGATTACATATCCAAAACCAAAATACATTTACAAATGTACAGTAATCCCAATCCAAAAATAACAACCAACCCACAGACTAAAATTGAGCACTATCTGCCCTTGGTCGCCTGCTTTTCCTTCGAACCACTTGCCCTATTTGAAAGGTTAGTCAATGGAAAGAATGTGATTCAAGAGAATCCTAGTAGTAACAAATCACTCATACAATACATAATCACATAGCATGCAAGTAAATCACTATAGCAGCAGCATCAGCACGAACACAAATCACAGCTCACCCTCATCCTCTTTCTCCGCCGGGAAGGCACACAACCTCACCCGAACCATTATTAGATTTCGAAGGACTATTAGTGTGGCGGTGCATACACATAGCCTTTCGGCTCACAAATCTACAAGATGCGTGACCAGTGTAATATCCCAATTTTTTATTAAGGGCTAATCATGATTATTGTGGATAATTATGAATTTAATTGGAATTATTATGTGTTTTATGGCAATATTAATTAATATGTCATAATTAGTGAAAAATTAGAAGAATGGAATTCTTGGCCATGAGTTGATAATTAAGGGAGAAATTAATTACTGACTAAGGGAAAAAATGCGAAGTGTGATTAAAAGGCTAATGGAGAGATTAAAGTGGCTAATTGGTGATTTAATTTGAGGAGAACCAATGGAGAAGTGACACTTGGCAAGCCCACATGTGGAATATGTGAGGGAAAAGTCAAATTGATTTTTTTATGTTTTCTCTCTCTTCCCTCTCCTCTCTTGTTCGGCTAGCAGCATGGAAGGAGTATCATCATTGTTTTTTTTCATCCTCCAACACACTCCATCTCTCTCACTCTCTCTCTCTCTCTCTCTCTGTTCGGCCATTGTTGCTCAAGAAGGAGGAAAGAAAAGCTTGTGATTTGGGTAAGTAAATAGCCTCCTTTGCCCAAATTCTCTTCTTTGATGTTATTCCTTAGTTGAGAGCTTCATTTTGGTGTTTTTAGTTTGGCCATTTGGTGTTGTTTTGGGCCACATGAAAATCTGGTTGTTGGAGAATCAAAGAGTGTCTTTAGAAAAGTCGAAGAGGTATGTGAAACCAATCTATCTATCTAAGTTTCATAACATTTGAAGTAGTTTATAATTTCTGGAAATTTTGGCTTGAATCCGAAAATGAGTGCCACTGTTCATTTGGTATGTTTTTGGCATAAGAATGGTACCTTGGAATGAGTTTAGGATAGATAGATTGATTAGTGAATTAAAATGTGATGTTTGGATGAGATTGGTATTTTGTTGATTTAGTTGCCCAAAACTTAAAGCATGATAATGGAGTAGGATTTTGATGATTCTGATGATCACATTGAGTTTATTGAGTGTTTTTCTGTGGAGATGGCTTTAGGTAAAGTTTTGTGTCTATGGGATCAATTGGGCAAGTGTTAGGAAGTTTGGTCTGTTTCTGCGTTTTTTGGTTTTGATAGAATCACTCGAGTGATTTGGGATTCACTTGAGTGAGGGATGATGATTACTCGGGTAGGGTTGAACAATGCTCAAGTGTTGTGCGTATCTTTTGTTTCTCTTCAGTTTTTTTGTTGTGCTTTCTGGAAAATCCAAGAGTGCATAGTCTCACTCGCGAGTGAGGGATGAATATTACTCGAGTGAGCCTCCTTGTGCTCGAGTGACTGGTGTATTTGGCACCAAAGACTTGCCTCTCGAGTTGTCACTCACGGGCATGGTGCAAGAGTGTGCCTTCTTACTCGTAGGAATGGGGTATTCGCTCGAGTGAGCTATGTTGTGCTTGAGTACAGTGAGCCATTTGGGCTACTGCCATTTCTCTTGTTCTCTCGGGTTCTCACTTTCTGGACTTCACTCTCAGGTGCTAGAGTGAGGCATTTGGCTTTCACTCGGGTGAGGTCCAGTGTGCTCGAGTAATCCTGTCTCTGAAAAACTTCTTTGTGCTCTCGGGTATGCACTTGTTCTCTCTCACTCTCTGGTGCCCGAGTGCAGACCGTACCATCACTTGAGTGAGGTTTCCTTCACTCTAGTATCCGTACAATCTTACTCGAGTGAGGTCATCTTCACTCGAGTGCCTCAGTAGAAAATGTCAGTTTGTGTTTCCAAAAAGAGGATCTTTGAGATAGTTCTTCCAATCCCTTAGGGCTATGGTTAGAGGTATTATTGAGTACTAAAAGAGCAATAATGATAACCAATTAAGTGTTATGAAGATATTGAGAATTGGAATAGAGAAATAACTCTTCGTCCCTAATTATGATTCTAGGATATGATATTTGCCCAACGCGGGAGAGACCGGTGCCAAGGAACGCCCGAAAGGACTCAGGTAGTGACTTTTCTCTCATATTGTGTATGATATTTGGTATGCATGTTTATCATTGTGAATTTGTTATCGGCCATAGGGCATTTCAGTGCGAGTAGTTCAGCGTGAGTCGTCGTAGAGGGGGCAATGCTCATGATACCTACCCCAGCCATTGTATTTGCCGCTGTAAGTGCCGAGGCTGTGTTATGGAATTGTAGATTCCTATTTGAGATCCAGCTTGTGGGGCTGCGTGTTGTGTTGAGTATCCAGCCCGTGGGGCTATGTGTTGTGAAATATTTTATATGGATCCCAGCTGTGGTGATATATGTGATATGTTCATGTGGATGTGCAATACAGCAAGTAGTTCAACGTGAGCCGTCGTAGGGGGTGATGCCCATGATACCTACCCCGGCTGTTGCAACTATTGTTGGGATTGTTGTGTGTTGTATGGATGATTTACTTTCATGCTTTGATGTTGTGCATATTATAAGTGATTTGTTACTACGGGGATTCTTTAGAATCTCACTCTCCCAAAAACACAATTTTTAGACAGGGTTGAAGAATCTAAATGAAAGCGGGTGACGAAGAGTAGTTAGAGCTCCAGTTTAGGAGTTTATTTTGGTTAAAGGTTATCAATGTAAAATTCATTGGATATTTTGTGGTAAATAGTTGTATATTTTGGAAGTATAGTGTAGTTTTGTGTAATCCCCAAGTAAAGGGTATGAATTGTGGGCTTTGTGCCTTTGTGTAAACCCTTATGTAATTAATGGAACTCGAGTGTGTCGGGAATTTATGTTGTACTCTGATATATATGAATGAAACCAACCTGTACAGACCATTTAAGTACTGAAAGATGAATATGAGATTGTGTGATAAGGTTTTGTAAAAGTTTTTGAAAACCCTAATTTTGGGAAGTTTAATTTGAATAAATCCCAAATCATCTTACGGTCTCTAATTCAAACTTAATTACGTGTTTATGAACGTAAATCTCGGCCTTAAGGTGGGAAGGGGGTTACAACCAGCGTCACAATCAACAGCACTCACGGCTGTATACACATGATGCATGACCAATGTCACAACTGTCTTACCCCACCCTCATCCTCTTTCTCTACCGGGAAGGTACATAGGCCTTACTCGAACTGTTGTTAGGTACCGGAGGACTATTGGCATGGCAGTGCAACTCACAGATGTATTCACACAGTAGCAAACTCTGCAGTATCCAAAATCATCACAAAACATTGATAAAACATACATACCACACATTACATACAGTATAAGAGAAAGCGTCACTATCTTATTCTTTCCAGGCGTGCTCTAGTACCGATTACTCACGAGCAGGACAATTATCGAATCCCAAAACCAAAACCAAGGACGATGAATTAATCCCAAATCCAAGTTCTTAATTCTAAAGTACTTAAGATTGGTTGTCATTTAAGCTCTTTAAGTGGCTACTATAAGCCTAAATACATGCCTAAAGGGTTGGGAAATACTATACTAAAAACCACTTTTTAGAAGTGCAGAATACTAATTTTTGGGTGTTGGCTGTGGGCCAAAAATCCACTGGCCGCGGAAAAAAAGGGGTCAGAAACATTTGGGCCGTGGCCCAGAATCCGCTGGCCGTGGCCAAGAAAATCCTGTTTCTTGGCTGAATCTCCAAAAATCATAACTAATTCCAAAAAAATTAAAATAAGGTGCTTCTAAAGTCAAATGAAAGCAATTTAAGTCCTCTTCATAGGAAAAATATGGGCCATTATTATAAATCACCACACAATTCCTGAATTACACAAAATCCACCACTGCTCCAAAACAAAGTCCAGTTTAAATCCTAAACTTTGGAACACTATAACTCCCAGCTCACAAAACAAAATGATACACATTATATGTCCATTTTGAAGTTTGGGATGTAAACATTAAGACTGGAAAGTTTTATAATTTTTCTGACATCATTTTACCAGTTAAAAATTCTACACGAGCATACTGCCCAGTACAGAGTTCCAATGAACAGATTTCCAGTTTTTGCACAATGACTTCCAATGGTTCCAATTTCACATCAAATACCATTCTCACATAAATTTTCACAAGGAATCAATTGGAAACACTAGAACCAACAAATTCACATCACATTTACACATATTCAGTTCTTGAGCACATTGCAACACAACACCACATACAAGACTCCATATTGTAATTGCTTTCCATTTCAAATTCCAAACTTATTCCAATGACACAAAGGCACAACATGACACCAATTGCTACCCAAAACACCATCCAATTCATTCATTCAAAAATCACATGAAAATCAGGGCAAAATTCCAAATTCTCAAAACTTTACCTATGGTCACAATGAATACACCAAAATGTTTCAAATACTCACCTCAAATTCTTCCCAAAGCTAGTTCTTTATTTCCCCAACTTTTAGTTTTTCTTAAGTTCTCAAACACCACTATTCAAAAATCTAAAACCATATAAATAAAGCTCTTGTCACCATGAACAATATTAATGAAGGCGAGTTAAGCATTTATGGATAATTTCTCACTTAAAATCAAGCTCTTCATTTCTCTTTCTTCCTTGGCTAGGCGAACATGGAGGTTGAATGTTCAGTTTTCTCTTCCTTCCTTAGCCTATAATTAATCGACCTATGAAGAGAGGAAAGAGGGAAATTGAGTTGAAGCTTTGACTTTAATCCCAAGGTTCATATGGTGACACTTGGCAACATCTTGCACAACTCCTATGAGCACACACAAACACACATGTACACGATTACTCCTTCTAGATCTCTTGACAAATGAATCACAACCATTAATCTTCAAGTTACCAATGAGTTTCCTCTTCGGTAACTGACCAATTGGTCGGTAACTTTCCTTTTTCTCTATTTTGCCCCTGATTATCACAACACTTATCAAATCACCACTAAACACATTCTTCTCATTCCTTTATACCATTCACATGCCTCCCCTATATTTTCATTCAATTTAGATATTAATCCATAATTGAACTTAAATACAGGGTTTGGGCTTTGCCTATAACACATTCAAATCATAATTCCCATCATATCCTCCAAAAGTATTGGTTTAACTTTAATTACCTTTACTCTTGAAGTCATTAATCCTTAATCACATTTTGCGGTATTACAATTTCTGTTACTGATTTTGTTAAAGGCATTATTAGAGCTAGTAAAATTGGTCTAACTCATGAGCTTAACCCGCAGCCCGCGGGTTTTGACAGGTTTAGGGTTGAGCTTTTTCTTGCCCAAAAAAATGCGAGCCTAACCCCTGGGCTAATGCTGGTTGGCCTGCTTTTTTTTCTTTTTTTTATATATATGATATTTGGACTTTCACTTGTTATTGGGCTTGGACAATTGGCCAGCTGGGCTTGGAATTTTTTTGGGTTAACAATGTCACTCACTCACTCTCATTCTGTTGGGTTTTTTTGGCCCACTATGTTTGAAGACTTTCTTTCTTTTTGTAATAATGAGTCCATGTTTAATGACTTATGTATGGCGAAATCTTAAAAAAAAAGTGCGGCCTGCGGGCTAGCCCGCGAACCCATACTGTGGGTTAAGGTTGGTGATTTCCCAACCAGTAGAAGAGAGGGCCGTACTGACCCACACAGTACAACATGCGAGTTGGTGCGGGCTGGCCCATTTTACCGGCTCTAGGCATTATGGCTACATTGATATTATAGATATGTATATTACTCGTTTAGGCAATACCATTACGCATTTTGTCATTTCTATTACTGATTTTATTAAAGTCATTATATCTTTATTTATATTTACACACACACAACACACACACACACACACACACACACACACATATATATATATATATATTAATGTTTTACCCGTTTAATCAATAACATTATGGATTTTGTTATTTCCATTATTGATTTTGTCAAAGCTATTATGCCTTTATTTATATTATAATATAGTAATGCATATATATAAAAAGGAAATTGCACCCCTCCCCCTCCCTAAAAAAGCCCCTTCTCGCCAGAGCTCCTGCCACTGCCGGCTGGAGGTCGGCATGCCGTTGGCTTGCAGGCTGGCCGGAGGTCGGCCAGCAGCTGGCACTGGTTCTCTTGTAACGGCACCATTCTTTTTTTTTAAAAAAAAATTTGAATGGAAAAATGATAACATTGTCAACACTTTAAAATCCCAATTTGATACCTATCACATTTATGTCATTTTCAAGTGTTAACAGACTTTTGTGAATTTTTCAAGTTTATATGGTATTTAAATGGCATTTTCCCTAAACTATTTGGGGGTAATTAATATATTTATGTCCCATAGTTGGAAAAAGAAAAACAAATTATTTGTACAATAAGGCAAGGTTGTGTGAGGAAATTATAAGACTTGGTGAGTTGAGGCACAATTATTAAATGTTTTAGGGGGCATTTTTGCTCTGAAAGTTTTCACTAAGGGGTATTTTGCTTGGAAGTGTAAAAAATGGAACAATTTTGCCCTTATTGTTATATTAGTTAATTTTGACGGTTAGTTGATCAAATATGCTGAACTTGCAATCTATATATCATCCATGTCACTTTTGTTAATGTGCAAATTTACCCTAAAAGTTTTAGATCTAACTTTGAAAAAAGATGAAGTAGATGGCACATGGACTTCTGGTACAAATTTACACCTTAACAAAAATGATGCAGATAACTTGTGGACTTCCAGTTCAGCATATTTGATCAACTAACAATCAAAATTAATTAGGATAACAGTAAGGGTAAGATTGCTCCATTTTTTATACTTATGGGGCAAAATTTGTTAGAACCGGTTGACACCGAAGAGGGGGTAAATTGGGTATAATATATAGAGTTAAGAATTTTGAAAATTTTTTCACATCTTAGTGGAGGCAGTAAATATGAAAGTAATGAATCATAAATCATAGTTAGATATTTAAAAGATATATGCTAGAAATATAAGAGCTTAGGGAAGAGAATATGCAAACTGTGATTTATCCTGGTTCGGCCCAATCCACGATGACCTACGTCCAGTCCCTAGGCTCCTCCTAAGATTTTCAATCCACTATCTTCCTCAGGTTTAACTGGGTACTTGAGAACCACTACAATCCCACAAGTTTAGTCAGGCACTTGTGAAGCTTCTACAAATCTCTCACTGGGTTACTCCCCCTTACACACCGTAAGGTTACAACCTTGATGATGAAAAATTACAATCAATCTTCTCTCTCAGAAGTGAATAAAATGAATACTGAAATACAATACAAATAATCTCTCTCTCAAAGGTAAATGATATAGAAACTAGAGAAACAGAGAGTATGTGTGATGAGCATTGATGTTAGGATGTTGGCATTTAGATGATGTATGCACTAGTTCTCTCTTCTATTTGGATGATCTTCTATTTATAGTTAATGAGGATTGATGACCGTTTGAGCATTTCAACTTGTCCGTTAGAATCTCATTGCTTCGTTTGACCGTTCTTCATATTTGAAAAACTAGCCATTACGCTCGGCGTACACTCCGCTTCCGTAAAGTCAACTTTTGTCTCTTCGCATAATCTCTTCATTGTATTCCTGGAAAAACATATTAAACACTAATACAATGAAGTGTAAGTGATTAGAAGCAAGAAGAGTGAGTTTCATAATTAATCCCTTGATTTTTAAAAGCTTCAATACGTTGTTTTATTCTCCTGGGAAGTATTACTCGAGTGGTCAATCAAGTAAGCCTGGGTCATTACTCGAGTGATCTCTCGAGTAATCACCTTTAAAAATCTGGCCGAGAGCATTTCTAACTTCATTACTCGAGTGATCACTTGAGTAATCCTTGGAGATCACTCGAGTGATCTCTTCATGTTGATTCAAAACATATCAAATTATATACCATCGGAAAGCTCTCATCGTTTACATTCCAATGCAATAAGAATCACCTCCAAACTCATTGTATACAGAAAGTTATGATCCAAAGAGTATCTTTTGCACTATACAATGTTTGAAATCACGAGCATAAACTTCCAGGAGGCATAAATCTTAGTATATAGCTTCAAATATGACAAACTACCTATCCATAGAAAGCTCTTTAAGTCTACTTTCATATGGAATTAGTTTCGTCTCAATCCTATGTGTATTTTGAGAGTTATGTCCAAAATACCAAACCTTGTTCTGGTAAAAGATGCTGATTCATGTGTCAACTTCAACATATCATATCTCTCTCATCTGAACTCCTTTTAATATGATCTTGTTGTCTATAGTTCATGTTAGGAGTCTAATTTCATATACCACCAATTTCAATTCAATCCGACATGTGGTTGGAGAGATATCACCAAAATACCAAACCTCTATCCTACTACATGAAAACAGAGCACAACAGAAATCTCATTAGTCGAGGGAGCCCTCAAGTAATCACCTCTAAAATGAGGCAGTGGCATATTACTCAAGGGATTACTCGAGTAATCACCTCTGGAGGTAGCATAACTTTCGTATACGTCATTTTAGCATCATATTGACCCATTCCAACTTTTATTTGACCATAGAAACCTCCAGTATCACTTCTAATAGCTTGGATCTTGATATTCCCATTAGTTTTTGCAAGTTCTTCTTGCTTCAATATTTTTCTTCTTGTTTTTTCTCTTGATGATCATTCTTCATAACCCAACTAGATATCTTCTTGAATATCTTCAATCTTCTTCTTTCTTTGGTTGACTAATCTTGAATCTTGATATTCCCATTATATCTTACAATTTCTTCTTTCTTGATCCCTTGCCTCTTGATTTTCTTCTTGAAGATCGTTCTCCATTTATGAGGCATTATAAGCAAAATAACATCAACCCACCATCGGGTTTATGACTAATCTATAAGATATACAACATTAAATATAGTAGTTACTCAATGTAGAAGATAAGTATATTATATAAAACTTTTGCTCTTAATACTTGAGATCTATATTTGACATCATCAAAACTAATCATATCTAACAAAATTGTCCCCATAAAAACTTTCAAGGCAAAATTGTCCCTTGATAAAAACTTTCAGGGTAAAATTGCCCCTTAACCCATTATTTATTAAGGCTTAAAGACTAAAGTATTTTTATTTATTAATTCTCCTATCATTTTTAAGCTTTGTAATACACAAAATCAATAATTAAAGGTCAATAAGAAAGTAATTCCCACTCTTAATAAATAATATGACTAAATCCTCATCTAACGTATCTTGTCTGTAGCATATATAGTTAATCTAGGGATAAATATTTTGGTAAAAAAAATATAAGGATCAATATGATTTTAATTTTGAACTATTTTTTTCAAACAATAGTAATTATACATGTCAATTGTAACACCCTATTTCCGCAATTAATCTGATAAGTTTTACGTAGTAAACTCAAACCACTAAGTGGTATTCCTTGGTAAAACTCTTTCAATCCCTAATATCAATACAGGACTCAAACTAGCAGTTGAGTGAGTTTTTCTAAATAATTTAAAAATTTTCAAAACTATCATAAGGTGGTTCGTAACTTCTTTGTAACTCATCGTTTCTTAATTTCTTTTATTTTTATCAGAGTATTTCTTTTCATATTAAATATCCTGCTTATTTAACTAATGGCTCGTACCGTGCGTTTACCCATCTCTAATTTAATTACCGTGCTTAGGAAATTCAATTAATCCATCATGCAATGATTACAATTAGTCACTCAAATGTCAATTACACAACTGTACAATTCATAAATAATTCTTCTCTTCTTCATTGAAACTTCTTCTGGCACAGCGTCCTGCACTCCCCTTTTGTGCTTAGCTGCCTATATGGTTGGTTGAGGGAGGGTGAGATTCAGGGGAATCTCAGTAGCAAACAATACAACTGTGCATGCAAGATATATACTTAATGCATGACATACTTGCCTTACATAATTACATGCTAACATAGTGACATATTTGCATGCTCAATATTACAACATTCTCATGATCATAGCATAAATGTAAATAGAACTTCAATCATTCAATCTTGCTCAACACAATTAGGCAAAGCAATAGCATAGATCAATGCATAAGCATACATATCAAGTACATGCAGATTAGGTAAGTTATACTACCTTTTATCTTTGAATCCTTCTCTTGTTCCCTTTTCTTCCAACCATTGTAGTTGCTTGGAAATCCTTTCATTTCTCTTCCTTGACATCTCATGGGCTGATAAGTAAAATATTTGCATATTTATTTTCCCTTATATGATGATTTTGTGGATGATATTTGAGCTCAATTTAATGAATTTAGGTGTAATTAATAAATAAATAAATAATGATTTTGGCATAAAATATAATTTCTTGAAAAATACTAAATTAGATCCTCTTTCAGTTTTCAGGCAACATCTGGAGTTCTAGATGTCAGATTGGAATGTTCTTTATATGGATAAAAAGCTAAGAAAAAGCTCTACAACTTTTATGTTGAGACCAACACTACTACACAAAGGGGTTTTAACGTCCCTATTTTGGCACTTTTAACTTCCAAAAACTGGGAGACGTCTATGTGGTGGGCATAGTATGTTTTAAGAAAAGACGTCCCAAAAAAATGGGACGTCTAAAAGAGGACTTTAGACTTCCCAAATCTAAAATTGGGACGTCTAAAGTCTCCACTCCTTTTTTTAAAAAGGGACATTTAAAGTCATTTGAATTTCAAATTTTTTGCAAATGTTGAGGTCATCAATTGCGAAAGCAAACACAAGTTCCAGACGAGAATCCTCTGCAAAGTTTTGTTGAACATAAATGCTAGCTTTCTCCATTCTCTTTATGGCTTCAGAATTTCCTTTTTTGGCATCACAGCACTTCCACCACTTTGCTAGCTTTGTTCAAACTTCTTTTAGTCAAACTTTAGAATTCAAAAATCCATTTTTTACCCATATACACTGTACTAGATCTGATTATGAAAAAAGAGAGAAACTTATATAATAATAATAACAAATAGACAAGCATGCAAGATTTGAGAAGTGATAAAGAGAGAGTTACCGTTGCAAATAGGGGCACCGAAGGGCATGATGAGAGGGGGGACGATGACGAAAACACCGAAGGAGAAAGCCATTTGAATCTATAGAATATGGGTCTCTCTCTGTAACTCCTCTAAGAGAAATTGAAAAATGCTGTGAGAGCGAGAGAGAGAGAGAGAGAGAGAGAAAGGAAAGCGTCCCTTTATTTAATATAAGGCACGAGCGCCCCTTATATTCAATACAGTTTGTAAGAAAATTTTTAAATTACTTTAGACGTCCCAAATTCCATTTGGGACGTCTAAAGTGGGGACTTTAGACGTCCCAAATGGAATTTGGGACGTCTAAAGGTACCTAGTTCCCACACAGAATTACAAAAATGCCACCACCTATGTTTTATACGTCCCTATTTTAAAAAGGGACATCCTTTAGGGTAGCAGAATCTATATTCTGTAGTAGTGCAAAACCCAATTTTATCTCCAAGGGCTTCAAATTTTTGCTTGGAAGTTGAGAGTGGGAATCATCTACCATTCCACCAACCATTCCATCTACTACATTTTATCTATAACTTCATCTTCCTTTTCACCTACTACTTCATCTACCACATTCTATCTGCCACTTCATCTTCTTTTTCATCTAACATTTTATCTACCTTACTCCATTCTTCCCTATATATAGACATCCTCTCCTTTACATTTAACACAACCATTTTCATATCCATTAAAGACTTTCCTCTCTTCTCCATATACACCATCTTAGAGTAGTTTAATGCATTGTATTTAATTATTACATGCCTCCTATATGGAAGGCTTAGGTAGTCCTCCTTTATGGATGGTATAAGTTGCCACCTATATGGAAACTTTTTTCTCCTAAAGGAATGGCTAGATTTTCTCCATTTTCATGTATCTAGTTGTTGTATATTTATGTTTTAGAATTTAATATTCAAGTTTTATGAAATCTTAATTTATTTTGGTTTTGTTTTTAATTTCATCATGTGTTAAATTTCTATTTTCCTAGGGTGAAGACGTAGCTTACTAATGACGGATTTAATCTTAATTTATTAAATCTATTTTGAATTTTTCCTTTATGATTGGGATTTAATTATTATTCTTAATGTTTTGATTGACTGGACATCTTTTAAATGATTTCAATATGCATGTTGAGACCGAAAAGAGATACATGTGTATAGATCCTATAATTAAAGCCATGACTTGCATATGAAATAGGAATATATTCATATGAGTTGTGTAGTCTTACTGAGTTCTATAAATCTTAATGCATAATTAATTGCTTAAATTCATATAGGAATATATTGGATTAGCAATTAATTATAGAATTGCTTGACCTTGTAAGAGGCCAGTAATTAAATTAGGGAAACTCGACTATCAATCATATGGAATAAATTAGGCTAGAATAGATAAGTGATTCAATCCGAAATTTGTTAAGTGAAATATGATCCCTGGGGCTTTTTCTCATAGTTGCTTTCATATCATTTGCACTCATATTTAATCATTTTTTATTTTGTAGTCCCAATCACCAACTAATCAATCGACTAAATAGAATTAAAATTACTCATTTTGGTACTTAGTGATCAATCCTTGTGGGAATTCCAGCAATTCTACAATCGGTTTAAAATGAAGCTTGGGCGTATCCCTTTGCGATTCTACAATCGGTTCAGAATTCTAGCAACACTCCAACCAACTAGATAGCACAAATACCTCTGATTAGAAAACTGAGACCATAAAAAGAAAGCTCTTAGTGAGTAGAACAATGTTTGTGAAGGGCTTACATGTCGAAAATGCCGTTACGGGGTCGGAATTGGCTCTGGAACTCCGGAATTTTTATTGTACCTCTTCCTTCTCTCTTCTTTCTATTTCTCTTGATTTTTCCTCTATTTTTCTGCCATGTTATTGCCTTTAGACGAAATTATAGAGTGAGAGAGTGTTAGGATATTTAATCATATGTTTTTAAATCTTACGGTGCCATGTGTCCAAGGATAAAATCTTTGAGTGACAAGTGTCCTTTAAGAATCATCCTTTCTCTTTCTCTCTCTCCTCTTAGGTGTCCTTTTGTGCCTGGGGAAAGGAAGTTTGATGAATTCCCTTGACTCCCAAGTTTGGTGTTTGAGAAAGCCAAATACGTGTTCAGACTGGTAACCGGTAGATTCCCTAGTGTAACCCCCTGACTTTTAACACGCAATGATATTCTGATAATGCATAATTAAGTCAGTTTAGAGACCATAGGATAGTTTAAATTCATTTCAAACTTCCTACTGTACCGTAGGGTTTTCACAAAAATCTTTCAAAATCTTTCCTCTATCCTGGTCTCATTTTAAACATTCGAATATAATTACCTATGCAGTTGATTTACATTCACATATCAGAGTGGATAGCTAAATCCCCGGCAACTCCCGGGTTCTATACATATATATAACCTGAGGGTTTATAAGTATTTACTAGGGGATTACACATCCAAAATTGAATATGATCTTCATGCTTCAAAATATACAGTAATCCCGAGTTTAAACTAGATAACCAACATCTCAAAAATCCTTAGTATCACTAAAGATCCTAAGTGCTTCGGGTTGGCCGCTTCTCCTTTGAGCCACATGCTCTGTCTGAAATGTTAGTCATAGGAAAGAATGAGATTCGAGCGAATCCCAGTAGTAACAAACCACTCACACAGTGCATAACACAAAGCATGTATATAAATCACAACCAGCAACAGCAGCAGCAATCTCAAAGATACATGGTTTTCACCACAAAGGACAGCACTCACGGCTGTATGCACAATACGACAGCTCTCGCTGTAATAATAATCACGACAGCTTACGCTGTAATCACAATAACGACAGCTTGCGCTGTAAACGACAGCTTGCGCTGTAAACGACAGCTATCACCAGCTGTAATCGCAGCAGCATCAAAGAATCATCACATAACAGTGATAACACACACATACAGAGCATTATACATAGTATAAGAGAGAGAGTCACTACCTGATCCTTTCCCGATGTTTCTTGGCACTGCGGGCTCACGAGGACGACAAATATCAAATCCTGTAACCAAGTTAGGGACAACCCGTCAATCTCTTTCCCAAGTTCTTTTCTCTATAATACTTTAAGTTGATTATCACTATGGTCAATTAATCAAGTCAACTAAGGAGCTAAAGTGGTCAATTAACCTAAAAGGCTAATTTCTAACCTCAAAGTTCCACAATATTACATTATGCCATAAAATCTTCAATTTTCGCATAGGTGACCAATCTGCCAGAATTTTCCAACATCTTTGAAAAATCATAACTAATTCTAGAAAAATCAAAATGAGGTGATCCCAAAGCCTATTGAAAGCTCCTGAAGTCCTATTCATAGGAAAAATATGAATCACTACCAGAAATCACCACAAAATTCCAGAATTATACAACATTCCACACTGCTCCAGAATTAGGTCCAGTTTCGACATCAAACTTTGGGCAACTAGAACTCCCAGCTCAAAAACCGAAATGACACAAATCATATGTCCATTTTGAAGCTTGAAATGTGAAATTTAAGACTGGAAAGTTTCAGAATTTTTAGACACCAATTGCCCATTCAAAATGTCCCTACAAACTGACTGCCCTGCACAAAGTTACACTTGACAGTTTTTCCAATTTTCAACCAATGTGTCCAATGGCTTCAAAATCAACAACCAAACCTATTCCCACATAATTTTTCGTGTAGAACACAATGGTAACATCAAAATGAACAAATTCCCACTCATTCCTCATGTCCTGTTTTGGCAGAATTTTAGGGTATTTCACAACAACCAACCACTTCACTATCTAATTACTAAGCTTAGCTCATTTGCCTCCAAACCAACATATAAGCACATATATAGGATGAAAGCTTCATGATCCCTAATATACCCTAAAAAAACGAAATTAGGGCTGTCACAATAGCCCACCACAACTCAGCCAATTAAAGCATCATATACATCAACATAATGCTCTTACTCACCTCTTGCTTCTTCTTGTGTTCTTTTCTTGATTCCTCAACTTTTGTTCTTGCAAGGTGGCTGAAAACTCCTCCTCTTCAAAAACAAAAACCATAGAAATGAAGCTAAGGAAGAGAGGAACAAGTTTCATGAAGGTCACTTGAGCCATAGATGAGGTTAAGAAGGTGAAAAATCAAGATTAAGCTCACCTTAAAACCTTGCTTTTCTTCCTCCACGTTTTTTGCTGCTGTAACCGACTTGAGGAGAGATGAAATATGTGACTTAATGATCAGATTTTTGGCCCCTCTTATCTCTCAAAGTCCAAACGAAAATATGGTGCAAAAGTAGATAAAAGATGTGGTGAAAATTACTTCAAGTTTTCTCTTTCCTTCCTCCTCCCTTTTTGACCGAAATGTTTTCCCCTTTTGTATACAAGATATCATCTTATGCTTGGCCTACAATTGTTGACCAAGTCTTCATCTCCTTACTTGGTCTTTCATGTGCTTCTCTTTCTCTCTTTATTGTCACCGTAAATAGCTCTTAAAGAGCAAAAACAAATACTCCTTGATTTATCATAACTTTTGCCTCTTCAAATACATTACTTTAGTTGCAATATTTGACCAATTCAACATATTTTCTTTTCCTTCTCATGCCATACGAATTGTAGCCCTTGGAATAGCCAAAAGAGCTTCTTGAATCAATCATAATTCCAACTCTTCAAATATTACTCATTTAGTTGAAATTGTTGACTTAGTCACCACCTTTTACAACTTGGTCAAATTGCCTTCACATGTCATACATTAATAACCAATATTGTCTCCTTATATCTTACGTAAGTCATGGCCCTTTGAAGGAGATGATGATCTTATAAAATATCCACTTACAATATAATATTCAATTGCCAATTTTTTGCATGTGAAAATTGACTTAAGTCGTGACAAAATTTCTAGAGGTAATTCTGTCATTAATCCCACCATCTATTCTGTACATTTAGCCCTTGAGTACATTTTGGGATATTACACCTAGACTCAAAGGCTGGGTAGCACCTTTTCAGAGTGCTAACTTAAAAGTCAAAGAGTGACCCTCATCAATAACGGACACATGGCACATGCTGAGTGAGCCAACACAAAAGTAGAAAAAGTGTCATGATTAGGGACACGTCACTTTCCTATGGCGCCAACCAAAAATTAGTATCATCATTAGTCATCAGTAATCATCATTACTTACTTTATTAAAGCTACTTTAATAAAACTAATTTATCGGTGTTTACTCGGGATCTTACTCGACTTTTCCCTAAAATGCTACTCGAAATTTACTCAGGACTGCATCTATATATCAAAGCTTGCCAAATGACACCATGAGCACCTGTGTCCCATAAGATAGCACCAAGTGCCCTTCTGCCCTTTAAGGGCACCCCATGTACTTAAGTATATATGTACTTAAGTATATATGTCGATCTATTTCTCTGACTAACTAAAACCTCAGAACCCTCATATAACTGAGAAAATAATTGTTCACCCAGATATAGTCCCCGAAAATTATTTTACTTCCCGAATATTCTTGGGACTCTTACTAAACTCGGGCCTAGTTATCTGCCTAATTCAGACTTATTCTCAAGTTTCTAATCCCAAAATTCAGGATATTACATGAATGATATTTTATAGGGAAAATGATAAGAAAATATTAGTTGAACTTTAAAATTCCAAATCACTGTTGTTGTCTACAAGAGTATAATTATTATATACAAGAATATAGCAATTGACAACTCATTTTAATAAGAAATAACTAATTTAGAATTTTAAAGTTTAAGTGGTATTTTATTATCTCTTTTAATATTTTATATTGGAAAATGATAAGAAAATACCTTTTGAATTTATAAAACCTCAAAATGTCCAGAAAATAAGGGAAAGGACAAAGAGGTGAAAAGGTAGGAATCTGGGTTTTCAATGTTTAGAACAAAAGACCAAACTCACCACCCTCGTTTATTTTTTTTCTTATCACCCTTTAGCTCTTCTCTCTCATTCTCCTTCATCAATTAACGAGATAGGAGATCCCACCTCGTCGATGGCCTATGATTCCCCAAGTTTTTCATATTTTCTCTCTCTAATTTGTTAAGCTACATCGTTAGATCAGGCTGAGGGCAATTTAGGTAATAATGTCCCACCAACATTCTTCCCTCATTGAACATCATCTCCTTCTACCTCTCCTTTTTAATCCCAGCCCTTCACTCAGCAATGCCGTCAACATATCTCTTGGCCATTCGATCTACTGGTTACTCTCTAAAGCTCTACCTTATAAACCTCTGAAAACAGTCTTGGATCTGCTAGAGGGTTCAGTTTAGCTACATTATGTCCCTCTATCTCACGGCTAATGAATTGTACAAATCCGCGTTAAATAAGAAGTTCACGCCGTTGGTCGGAACCTTATGGTACAATTGTGCCTTGATCTCTATCAGTTGCTTATTGAACGCCTTGACAGAGGATATTATGCAGTTGACGACTTCCAAGGGGATACCATAGTTGATGATCTGAAAGAAGCCGACTATGGAGGCGACAAAGTAAATTTTTTCCATAATGGTGGAGTGGAGATCGGGGGAGTCTCCATTGATGATGGTGGAGAGGTGGATGGTTAGGATTTGGGACTCACTTCCGGGATGGGGTATGAGGTCGAATCGGGACTCTGGATGGAAAGACTTAGAGGTGATCAGCGGGGAGAGAGCTACTATCTCGTTAATGAAGGAGAATGAGAGAGAAGAGGTGAAGGGAGCTAAGACAAAATAGGAATGAGGGTGGGTAGTTTGGTCCTTTGCCTTGAATATTGAAAACCCATATTCCTACCTGATCATCTCTTTATCCTTTCCTTTGTTCATGGGACATTTTGGGGTTTTATAAATTCAGAAGGTATTTTATTGTCATTTTCCCTTTTATATTTTTATATAGTTTTATATTTTTAATTAGAGTATCAATTTTTTATGTTACTATTTTTCTTAACTTTCATATCAATCTAAAAATAATATAGAGATGAATACATTAAGATTCCTTATTCTTTTCTAGCAACAAGAAAACAAGAAGAAGAAGATTCACCATCCTTATTTCTTATATATTATAAAAGGTTAAGGTGCAAATTTAGCAACCAATTATTTCCCTATGGGCACCATTTTTGGATGCAAAAGTAGACATAATCAATTTATTTGGGAGCAGATATAGCAACACCATTAACCCAAGTTAACTTTTGTTACTTTTTGCAAGTGGGTCCCACCAATCTTATCACTCTTTATTATTTTAATATATTTTTAGAAGGGTTAAGGTGCAAATTTAGCAACAAATAATTTTTCTATGGGCACCCAACACAATAAGCAATTTGTTAAGTGTTGGTCAATTGCAAGAAAAGGGATACATTATTCCTATTCAAAAAGGGACTTGTGAGATATATGATCCTTCATGAAGTGCTATTGTTGTTGTTCCAATGAGTTCAAACAGGTTATTCCCATTAGAAATTAAAAGTGTTCAATCTTGCTTGATGACTATTAGAAGGGTGTTTAATGGCTTTGGCATTATCGCTACGACCATTTGAACTTTGATGGATTGAAAACTCTTCATCAGAAAAATATGGTTACAGGTCTTCCTCAAATTTATGCTCCTTCCCAAATTTGTGAAGAGTGTATTGTTGGCAGACAATCATGTTCTCAATTTCCTTAAGGAGTAAAAGAAGTCCAGGAATTGATTCGTTGTGACATTTGCGGTCCAATTACACCAACTTCCAATGATGGTAAAAAAATATTTTATTTCATTTATTGATGAATTGAGTAGAAAAACTTGGGTCTATTTTTTGTAAGCAATTTGGCATTCAAAGAGAACTTACAGCCGCGTATACACCACAGCAAAATGGCGTATCGGAAAGGAAGAACAAAATCATTCTTAACATGATGAGAAGCTTGCTAGCAAAAGGAAAGGTTCTAAAGAATTTTGGTTTGAAGTAGTAAATTACAGCATTCATGTCTTGAATAAAAGTCCTACTTTTTTTTTTTAGAACATGACTCTACAAGAAGCTTAGAGAGGACCAAAGCTTACTGTAGATCACTTCAAAATTTTTGGTTGCATTGCATATGCCCATGTTCTAGATGAGAAAAGAAAGAAGCTTGATGATAAGGGTGAAAAATGCGTTTTTTTGGATATAAGTGAAGAAGTTAAAGCTTATAGATTATTTAATCCGCTAACAAATAAAAATGTGATTAGCAAAGATGTCATTTTTGATGAAGAAAGCACTTGGAATTGGAATAGGTAGCAGCCTTATCTAGTTATTTGCGATAATGAAATTGAAGATGAAAAGGATGAATTGCCACAACTAGAAAATGCTACCATTGAAAGTTCTCCAAATCACACTGGAGCACCAATCACTACAACAGTGGAGAAATCTTGTGCTGGTCGATCTTGAAAGAGACCAACTTAGATGATTAATTATGTAAGTAGAATTGAATTATCTGATGAAGAATTAGTAGCTCACCTTACTTCGTTTGTAGATTGTGATCCCCTCACATTTGAAGAACCAAATAAAGATACAAAATGACAAATACTATGGATTAAGAGATCAAATCTATAGAGAAAAATAATACATGGGAATGGGTGGATCTCCTAAAGGGGCAAAAATCCACTAGAGTCAAATGGGTTTACAAAACAAAGCTGAACAAAGATGGTGGAATTGACAAATACAAAGCATGCCTTGTTGTAAAAGACTACAAGCAAGAATTTAGGGTTGATTACAAAGAAGTTTTTGCTCCAGTTGTTAGGTTTGACACTATTTGTTTAGTGTTACCCATAGCTGCCCAAAATTCTTGGTAAGTTTATCAATTAGATGTCAAATCTGCATTTTTGCGTGGTGATCAGCATGAAAAAGTTTTTGTTGATCTATTACTTGGATATGTGAAGAAATGGAGTGAAGAAAAGGTATATAAATTGAAAAAGGCTTTATAAACAAGCGTCACGAGCTTGGTATAGTTGTATAAATGCCTATTTTTCTAAAGAATGTTAAGAAAATGCCCTCATGAATATACTCTCTTTACAAAATTTGGAAAAGATGGAAAAATTCTTATTGTGTCTTTCTATATTGATGATTTAATTTATATTAGAAATGATATAGGCATTATTGGTGCCTTTAGGAAGAACGTGATGAAGGAATTTAAGATGTCTGATTTAGGCTTAATGTGTTATTTTCTTGGCATTAAAGTTATGTAGTCACCATCTAGAATTTTCATTTCACAAAAGCAACATGTCCCTGAGATTTTGGACAAGTTTAGAATGAGGGATTGCAATCTTGTTCATACTCCAACTAAGTGTGGCTTGAAATTGGTGAACAATGATGGAGGTGCAAAAGTGAATGCTACTTTCTTCAAGAAAATAGTTGGAAGTTTAATGTATCTCACTTCCACAAGGCATGATATCATGCAAGGTGTTAGTCTTATAAGTTGGTATATGGAAAATCGAACTGAGAATAATCTCTTAGCTGCAAAGAGGATTTTTTGTTATTTGAAATGTATGATTGATTTTGTAAATTTTTATAAGGCTAATCCAAAAGGAAAGTTTTGTGGCTTTTATGATAGTGACTAAGCTGGGGATATGGATGATAGAAAAAGCACATTAGGCTTTGTTTTTATGGTCAATGATGGAGCTAATTATAGGTCTTCAAAGAAACAACTAATTGTTACTTTGTCGACTACAGAAGCTAAATTTGTTGCTATTACAGCATGTTCTTGTCAAGCTATATGATTGAGAAGATTGCTTGAAGTGCTTCAGAGTCAGTAAAAAGGTTCAACAACAATTTATTGTGATGATGTTTCAACAATTAAAATGTCTCAAAATCCAACATTGAATGGATGAAGCAAGCTTATTGATGTGAGATATCATTTTATGTGTGGCCTTTGCAATGATGGTATCATTAATTTGGTGTTTTGTAAAAGTGAAGTTCAATTGGCTGACATTATGACCAAGCCACTCAAACAAGTTCTGCTCATGAAGCTAAAAAAAATGCTTGGAATGGGTTCTATGGAAGATTTTGTTCAAGGGAGAGCTTGACATAATCCTTATTCTCTTAAACTTAATGTTTGCAAACATAGTTTAATGGAGGGATTGTTGGAAAACCAATTTATTGTTACATGTCTTAGCTTGATGGCAACTTCAATATATTGCCCATTGGTGCACCTTAGGCTAAGTTATTATCCCATTTTATGTTTCATGGCATGAGTTTCCTTGCCACATATGTTATGCATTTAGTGGTAATGAAGTTTTAAGTGTTGAGGTTTCTATTTAATTATTCTCTAGAAGATTTTCTTGTAACTTTCCCTATTTAAAAGGCTTCATACGATGAATAAAAGTATCATCCTATTCTCCTACATTTCTCTCTACTTTATTTTAACATGGCAACTTCATGGCTTATCGAATAGAGCCTCAAATGTGAATATGTTTAGATGAAAATAACTTATTTTTTCATAAAAGATGAAATTAGAGGTGTTCTTGGGACGAGACCGGATCAGAAAACCCCATTCCTGGTCCTGTCTCAAAGAAGGGCTCAGGAAGTGAAATTTGTTTCGATCCCGATTTCAGAAATTTCCCGTCTCAGCCAGGATTGGGATTTCTCAAAAATTTTGTCTTTTCTTTTCCTATAATGACTTTAGCCCAACTTTGACTTGAATTGGGCCAAATTTCCTATATTTCCTTTAATTAGAATAGCTAAGATAGAAAAATCATATTGTACCAACTAGCCCAACATAAAGATTTAAAGCAAATTAAAATTAAAAATTCATCAAGATTACACACATGAAACATGGCAGACTCAAGAGTCATTAAGTCAAGATGAAATTAGTTATATTTGTCCAGTATTCCTACTCTTATTATTGTTTTTAGTTCAAGCTCTTACTAATCCTCTCTAAAATGACTAAACTTTTGCAACTTACAAATGATACAATCTCCTCTTTATGTTATTTTGGGAATTATACTATCATGTCCATGAACTCAACAATACAAGAAAGCAGTAGATTATGCCTGGCAGCTACCACACCCTAACTAACAAGATCTCACTTATGACTGGTGCGTGTCTATATATGTGTGTGCTGGTGTATGTCTATATATGTGCGCGCACGCTCTAATGCATTGTGCACACATAGAAGATGAATGGAAATAAAGTAGTACCATTTCCAAAATTTCCATCCCATTCGACTATGATACTACTACACTTTCGTTGTGGATAAAATTTCCAACCCTAGCTTAGCAAGTGACAAAATAGAAATTGGGGTATTTTAATATATATATATATATATATTCGAGACAGGATCAGGAAATCTCATTCTTGATACCGAATATATTTTTCCTAATCCCGAAATTTGCCGTCCTGAAAATTTTCTTTTGAATTTTCCCATAGCTAATGCCACAAAAATCTCCATTATAGGAATGAATTATTTCAATTTGGAAAAAAAATAAGGCTGAATCAAACCCACTTTCCAAATTTTTCAATATGAATAATTTCTTTTGTTTTTCCCTTTTTTTCAAAAATAGACCTAAAGCCAAGAAGGGACCTCACAAGATTTCAATTGGAAATCCCTATTAGTACTGGGGAAGTGGGTTTTACTTTGACAAGTTACTCATCATAGGTTTTGGCAAGACAAGAAATGGGATTGGCGGTCAAGATTATATCTAACAAAATGTAAGGTTTAGATGTATTATGTGTGGGTCTTGTTTTTGGGTGGTCTAAAGTGCTATATGTAGACCAGTTGTTAGGTTGACTGGTTTTTTTTGTCAATATTAGTTTAACTGGTTTAGAATCCTTAGCCTTTAATATTTATATCTTTCCTCTCTGACCTTTAAGCTCAAACGTCATTCTCACGGTGTCATGCGCATGATCTCTTGCTCAACAACGTCACGATCTCTCACTCAGCGACATCTGTCTCTTGATGTTGTCACAATCTCTTGCTCTAAGGCCTTCTCTAACTTTTAGTCCTTCATTTCCATTCACAAATCCTTGCTATTTGTTTGCCCTTATTCATTTCACTCAAATTATACCTTCCATTTTGTAATTACATATTGCATGGCGCAACATGTAATTGGATGTTATATGATTTGGATTATTATTTTGATATCTAAAAGACCTTTGAGTGGTAAAGTTTAGGGCTCTATTTGTAGTTACTAAATTTATACTCTTTATTAACCCAAGATAATAACCAGTTTCAAAGATTTAGGTGATATGGTTGAACAATGAATTTAGGAAAAATGACATTTAAAGAACTTGGAAATTGCTCAATGCCATAAAGGGTACCTAAATTTCTATAATCCCTATGAAGGTCGAATATTTCAAAACAGGATTTTGAAATTCAAGAGAAAAGACAAAAATGCCCTTTTCAAAAAAATATAAATCCAAATCACCTAACTAGAGGCTCTATTGGTGGCCAACAACAATTGGCCCCTAGTGCCACTACCCTTACTGCAGCTCAGGCACCGACAACGGGCGAGTTGGCTACCGGTGGGAGGAAGCATTTTAGGCTAGTGGTGAAGGTGGGATTTGATCCCACAAACACTTGCATCCTAAACTTATAGGTGACCATTGAGCAATAAAATTTGTTGATATTAAAATACAAAAAACTATATAAGATAACTCCTGAGCTTTGATTGCAGCTCATTTACAACTTTTGTATAGCTATTCACTATATTTTATTAGCTGTTAACAACTTTTGTTTAGCAAGTAATAAGGTCACTCTTTTATATTGTTCTCAACTTTTGTATAACTATTTACTAAATTTAATTTCCTTAATTGGATGTTACAAAGGCAACCATGTGTGCACATTGCTTGGTCCTTTTCCCCCACTTGTTCATTATGTATAGATTGGTTGATCCTTTCCCTCACTTGTTCATTTTGGCCTATGATGCCTAAGTAGTTGAGCGAAAGGGAGAACCCATGGTCTAGTTTTGTGTTTTGTGGATTTTGCCCTCTCCATATCACATGATCATTATCAGTAAGCTCTAAGTAGCCACTTCATTGGTAGACGAATTATCCCATGAGTTTAGTTGAATGAGATAAGGAGGGCATATGGATGTTTAGAAAGGTTAATTCTTTTTTTATGTTATCATCCGGTATCCTGTTTGGGATATATGACTGCCCCTACCAACACAAATGACTCTTTTGGAACTCATACTCGAGACCTAAAGGGATCTAGTAGGGCTTTACACCGCTAGACCAACTCTATATTGGGGTTAGAGAGATTAATTCTTGTTTTTAATTATATTGTGGAATTTGAAAAAGTTCTATTGATGTTATATTCTTATAGCTATCTCACTTGGCACCTAACATATTGGTTTGTATGATGAATTGGACTATTGGTTACTGAGGTGTCTGTGCTCTCAGACAAGCACTTCCTGTGTTGTACTTTCGGGGACTCGAGTGAATTTAGAGTCATCACTCGAGTACAAAAACCTCATGCTCGAGTGTTGTGAGCACTTTCTGGTCATGGTTGTTGCTCACTGCCAAACACTCGCTAGTGAGAGCCATTCTCACTCGAGTGCAAGCCTCTCATCACTCGAGTGAGTCAGCTAAAAATCAGTGATCTTCTTCCGAAAAAGGGGTCTTTAGGGTAGTTTCTCCCAACCCTTTTGCCATATGTATAGGCCTCTAATAGTCACCTAGAGAGTTTAAATGATAACTAACCTAGTGTATTATGGAAATATGTATTTGGAAAAGAGATTGATCGGTTGTCCTTAATTTGGTTATAGGATTTGACATTTGCCAGACCCGTGAGCCCACTGTGCCAAGGAGAGTCAGGAAAGAACAAGGTAGTGACTCTTTCTCTTATACTGTGTGTAAATCATTGTATGTATGTTTATCATGCATTGTGTTGCTAGTGTTGCTTTGTGATGCCTTGTGACGCCTTGTGAAGCTTTGTGATGCTTTGTGCCTTGCGATGCTACTGTATAGCGATTATCGCAGAAGCAGGCATAGTGATTATAGCAAAAGCTGGCATAATGTTTACCGTGAAAGCGGGCATAATGATTACAGTGAAAACTGTCGCATTGTGATTACAGCTATGAGTGCTGTTGTTTGTGGCATGAGCCAATAATCATTGTGTTGCTGCTAAACATGATCTTACATGCTATGTGTTTACATACTGTGTGAGTGATTTGTTACTACTGGGATTCTTTCGAATCTCATTCTTTCCTTTGACTAATCATCAGATAGGGCAAGTGGCTCTAAGGAGAAGTGGGCAACCAGGAGTGGCTAGGACTAGTAGGGACATTTTTATTTTTTGACTACTGGTTATCTATTCTGGTTTAGGATTACTGTGTGTATATGGGAAGTGCATATTATTTTTGGATATGTAATCCCCTATTTTGGGAAACTATACATCCATTTTATATATACATGTAACCTGGGGTTGCCGGGATTTTAGTTGGGCACTCTGGTATTTATAAATGTGATTTTACTACATAGGTAATTGTATTCGAATGTGAATGTGAGACTAGATTAATTATATTTTTGAACTGCTTTTTTGGACACCCTATCTCTTAGATGAGGAATTATAAATGTTGTTTTTGTTTTATTGGTCTCTATTCTACTTAAATTTCATAACCCGGATATAATTTCGGTCAGGGGGTTACATTTTTGGTATCAGAGCAGTAGTTCCTGGCAAGGGTAGAGTTGCTAGGATATCTCCTATACTTTGACTTTAGTGATAGAAGATCATTTGTGAATAACTGTTGTATACACATATATGTTCTTGTTATATGGATATATGTATGATTGGTGGAATTATTTGTATATCATAATTGTTGAATTAATGGGGTAAGTTATTTATAGAATGAAAAAAGCAACAAAAGGTTTCCCTAGAGTACAACAAGTAAATCCCGAGGTGGAGATGGCTAATGATAATCCACCAGACCCGCTACAAGAAATGATGGGGTTGATTCGGGATCAGTGGGACATGATTGCTGATCTAAGAGAAGAGCTCAAAGTTGAGAGAGTAAAGAACAATGAGGTCTGGGGTCAGTCTAGACAAGAAGAGACTACAGAAGGGTCGGTACGACCACTTGAGTCACCTCCTCATACTAGAATGAATCAAGGGCCGCATAGGAAATCGGTTAATGAGGAAATAGATCTTCAGTTTTGGGTCTCCAAATTCTGTAAACACCTACCTTCGGTATTTAAAGGGAGATTTGATCCTCAGGAGGCTTAAGATTGGCTAAACCGTCTTGAGAAGATTTCTGAGGTCCTTGAGTGTCCCTCAGAAGTGAAAGCTCAACTGGCGGTGTATAAATTGGAGGGAGATGCAGATCGCTGGTGGTAGAATATTACCTTGTCATTGCGGAGCAAAAATATACCACTGACCTGAGAGGTGTTCCAGCAACATTTTAATGAGAAATATTTTCCCAAGTTTGTGAGGCATGAGAAGGAGACTGAATTTTTGAATATCAAGCAAGGGGACACAGAGTCTTTTGATAAGTATCTGTCCCGTTTCATCCGCTTATCTCGGTATTCTTCTTATCTACGGAAGATGGATGGCGAGGAGTTGAGCTCGGACATGCTAGTATGGGGTTGGAGGCGTGATATAAGGAAGAGTTTAGCCACCCATCAGTTTACTGAGTTCAACAATGTGGTTGAGGAATGTTGGATCACAGAGATCAATTTAAGAGAATTGTATCCGGCTAAGGCTGTTGTTAGCCGTAGTGAGCCTAGTAAGGGTAGTGCTTCTTAGAAGCGGAAGGGCCCGGGATCATCTTTGTATAGAGGTAGTGGTAAGAAGCCCTACTAGTTCAGAAGTCGTGATTCGTAGAGAACTCCTACAGTATGGACATGTTCTCGTTGTAACAAGCCATATAATGGCAAGACTTGCGATGGTTGGGTGATCTGTTTTAATTGTAAGCAAGTAGGCATACATCCATTGAGTGTGGACAGCCACGATAGGAGTAGAGACCAAGGGCTTAGGGTCAAGTATTTGCTATGACTCACGAGGAAGCTCAAAAATCCCCAGAGTTAATACAAGGTAAAGTCCTCCTTCATGGTAGTGTGTTACAAGCATTGTTTGACTCAGGTGCAAGTCACTCCTTTATTGCCTATGATTGTGTGAAGCGCATGGGTATGAATGTGTATAAGTTGCCTTTCGATCTGATTGTGTCAACGCTGATGGGTGTTAAGGTTGTGACTGCAAAATCCTGCTTAGATTGTGTTGTAACTGTTGAGGATCATGATTCGGTGGTTGATTTGATTTGTTTACCGCTCTACCAATTGGAAGTCATTATGGGTTTTGATTGGTTGAGGGCAAATAACGTATTGTTAAACTGTGGGAACAAGAGGATAGTGTATCCTATTTCTCAAAGCATTAATGATGGGAATGTCGGCCTAAATTTTCTTTCAACAGCTAAGGCTGAGAAATATTTACAAAAGGGCTGTCAATGGTATATGGTTTTCTTTTCTATGCAAGGAAAAACCAATGAAACTTTAAGTAGTATACCCGTAGAGAATGAATTCCCTGAGGTATTTCTGAATGACCTAAGTGGGTTGCCTCCTGAAAGGGAAGTTTAATTTTTGATTGAAATTGTGCTTGAAGCTAGTTCTATATCTAAGGCCCCATATCGTATGGCCCCAAATGAAATGGCAGAATTGAAGAAGCAGATTAAAGATTTGCTTGAAAAGGGGTTTATTAGACCTAGTGTGTCACCTTGGGGAGCTCCGGCATTGTTTGTGAAAAAGAAATACAGGAGTCTTTGTCTATGTATTGACTATAGAGAATTGAATAAGATTACCGTCAAGAACAAGTACCCTCTCCCTAGAATTGATGACCTTTTAGATCAATTATCTGGTGCATGTGTGTTTTTGAAGATTGATCTAAGGTTGGGGTATCATCAGTTGCGAGTAAAAGCAGATGTTCTAGAGACTGCTTTCCGGACTAGGTATGGTCATTATGAATTCTTAGTGATGCCGTTTGGGTTAACCAATGTACCTGTAGTTTTCATAGATTACATGAACCGTGTCTTCCGACAATACCTGGATCAATTTGTTGTGGTATTCATTGATGATATTCTGATATACTTTAAGAGTAGAGAAGAGCATAAGCATCATTTGAGAATTATGTTAAATACATTGTGTGAGAAGCAGCTCTATGCCAAACTAAGTAAATGTGAGTTTTGGCTGTGAAAAGTAAAATTATTAGGCCATGTTATCTCTCAAGAAGGGGTCTATGTGGATTCCAGTAAAGTGGAAGTAGTACTAGACTGGAAGAGGCAAAAAACTGTCGCTGAGGTACGCAGTTTTCTGGGTCTTGCCGGCTACTACTGGAGATTTATCTGGAATTTCTCCCGTATTGCCTTGCCAATGACCAAGCTCATGAGAAAGGATCAGCCATTTGTGTGGGATGATCATTGTGAAAATTGCTTTGTGGAGCTGAAAAAGAGGTTGACTATGGCACCTTTGTTGATTATACTTGATCCTAGCTTAACTTACATTGTGTATAGTGATGCCAGTAAGCAGAGATTAGGGCGTGTCCTTATGCAGTAGGGACGTGTGGTGGCCTATGCCTCTTGACAGATCAAACCTCATAAAATGAACTATCCCACTCATGATTTAGAGCTTGCGGCCATTGTGTTTGCATTGAAGATTTGGCGGCATTATTTGTATGGTGTGACGGTTAAACTGTACTGTGACCACAAGAGTCTCAAGTATCTATATGATCAGAAAGAATTGAATATTAGACAACGTTGCTGGATGGAGTTGCTTAAGGACTACAACCTGGAAATCAAATATCATCCGGGTAAGGCAAATGTAGTCCCTGATGCTCTTAGTAGAAAGACAGTGCTTGTGGCAGCTTTGATGATACAGGAGGGGAAGTTGATTGCTGATTTTCAAGATTTGAATCTGTCGAACCAAACCCCAAAGGGAAAGTGACTTGAGAGCTGAGATAGTGGAAGCTCAAAAGCAAGATGGTTGGATAAAGCGTAATCTGGCTAGGATTGAATGGGGAGAAGCTCAAGGCTATGATCTGTCGCCTAGTGGACTAGTTTACTATCAGAAAAGGATTACTTAAGGCAGAATTGAGGCATAAGATACTAGATGAGGCGCACAAGAGATGGTATACTCTTTATCTTGGTATGACTAAAATGTATCATAATTTGAAATTTGTGTATTGGTGGCCAGGATTGAAGAGTGATGTGACAAAATATGTGGCGAGGTGTCTCACTTGTCAGAAAGTAAAGATTGCGCACCAGAGACAGCCTTGTTTGTTGCAAAGTCCTGAGATTCTGGAGTGGAAATAGGAAAGTGTGACCATGGACCTTATTGTGGGATAGCCTAAAGTCAAAAACTATGATGCAATCTGGGTAATTGTAGACTTGTTAATGAAGTTAGCGTACTTCATACCGATCAACGTTAGTTACTCTTCAGACAAGCTAGCAGAGGTTTACATTCATGAGATTGTGAAGCTTTATGGCATACTGAAGAATATCATTTTCAATCGAGATCTCCGATTTACTTCTAGATTTTGGAGGGCATTGCATGAAGCCCTGGGAACTCAATTGAGATTCAGTACGGCCTATCATCCTCAGACAGACGGATAGTCAAAGAGGACTATTCAGATGCTAGAGGATATGTTACGAGCTTGTGTCTTCGACTTCAAAGTGAATTAGGATCGCTTTCTTCTACTTGCTGAATTCGCCTATAATAATAGCAATCATGCGAGCATTCAGATGGCGCTGTATGAAGTGTTGTATGGAAGAAAATGCCAATCACCATTGTGCTGGACTGAATTGTCTGAGAGGAAACTGTACGAGCCAGAGCTTGTTGATCAAACCTCAGCACATATTCGAATTATTCGTAAGAGGCTTCTTGCAGCACAGAGTCGCTAGAAAAGTTATGTAGACAAAAGGAGAAGGCCTCTAGAATTTGAGGTTGGTGATCATGTGTTTTTGAGAGTATCTCCAGTTACCGGCATCAGGAGAGCTATCAAGAGAAAGAAGCTGAGCCCGAGGTATATAGGTCCTTTTGAGGTCCTTGAAAGGATTGAGCCTGTTGTATATCAAGTAGCCTTACCCTTAAACTTGAGTAGACTCCATGATGTATTTCACGTTTCCTAATTGAAAAGTACCAACCGAATCCATCACACAGTAGAGTATAAGGAAGTGGAGTTGCAAGATAACTTTACATATGCGATAGAGCCAGAGTAGATCATAGATAATGAAGAATGATGGCTCAGACACCGAAGTATTCGTTATGTGAAAGTAATCTGGAGGGGAATGACCTAGAGAGAAGCAACTTGGGAAGCAGAAGAGGATATGCGAAAACGATATCTGGAGTTTATGGCTCAAGTAGCTTGACAAATTTCGAGGGTGAAATTTATTTTATGGGGGGAGAATTATAATGACCCAATTTGAGATTAGGGGCTAATGACTTCAAAATTGATTGTAATTAGTGTAATTAAACACTTTTGGAGAAACGTGATGCGAATTTGATATAAATGTTCATGGAGATGATTTATAATCATAGTGAAAATCAGGGGCAAAATAGTAAAATTGAAAATTTACTGACCAATTGGTCAATTACCAAAGAGGAAACTCATTGGTGATTAAGAATCAATGGTTGAGATTTATTGTGTATGGGTCAGAATTGTATGCTTTGTATCTATATGAGCTCATGAAAAAGTGAGCAAGATGGTGACAAGTGGCTTAATATGGGCCAAAGGATTATGCCCATTGTCAAACACTCACTTTTTTCTCTCTTCTCTCTCTTATACGGTTTTGGAGTATGGGCCAAGGGAAATTCTGCACTCTGCATCATTTCCATCATCTCTCATCGTTTCTCTCTCCTCGCCTCCATTTCTGACGAGCTTGAAGAAGAGGGAGGAAAAGAAAGGTAAGATTTTGATACCTTTGTTGACGTTTAATGCTCTAGACCTCTTCTCTAATGTTGTGCACATCATTAAGAGCTTTATTTTAGTGGTTTTAGATATTTGAACAGAGGTGTTTAAGAGTTTGAGAGATTTGGGAAGTTAAAGAAATCAAGATTTTGGTTTAGCAATTTGAAGAGGTAAGGATTTGGTACTTTTTAGTATATTTATTGTGATTTTTGTTTGACCTTGATGAATTCTGGAATTTGCCCTGGTTTTATGCCAATTTTTGAATGCATGAGTTGCATGATGAATGATGTTGGCATTGGTTTATTGTGAAGTTATTTGAGTGTTGGAGATGGTTTTAAATTTTGGAAGTGAATTGAATGAAATTGGGTATTGTGTGTTATAGAGACCCAAGAGTGAGATTGTTGTTAAAAATGGGTTTTTGGGTGTTTTGAGGTTACCAATAGGTTCCTTAAGAAATTTTAAGTGGGAATGAGCTTTGTGGTGAGTTTGGGAACCATTGGGATCAGTTTTGGCAAATCTGGGAATTTCCGTCAGTTGCTGCGATCTAGCAATCTGATAAGCATCACTCGAGTAAGGGAGGTTTCACTCGAGTGCTATAGTATAATTTCCCTTTCCTTCTGCATTTCACTTGGTTTTCTGATAAAAAGCAAGAGTACACTTCTTAGCCCGCGAGTGATATTGGTGATTACTGGAGTGAGTATGGGTTCACTCAAGTGAAGGTGTGAGTTCATGTTAAGGGTTGCTCTCAGGTATGCACTCGCTGCCTAATTTTCAAGAGTGTGTTTTAACACTCGCAAGTGTAGTCTTCTCACTTGAGTGCCAAGGGTTGTGCTTGGTGAGTTTTTTCCTCTAAAGTTGTCTGTGCTCTCGGGCAAGCACTTCTTGTGTTGCACTTTCAGAGACTCAAGTGAATTTGGAGTCATCACTTGAGTACAAAAACCTCATGCTCGAGTGTTGTGAGCACTTTCTGGCCATGGTTGTTACCCACTGTCAAACACTCGCGAGTGAGAGCCATTCTCACTCGAGTGCAAGTCTCTCATCACTTGAGTGAGGTCATCTTCAATCAAGTGAGTCAGCTAAAAATCAGTGTTCTGCTTCCAAAAAAGGGTCTTTGGGGTAGTTTCTCCCAACCCTTTTGCCATATGTATAGGCCTCTAATAGTCACCTAGAGAGTTCAAATGATAACCAACCTAGTGTATTATGGAAATATATATTTGGAAAAGAGATTGATCAGTTGTCCCTAATTTGGTTATAGGATTTGACATTTGCCAGACCCGTGAGCCCACTGTGCCAAGGAGCGTCAGGAATGAACAAGGTAGTGACTCTTTCTCTTATACTGTGTGTAAATCATTATATGTATGTTTATCATGCATTGTGTTGCTGCTGCTGCTTTGTGATGCCTTGTGAAGCTTTGTGCCTTGTGATGCTGCTGTATAGTGTTTACCGCGGAAGCGAGCAAAGTGATTACAACAAAAGCAGGCATAATGTTTACCTTGAAAGTGGGCATAGTGATTACAGCGAAAGCTATCGCATTGTGATTACAGCTGTGAGTGCTGTCGTTTGTAGCGTGAGCCAAGAATCATTGTGTTGCTGCTAAACATGATCTTACATGCTATGTGTTTACATACTGTATGAGTGATTTGTTACTACTGGGATTCTTTCGAATCTCATTCTTTCCTTTGACTAATCATCAAATAGGGCAAGTGGCTCCAAGAAGAAGCGGGCAACCAGGAGTAGCTAGGACTAGTAGGGACATTTTTATTTTTTGACTGTTGGTTATCTGTTCTGGTTTAGGATTGCTGTATGTATATGGGAAGTGCATATTATTTTTGGATATGTCATCCCCTATTTTGGGAAACTATACATCCATTTTATATATACATGTAACCCGCGGTTGCTAGGATTTTAGTTGGGCACTCTAATATTTTATGAATGTAATTTTACTGCACAGGTATTTGTATTCGAATGTGAATGTGAGACTAGATTAATTATATTTTTTAACTGCTTTTTTGGACACCCCATTTCTTAGATGAGGGATTATAAATGTTGTTTTTGTCTTATTGATATCTGTTTCACTTAAATTTCATAACCCGTATATAATTACGGTCAGGGTGTTACAGCTGGTCCTTTGGGGAAGGTTCTAGAGGCTTGGCTTCTTTGTTAATCTTTGTATGTATACCCTCATTCTTTTGTATGTGATGAATACTTGTATAGTATATTGCTATCTAAGGTCACACTTGCATATTTTTATGACTCTTGATCTTTTGATTACATTGTTGTTGGGATTGTTTGTTGATATATAGTTGGCCGGGCCAATAGGAATGCATGTGATTTCAATGGATCCACTATGAGTTTGGTGTTAAACTTTGTTTATGAAGCGTTAGTAAAGGTTATTGCTATGGGCTTGCCGTACAATGTTGTATTGTGGGCCTCGATGTGCCCCAAGTTCATTTGTTATGAATTGTGTTTATCAGTTAGAGTATTTTGATAGCTATGTTATGTGGATTGTACCCTTTCTAACATGGTTTGCATGCAACTAACCATTGATAGAGTTTTGAATGATAAGTTTAGCTCTCTTTGTACCATGGATAAGCCTCTATAAGTTAAGTTAATCCTTTTTAACTATGATAGGCGTTTAAAAGTTATGTTTGTGCTTTTCTATCATGTTCAACTTTTCTTGTTGATCAAGATTCTTTATATAACTATAGTTAGTGTTGGAAGTTGAGTTGAAAACTTTCTATCATGGTAGACCTTTGGTTTAACATTTACTCTTTTCTCATGGTAGTTAGTTAAATAATTTTAAATGGCTAAATGTTGATATTAAAAGGAGAATACGCTCAACTTGAGAGAGGCTGAGAATCCATTGATTAATATATAGTATAGTGTTCTGTACAAGTACATTGTACATCAATGAAAGAAAGCCACCTCATACGTTCTACAAGCTTCGGTGGTTATTAACAATTACAAAGAATCAATGAATAGTAGTATACAGGAAATTAAAACAATACCGAAGTGATGGGCTCTAAGCCTCGTATATTTGGGCTACATTGATCTTTCTCTATGAATAATTTCTTAATAAAAAGTATAGCAATCTTGACCCAAGTTGATAACAAACCTAACTACTAAAACTATTTTATTTTCAAGTGTCCATTGTTGCTAATTAACCTAACACATAAATCAACCGGGATACAAACAGAATTCGTAAAATTAATCACATGAGTTATTCTTGTCTAATAATGATATTTTACGTACTTCCAGGTACTAAATATAAAAGCTAGTAGAAAATTTTTTTTTTTTTTAAGTGATAGGAGTTTACTTTAATTCTAAACCTAACACTTTAGTCCACTGAGTCTCTCAAATTTACTAGTTTTTCCTAAAGTTTTATCATTGATTACATATATTAAGAGGGTTTCTCATCAAAAGGAGTAGTTTACCATGCAAATAATTGGAAGGGGTAAGCAACACATATATATTTTTTTTTACAAATAACTAATTAAACAATTTATTTTAAAAAAAACGACCTAGCGCACACATTTTCATTAGATATCAGATGGAGTATGGGGAGGGATAAATATATGCAGTTTTAACCACACAAGTAGGGAGCTGCTTCCACTCTTAATTCATAAAAATTACTCTCCCAAGTCCTTAAAATAAGACACACTTTAATCAAAAAATTGAATTACAAAGTGAGTCTTATATTAAAGACCCGAGGTAGTAATTATCTAGCTCATACATTTAAGACTGAAGGAAGTATGAATACTAGCTAGATAGCAATATGTTTTTGTTTTTTTTTTTTCGAAAAAGAGTCAACATAGGCTTAATAATAAATCAGTATCTGTACCTCTTGCACCCTATGTATCTTTGCATCACTGTCGAATGAGAACATTTAATTTTGGTCAAACAGATTGACAACACTAAAGTTTGGAAAAAAAGGTTATGTTGTTAATTGTCATCCCAGCTAAGGAAGAATCAGACATACATGAATTGCTACATCAATGTTGTTAGCAAATTGCTCTTAAACTGAATATATTTCACTTTTATTTTTGGTGTGTGGATGGCTAGCAAGATCTGATTCAAAGCTGCACTGATTTTTTTTCCTTTGATTTTTGTTTTTTAAAAAAAGAAGAAAGAAGAAAGAAAGAACCCTTTTCATGATCAAGCTGGAATAAAAGCTTGTACTACAAGATATAAAAAGAGGAAAACACAGAAAGACTTTTCCATTGATTAGCCAAAACAAGGAAAAGAAAGAAAAAGGTTTATTTGTACCAAAGGAAGATGTCTCACGCAGTCATAATTTATATACTTTATTAACATCACAATGATGCTTCCATATGTCTTTTTCTTTTTTCTATGCTTTATCAAATTCCTTTTTAAGTATCTTCTTATACATTATTAAACCTTACCCTTTATAAAGACAACTCATGAGATTTGAAAGTCTCATAGTGTGTGTGTATCACCGTACCTTCGATGAAGATAACTAAGATTTAATTCCGTCTCTCACACACATTAATTAATACAATTAATTAGTGAGTTTTAAATCAAATTATATTGGCGCAAGTGCACATACATTTAGTTATCTAATTTTATATAAAATTTTAATTTATTCTTTAATTTTGAAAAAGTGTTTTTCGTTATCTATCACTAACACTATTAGATTCTAATAATAATCTTTTGTAATTTTTTTCCAGAAATGATGATCTTTTGTAACAAGCATTGTTATTTTAAAAATTAAATTGAATTAATATGTCAACATTTGATGATGTTTTGTCAACATTTAAAATTTTACTATCAATATTTTTTTTCACTAACGACGTTAAGGTTCAATGATTCAAAAGAAACCTTAATAAAAAATTTTGTAAAGTTAAAGTATTATATATATATTTTCGCCAATTCAAGCTTATTACCCGTCGTTGCACCATGTCAACATTGTGACATTTTGTAAAGTTAAAGGATCATATGTGTATTTTAGCCAATTACATTTTTTTGAAAAAAATCTACTGTTTTTTCAAGTTTATTACTCGTCGTTCCAGAAATGATGGTCGTTTGTAACAAGCATTGTTATTTTAAAAATTAAATTGAATTAATATATCAGCATTTGACAATGTTTTGTCAACATTTAAAAATTTAATATCAATATTTTTTTTACTAACCACGTTAAGGTTCAATAATTCAAAAGAAACTTTAATAAAACATTTTGTAAAGTTAAAGGATTATATGTGTATTTTCACCAATTATATATTTTTTTAAAAAAAATCTACTGTTTGTTCAAGTTTATTACTCGTCGTTGCACCATGTCGTTCAACCCAGTATATATACACACACATATATAATATAAAATTTATAAAAAATACTATTATTTATATGTCATGTATAAATATAGCTGATTACCTTGGAGTTTGTATAAGGCACATGTTCAATAACCTTGTTTAAAACACTGTTGTTTTACTTAGTGTAATGAATGACAGATGCGACAATGAGGGAACAAAATGGACAATAATGGAAATAAAGATAGAGAGTAGGTAATAAGCCTGAGATGCTTGAAGCTGTGTTATAATCAATACCCATTGTCTTTTCAAATTCAAATAAAAGTCATAAATTATATTATAAGAAAGGGAAGCCAACATATATGCCTATATCAATAAAAAGATTTTAAATTAATAAAGTTGTATACTTTTTCATGATTAGTCACTACTGATGTAACGATTCTTCAGCTTTAAGCTTATTCTATAAAGATGCTTAACAATTGATTGCAATACACAGAGCTTCCTACGATTGGTCCATCTTTGTTATATAGGACAAAATTTACGCCAAAGTCTTTTCTGGTTTATTAACGAAATTCTTGCGTTTAAATAAATTATGGCATCTGAAGATGTTTTGTCTTTTTAAGTCAAGAATGTGATGCACAGTTTAATTATAAAAATATTCACATATTTTCTTATATGTGCCATTAAGAGGTTGGACCACTAGAGAAAACTAGCATATCTACAACGGGCTTTTGCACCAGTTGTTATGGTAAAAAGTGTAATCAGTAACATTTTTGTAAATAAGATGTAAGAATGTTGACTTTCTATACCAATTTTTGGATTTTTGGCTTTGAATAACCTTTTCTACAGCAGTTGAAAACCAGTGTAGAAAAGTTTTTTTCGACACCAGTTCATGAATTGGTGTAGAAAAGCTAATATTTTTTTACCCAGGTTGTATCTATATATATTGATTGTAAAAATGGAGTAAAATTTTTTAACTCGTATAAAATAGACTTTTAGCAGTAGCAGTGGCAACAACAAAGCCTTATTCTACTAGGTGAGGTCGGTTATATAAATCGCATGACGCCATTGTGCTCTATCGAAAACCAAATCTTTAGACGGATTATCAACTAATAGATCTTGCTCTATAACCTTATTGAGTGTTTGTTTCGATCTTCCTCTACCTCTTTTTAAAGGGCTCTATACTGCTTGATCGACTCTTCTCGCCGGCGCACCCAATGGTTGTCTATGGACTTGTCTGAACCAACTCAAACCATTTTCTACCATTTTCTCCTTAATAGGAGCCACTCCAACTTGTTCGTGCATATGATTATTATGAATATTTTATTTTCTTGTATGACTGCACATCCATCTTAGCATCCTCATTTTTGCTACTCCCACTTTATATTCACGTTGTCTAAAAACTTCGATAGGGTTTTACGTTGGTTGTCAAGGCCTAACACAACCCTCCTCTTTTACCTAGGCTTGGGACTAACTATAAAACATAGGCGGAGTTATAAAATAGCCTTTTAGCATGTGAACTAAAATCTGTGTGCTTGTTTTAAAAAAGGGTTTATCTGGGTGCTTATTTTAGTAATATACGATGCTTTTGTGTTCATGCGTCCGTCTTCATTTATAATCTCGTTATATTTTTGCTGTTTAAATCATTATACTGATTTTCTTTTCTTTTTTTTCACACGTAGATATTAAATAAAATGGCTTTTCTCGTGAAACAAGTGATTCCATAGAAAGAATTTTTTTTTTTGGCCAGAAAATAGTATTTTATTAAAACTAATCCAATGAGATATACAAGCCAAAAATAAAAGGCTTGGAAAAAGAAAGACGAAATATGTAACAAGGAAAGAAAACCCTAAAAATAACCTAAATTTAATATAGGTGAGAGGGAGCAGCCGCCACAGCTAAGAACCCTAGCTACTGCCTCCATAATCCCTACTCCAGAATATGTGGGTAGAAAAATGCTGTCACATGCAACATAGCTATTGTAAAAAGTGGTTGTTAGAAGAATCATATGAAAGGATCTACCATTGGTTGTTGGAGAAACTCCATGAGAAGATTTATAGAAAGAAAAGCACCCACAAATACCAATTAAAGAAATGAAGACAGAAAAGCCGTCAATTGCACAATGAACTGCACGGTCTCAACCATGATATACACTTCGGATTCACCATTGCTAACAACCCATAATTGACTTTTGAAAGATGGAACCAACAATATATAAGACTATAGTTACCAAATCTCAACACCCAAAATCGTAAAATGTAGCCACCAGGTAGGGGTGAGCATGGTGCCCAGGAGCCCAGTATGCCCACCCGAGCCCAGTCAAAAATTGCCCTGCCTAGCCCAAAAAAAGTGGCCCAATAAAAATTTGGGCATCTTTGGGCAGGGCAAACTATCGGGTAGTTTAATATCCCAATTCGGGATTAAGAGCTAATGACTTTGAAATTAATTGTAAGTGTGTAATTAAGCACTTTTGGAATTAATGTAATATGAATTTGGGGTACATGTGTGTGGTATTTAAGATCAAGGGTTGAGATTCATTGTATATGGGTCGGAATCTTATGCCTTGTAGTTGTGTGAGCTCATTGAGGGAATGTGTAGGATGGTGACAAGTGGCATTTGGTGAGCCATTAGATGTACACAAGAGGACAAAATAGCACTTTTTCTCTCCCCTCTCTCTCTCTCCTATTCGGTGGAAGTGTGTATGGGAAGGAAGAGGAAGGCTTGTTCATCATCATCTCGCCATCTCTCTCATACTCTCCCTCTCTTCTCTCTATTTTCGGCTACCTTGAGGCAAGAAAGAGAAAGGAAAGCTTTGATTTTTGGGTAAGTAATGATCCTCCTTTGCTAAAATCCTCTTCTCTAATGTTGTGTATCTCATTGAGAGCTCCATTGTGGTGGTTGTAAAATCTTGAAATAGTGGTGATTTATGAGTTGGTCGAAATTGAAACTGGGAGAATCAAGATTCTGGATTTGGCAAAGTGAAGAGGTAGGCATTTAGTGCATTTTGAAGTATTGTTTGTGATTTTTGGATAAGTTTGTGAAAATCTGGAAAATTTGCCCTAGTTATGCCAAATGTTGAAAGTATGGATTTCATTGTGTTTGATGTTGGAAATGATTTGTTGCGAAGATATTTGAGTATTGGATTTAGTTTGGAATGTTGGAAATGTGTTAAGGGAAATTGGACCTTTGTTGTGTTATAGAGACCTAAGAGTATGATTGTGGTCAAATTGGTTTTGGGAGTGTTTTTGAAGTGGCAAATGTGTTCCCTAGTTAGTGCCAAGTGTGTATGAGCTTTTGGTAGAGTTTGGGAACCATCGGGTATAAATTTGACCATCTGGTGTTTTCTGATATTTTTTGCGTTTCTGGTCTCTGATGCACAACACTCGAGCAGAGGAAGATCATGCTCGAGTGCTGTATGTGTGCATTTTTCCCTCTTCTGCGTTGAGTTTTGATTGGATTCCTTGAATAAGGCTCGAGTGCATTCATTTGTTCTTGAGTGAGGGAAGAACATGCTCGAGTGAGCTTGGGCTTGCTCGAGTGATGGAGTGAACCCAGAGTTAGGTTTGCTCTCGGGTTGTCACTCGCTGGCCATTATTCAAGAATGTGCTCTAACACTCGCAAGCACGGCCGTCTCACCCGAGCACTGAGGGTATGCTCGAGTGAGCTTGTCCCTCTAATGGTTGCATGTGCTCTCGGGTTGTCACTCATGGTGTTGCACTCTCGGGGACTTGAGCATAATCGGGGTCATCACCCGAGTGCAGAGCTTGGTGCTCGAGTGATGTGAGCACTTCCTGGCTGGGAAGGTTGCTCTCTGTCAAGCACTCGCGAGTGAGGGTCCTTCTCACCCGAGCACAAGTTTCTCATCACTCGAGTGAGGTCGTCTTCACTCGAGTGAGGCTGTCAGAAATCAGTGTTGTGCCTTCGAAAAAGGGGTCTTTGGGGTAGTTTCTTCCAACCCTTTAGGCATATATTTAAGCATCTTTTAGCCACCTAAAGAGTCCTAAATGATAACCAACTAAGTGTATTATGAAATTAAAAACTTGGAAAAGAGATTGATCGGTTGTCCCTAATTTGGTATAGGATTTGATATCTGTCGCCCTTGTGAGACTACGGTACCGGAGCCAGTCAGGAAAGATTCAGGTAGTGACTCTTGCTTTATACCTTATGTGATACATTATATGTGTGCTATATCATTGCATTGTGATGATTTCGTATGCTGCAAGATATGTGAAATTGTGGAAGCACCGCTATACCAATAGTCCTTGAGTCGCTAACAATGGTTCGGGTAAGGGCTGTGTGCCTTCCCGGTGGTAAAAGGGGATGAGGTTAGGGTGTGATATATGTGATTATGTGAGCCGTAAAGCTATTCGTATGCATTGCCACGCCAATAGTCCTTGAGTCGCTAACAACGGTTCAGGTTAGGATAGTGTGCCTTCCCAGCGGTAAAAGGGGATGAGGGTGAAGTGTGATTTGTGTTGCTGATATGAGATTATTTGTTTACATGCTATGTGATTGCGTGTGGTATGAATAATTTGTTACTACTGGGATTCTTTAGAATCTCACTCTTTCCAAATGACTAACCTTTTCAGACAGAGCGAGTGGCTCGAAAGGGAAGCGGACAACTAGGACTAGTTAGGATTACTCCAAGACCTTAGTGGTAGTTGGTTATCTTTATTTTGGTTTTGGGATTACTAAGTGTATATGAGATGTAAATGAATATTTTGGACATGTAATCCCCATTTTGGGAACCTTTAAACCCATGTTATCTATGTAAGTAACCCCGGGTTGCCGGGATTTTAGTTTCCGTACTCTGATATTTATTATGTGATTTGATTTCTCAAGTAATTATATCCGTACGTGAATGTGAGACCAGGATTAATTACACTTTGAAATGATTTTTGAAATACCCCATCCCGCATTGGGGAAAATTATAAATTGTCGATTTCATTTTAATGGTCTCCATTTCACTTAAATTTCGTAATCCGGATGTAATACGGTGAGGGGGTTACAGGCAGGGCCGGGCATCGGGCAGGGGATACTGCCCTACCCATTTGGCCCTGTCCTGAAAATTATATACAATTTATTTAAAATATGTTATTTTATATAAAATAAATAGTATTTTATACATATTATTTTATTTAATATGTGTATATATTATTTCATGTTTATGAAACATTTTATATTATTATTTAATATCAATCCACCATAGTTTACATATAACTCATTGCTTTTTTTGATAGACTTGGTTTTTTTGATCTGGATAGATGATACAAAGCATTAAAAAGTTGAGATCTAAGACAAAAAATTTAGTTTCTTTGAAGTCTCTATCGCAATTGCAGCTATTCATATCAATCAATATTCATATATAAACACATATTACTTCATAATTTGTCATGTAATTATTAAGACGTGTTAGTTTTTTTTTAAATTTCAACACTTAAGTTTTAGATTTATTTTGAGATATCTCAAGGTATGAAATTATGGAATGTATTTGAAGTTTTTAATAGTATTTATTAAATGTAATTGGAGGTTTTGTATAGTGGTATTGGTTAGGAAGTTACCACTTAGGAAGGGAAGCCCGCCTCGCCCTACCCAGCCCACCCTTGCCCTGCCCGAAATAGTTAGGGCTTCTATCGGGCAGGGCTGGGCATCGGGCTAGGCATCGGGCTGCAAAATGTAGCCTGTTCATTCTTTGGGCTGGGCATTGGGTAGGGGTCTTGCCTAGCCCAACCCTGCCCACGCCCACCCCTACCACCAGGTGAGATTTGTTGCAATTGAAACTCCCAACTCGATTTATTGCTGTAAAGAAAATCAACACCACCATAATAAGCCCAAAAAAAACATGAAAATAAATGGAGATTAATACAAAATGCGGATGTCTCCACCCCATTCGAAATCGGGGAGGGAGATGTCATGAAAATAGCTTGCCCAACGATGAGAGAAGAGCTCCCACCCCCAAAAAATCGGGAGGTGGGGGAGAGAAAAAAGAGAGACCTACTTCTAGAAAGAGATTGAATCTATACACATCTTTTGGTTATTGAAGTTTCATATCTCTATTGATATATCACAAAGAAACATTATCATTTTTACTTTTTGATATCCCAAAAATTTCAAATCACCTTTGCCATAATATTCAAATTCTGGTTAAACAGATAAATACAAGGGAAAATGCTAAAAAAATACACTGAAATATAGGAAAGGAGAAATCAGAGTTGTGAAATTCCAAAATCCCAAGTTAGTTTGGTATCAGTATGGTGGAGGAATCTGGGATTATGAAATCTTGGCAAAAAGACACACCTGCTCTTCAGTTCTCCCTCTCAGCTCAGAATAACAACATGTGTCTTTTTATTAACAACACTGCATTCTACATTAACAACTCGACTTTCTTCTTTTACAACTTCGTATCTCAAATATGGGGTTGTTAATGTAAAATATGGTGTTGTTATTAGCCCTAATTAAAACTTAAATAATGAACTTGTGAAACAAGAAAGTTGAGTTGTTAATGTAGAATACGGTGTTGTTAATATAGAATGCGGTGTTGTCATTGTGAAACAAGAAAGTCGAGTTATTAATGTCAAATACGGTGTTGTTAATAAAGAGACCGGTGTTGTTATTGTGAAAGAAGAAAGTGGAGTTATTAATGTAGAATTCAGTATTGTTAATAAAGAAACTGGTGTTGTTATTTCGAGCTGAGAGAGATGGAGAGCTGAAGGGCAGGTGCGTCTTTTCACCGAAATTTCATAATCCCAGATTCCTCCACTGTACTGACACCGAACTGACTTGGGATTTCAGAATTTCGCAGCTCTGATTTGTTCTTTTACATATTCCAGTGTATTTTTCTGGAATTTTCCCTAAATAGAACGCATAGAATATTGGAAAAATAAGTAAATAACATGAAATGAGCTAGATTTCATAATTATCTCATTTTCTTAAAAATGTTTATCCACAAAATTTTATGCCAATACTTTTGTAATGGAATAGTTTAATTAACCGGATTAGTAAAAAATCCGATGCATTCCTAATAATATTGCTATGCTCCCTTTTAATTAATTTATATGATTTATTGTGAAAATTTTAAATATCTTTAACTACGAAAAATATATTACTTATTATATCTTGTCATCTTTAATCCAAAATAACACTTTCATTCCTTTTCGCACATGATCATGATATGTATCATGAATTCTCGTATAATTTTTTCTATCCTTTTTGAGTTGCAAAATCATTTTTCATAGTTTTATAATCTAGTAATTATCAAGTGGCAATTTGTTTATATCAATTCATTCTATCTTGTAATTTAGTTGATCTCAAATAAGTTTTAAGCAATTTTAATTTTTTAAAAAATTATTTTAGCAATACCAACCACGACAAATATCGATAATATAGTAATGCATGTTTTCTAAAAAAAAAATTATATAATATTTTGATATAGCATAACACTTCTATTAAGGCATTAAAAAGTTAAAGTACTTTGGGGTAAGTAGTTAGACAAAAGTCAACATCATTTACTTTGGTGTAAAATAAAATTATAACAATAATGTAAATGTAATATGGAAAACTGATACGTTCAATAATAATCTAGGATTTTCAGCGAATATTACACTGGAGCACTTCACTGAATCTCATGTCACTCATATTCTCACTCTTCATATTGTCCGCTTTGGGCCCAATCACTCCCTCATGGTTTTAAAATGCATTGAGAGTAAGAAGTATTCAGACTTTTATAAGGCGTCTTTCGTTCTTCTCTCCAATCGATATGAGACATAACACCCTTGAACTTATAAAGTACACTTTCCTTGTACGGTTCCTTGATTTGGAATTCTTAACATAATAATATTGCCTAGATAGCAATAATTTTCAATAGAAAGGCCATATTTAAACTGTGATAATATAGCAATAAAATAGTATTGTTCACATGTTAAATAGATAGAAAAATAATATAAAATCTCTGCTTAGTGTGTATGGTGGGAGGGGGAAGTGTGCTATTTAAAACAAAGCTTCCAACAACAAAAAATCCGATTAGATTAATAAGATGGCAATACATAACTTTAAGAATTTCTTGTCTAAATCCTCACGAATTTTTATGCTAGTTGTAATTCTTTTAGATGCTGTTTGGATATTAACAATTAGTGTGTGTGTTAGCCATGGTTAGAATTTGAAGGATTGGAGTAGAGAGGAAACAAAAACCTCTGAAATATTATCGAATCCTTTAATACAAGCAACTAAGCAAGAGCTTTTATATAGGCAAACCAAGACTAATCCTAAAATAAAATCTAATCTAACCTAAATAAATCTAATCAAATATTAAAACTAATAATAAACTTATAAGATATATTAAATATCAACGAATGATATATAATATCTCAACATGAGAATATATCAAATATTAATATAAGATGTAATAATATCTTAACACCCCCTTCAAACTCAAGATAATCTTGAGTTTGTCAACTAAAAACTAGAAGCGACAACCGGAAGGAGCAGCTACAGCAACAGTGCACTAAAAGTAACATCTTGGAGCAAGGTCGATCTAGATAGAATACAAACAACGTCGAGCTGATCTGGACAAACTAGGCAACAAAAACAACTTGGAGGAAGCGTCGATCTAGACGGAATAGAAATGATGTCAAGTTGATGATATGGACGGAAACAGCAAATCTAGTGGCACGCATCGATCCGGATAGAATAGAAACAACATCAAGCTGATCTAGATGAACTAGGCAACAAAAACAACTTGGAGCAAGCGTCAATCTAGGCGGTATAGAAACAAAATTGAGCTGATGATTTGGATGAAAACAATAGATTTGGGATGAACCAGACAGTCTTCGGATCTAGGTAGAACTAGATGGTCTTTGGATATGAAGAAGAAGGTCAAAAGATCTGGACAGAACCAGATGGTAAAAAAACTGGACGGAGCTCTAGGATAGAACCAGACACTCTACAGGGAACGGATTTGGGATGGAACCAAATAGTTTGCAAATTAAAGAACATTGATAAGTAAAATATTTGCATATTTATTTTCCCTTATATGATGATTTTATGGATGATATTTGGGCTTAATTTAATGAATTTGGGTGTAATTGATAAATAAATGATGATTTTGGTATAAAATAGAATTTATGAAAAATACTAAATTTGACCATGTTTTAGTTTCCAGGCAATATCTAGAGCTCTAAATGTCAGATTGGGACGTTCTTTATATGGATAAAAAGCTTTACAACTTTTATGTTGAGCTCAAAACCCAGTTTTGCCTTCAAGGGTTTTCAATTTTGCTTGGAAGTTGAGGATGTGAATTTGTCCCTGATTGACCTTTGTCCACTAATTTGAGCATAACTTGAGCTGCAAATATTGAAATGGGGAGGTTCTGGTTGTGTCTTCAAGCTAATATCTAGACCTACAACTTTCATGAAGATCACATTGTGAAATTCCACCAAACTGAATGTCAAAATTAGGCAGCAATCAAGAAGTTTGGTAGCCACAAGGTCAATATTGATAGCTTAAGGTCAAATTTCATGCCTAACAATGTGGAAATTTTGCACCCCCTTCATCTATAAATAGAAGAGCTCAAGACACAAGGAAACTCACTGTCTTACAGTTAATTTCATGCATTATATTTGCTTCTTGCATGCCTCCTTCATGGAAGCTAGGCTTAGGTAGTTTTCCTTTATGGATGGTAAAGGTTGCCACATACATGGAAGGTTTTACCTCCTATATGGAAGGCTAGATTTTTCCATTTTCATGCATCTTGTAGTTATATTTTTGTGTTTTAGAATTTAATAATCGAGTTTCATGCAATGTTTATGAATTTTTCAATTTATTTTTGTTTTGTTTTTAATTTCATCATGAGCTAAATTTTCATTTTCTTAGGGTGATGATATAGCTTACTAATGATGGATTGAATTTTAACTTATTAAATCTAGTTTTAATTTTTCCTTTATGATTGAGTTTTGATTGTTGTTCTTAATGCTTTCAATTGATTGGCCATCTTTTAAATGATTGCAATATGTATGTTGAGACTGGAAGGAGATGCATATGTGTAGATCCTATAATTGAAACCATAATTTGCATATGAAATAGGAATATATTCATATGGGTTGTGTAGTCTTAATGAGTTCCATAAATCTTAATGCATGATTGATTGCATTAATTCATATAGGGATATATTGGATTAGCAATTAAGTATAGAATTGCTTGACTTTAGAAGAGGCTAGTAATTAAATTAGGAAAACTTGACTATCAATCATGTAGAATAAATTAGACTAGAATAGATAGGTGATTCAATCCAAAATTTGTTAAGTGAAATCTGATTCCTAGGGTTTTTTATCATAGTTATTTTCATATCATTTGCATTCTTATTTAATCATTTTTAATTATGTAATCTCAATCACCAACTAATCAATCGACCTAAGAGAATTAAGATTACTAATTTTGGTACTTAGTGATCAATCCTCGTGGGAATGATACTTGACTCACTTCTGTGTTATTTGTTTATAACAGTGTACACTTGCATCTTTTAATAGACCATTTACACTCGTAATAAGTTTTTGGCGTTGTTGCCAGGGATTGTTGTCATTAATATCAATACCAACTAATGTTAATACTAATTTGGTCTCTATATTACATTTGTTTTTCTTTTTTGGTGTCTTATGCTTCTTTTCCAGCTTTTGCTTAACGCATGACCAGATAGAAGGAGACTGAACTACACCCTTTTGATTTGGAGATCAAGAGAACTTGTTGAAGAAATCAAAGAGTTCGAAAGCAGTCTACTTCAATCCTAAGCAATCTAATGGCAAATCCGAAAGGAGAAGCAACAAATACCCAAACAATCCACGACTATGCAACACCAATAGTCATGGGGACAAATTCTGGAATTAGAAAACCGCCAGTAGCAACTAACAACTTGGAAATCAAGCTTGCAATTATCCAGATGGTGCAAGCAAATCAGTTCGATGGTTTACCAACAATAGATCCTAATGCACTATAGCCAACTTCTTTGAAATTTGCGACACCTTCAAGCATAATGATATTACTGATAATGCCATTAGACTTAGACTTTTCCCTTTCTCACTTAAGGATAAGGCTAAGAGCTGGTTACAGTCGCTACCAATGGGAAGCATAACTACATGGGATGTCTTGGGGCAGAAATTTTTGCCAAAATACTTTTCTTCAACTAAAACTGCTAAATTGAGGACTAAAATTTCCTTATTTACCCAACATGAACTAGAAAGCCTCTATAAAGCTTGGGAAAGATACAAAGATTTGCTAAGGAGATGTCCTCATCATGGGTTACCAGATTGGTGGCAACTGCAAACTTTCTATAATGGGATGACGCACACCTCCAGAATTCTTGTAAATGCTGCAGCTAGAGGATTTGCAATGGGAAAAAGTCTAGATGATGCCTACAAACAACTTGAGGAGATGGAATCCAATGCATATCAATGGCCTTCTGAATGTAGCAATTCAAAGAAAGCACTTATAGTGCAAGAGCTAGATATTCTTATAACTTTGTCTTCTCAAGTTCTATCTATATCCAAGCAAGTGGGCTCATTAACAAACCAAGCAAATGTAATCATCACTCCTACTAAAACTTGTGATAGATGTGGAGGACCTCATGTGAGCACACAATGTCAAGAAGGACATCTATTCATGCTGGAGCAAGCTTATTACCTTAGAAATCAAAGAAATAACCCATTCTCAAACACCTATAATCCAGGTTGGCAAAATCATCCAACTTTGATTGGAGGAATAATTAAAATGCGTTCAAGTTGTAAGGGAACTACCAGCAACAAGCCCTCAAAACCAAATCCATCACAGCAAAAAGTGAATGTCAAAGCTACACTAGCTCAACTAACCATAAATACATCTCAGTTCATGGCTAGGACTAACACAACACTCAAAAACCAAGAAGTCTTAATAAAGAACTTGGAGATCTAAATAGGCTAAATTGCAAATATGCTGAATTCCAGGAAACCAGGAACTCTACCAAGTAACACCAAAAGAAACCTAAGAGAACATGTGAAAGCTGTTGCACCAAGGCATGGGAAAGAATTGAAAGATCCTGTAATTAAAAAGAAGATTGACGGAGAAAAGAAAGAAAGTGAAGAAGAACAGAAGGAGGAAGCACAAAAACCTAAAGGGGATTATGTGCTACTAGGAAGAATCAGCTTTCAAGATAATCCTCCTCTATATATACCACCAGTTCCATACCCTCAGAGACTTGCGAAGGCAAAGTTAGACAAGCAGTTTGGCAAGTTTCTAGATGTTTTCAAAAAGTTACATATCAATATTCCTTTTGCAGACGCTCTTGCCCAAATGCCTAATTATGCAAAATTCATTAAGGGCATTCTCTTAAATAACTATAAGCTTGAGGAATTTGAGATAGTTGTATTTACTGAGGAGTGTAGTGCTATTTTACAAAAGAAGTTACCACCAAAGTTTAAAGATCTAAGAAGCTTTTGCATACCTTATACTATAGGTCAATGTCACTTTGAAAGATCACTTTGCGACCTTAGAGAAAGTGTAAACCTCATGCCTCTATTTGTATACAAGAAACTCGGTCTTGGAGAGGTGAAGCCGACTACAATTTCATTACTTCTAGCTGACCGATCAATAAAACATTCGAAGGGTATTTTAGAAGATGTTCTGATAAAGGTAGACAAGTTCATATTTCTAGCTAATTTCATAATACTTAACATGGAAGAAGACCAAGAAATTCCTATCATTCTTAGGAAGCCATTCCTAGCAATTGGAATAATGTTAATAGATGTGCAACAGAGGAAGTTAACTTTATGAGTTCAAGATAATCAAGTATCTTTTAACATTTTCAAGGCTTTGTTCTGTCTAGATGAAGGTGACACCTGTTACAGAGTAGCTACATTGACCAGCTGTATAAAAGATGTGGAGAACGAAATCTACATGGATTAACCATTAGCAATGGGAATGGTAGATGTATCAAAATCTACTAATCCTGAAGTCTTGGAGTAGATAAGGTACCTGGAAGCAAATTCCTCAATTTTTATCAAGAAACCATTTGAAGATCTGGGGGAAAGGCCAGGTAGGTCGGTACCATCAATAGAGAAACCACCAGTACTGGAGTTAAAAGCACTACACCTCACTTGAAGTATGCTTATCTAAGAGAAAATTCAGCATTACTAGTAATCGTCTACTCCCGAAGAAGAAGAAAAGTTACTAGAGTTTTAAGGGAGTATAAAACAGCATGTGAATGGTCAATAGCTAATATAAGAGGGATTAGTCCTTCAATTTGTATGCATAAGATCTTGATAGATAACAACTACAAGCCATTAGTCGAGCACTAGAGAAGACTCAATCCAAATTGAAGGAGGTGGTAAGAAAAGAGGTAATAAAGTGGCTAGATGTTGGTATAATCTACCCAATCTCTGACAGTCAATTGGTAAGTCCAATTCAAGTTGTGCCAAAGAAAGGTGGAATGACAGTGGTGATAAGAAAAATGAACTGATTCCACAATGAACGGTGATTGGATAGAGAGTATGCATCAACAATAGAAAGCTCAATAAAGCTACTAGAAAAGATCACTTCCCTCTCCCATTTATAGACCAGATGCTTGATAGACTAGCTGGGGTAGCCTATTATTGTTTTCTGGATGAGTACATAAGATATAATCAAATTACAATTGCCCCAAAGGATCAAGAGAAAATGACTTTTACATGTCCATATAGTACCTTTGCCTTTAGAAAGATGCCATTTAGTTTATGTAATACACCAACAACATTTCAAAGGAGTATGATGGCGATCTTTTTAGATATGGTGGAAAGATTCATTGAGGTGTTTATGGCTGATTTCTCAATTTTTGGAGAATCATTTTATCATTGTCTTTCAAATCTGGCAAAAGTCTTGCAATGTTGTATGGAGACAAATTTAGTTCTAAATTGGGAGAAATGACATTTTATGGTGCAAGAAGGAATCATGCTAGGTCACAAGGTATCTGATCGAGGCATTAAATTAGACCGAGCTAAGATTGAAACAATTGAAAAGCTACCACCTCCCTCCTTAATCAAGGGCATTTAGAGTTTTTTAGGGTATGCGGGCTTTTATAGAAGATTCATTAAGGACTTCTAAAAAATAACAAAGCCACATTGCATGCTATTGGAGAAAAACACTCCCTTCATGTTTAATGAGGAGTGCTTATCAACCTTCTAAACTCTAAAAAGTGCCTTGACTTTTGCACCAGTTGTCATAGCTTCATATTAGAACCTTCCATTCGAAGTGATATGTGATGCAAGTGATTATGCAGTTAAAGCTATTTTAGGCTAAAGAAGAGACAAGGTCTTTCATTCCATCTATTATGCTAGTAGGACACTCTCAGATGCATAGTTGAATTATATATGCAACAACAGAAAGGAGCTATTACCAGTCATGTTTACATTCGACAAATTCAGAGCCTACTTGATCGGGTCAAAGGTCATTGTCTAGACGAACCACTCAGTAATCAAATTCTTGATTGAAAAGAAAGATGCTAAGCCTAGACTGATCACATGGGTGCTTCTGCTATAAGAATTTAACTTGGAGATCAAATACAAAAAAGGGACTAAGAATCTCATTGCACATCATCTTTCTCTATTAGAGCCATCTAAACAAAAGAGAGAATCACCAATCAAGGAGAATTTCCCAAATGAGCAACTCTTTGTCATGCAATCACAACCCACCCCTCGATATGCTGATTTTATAAATTACTTGGCAAGTGGAGTAATGCCTTATGAACTTTCTAAAGTGTAAAAGAAGAAGTTTCTGGCTGATGTAAGGCATTACTTTTGGGAGGATTCATTCTTATACAAATAATGCCCAGATCGAATTATCAGGCGATGTGTTCCTAAAGAAGAAATGTCCAGCATCTTAAATCACTGCCATTCATCCCCATATGGTGGTCATTTTTGAGCAAATAGAACAGCTACTAAAGTCCTTCAATCAGGGTTTACTGGCCTACTATTCTTCAAGGACGCCCACAGTATTTGGCAACTTGTGACAAATGTCAAAGAATGGGAAATATCTTAAGGAGACATGAAGCCCTATTAACTAACATCTTAGAAGTTGAGCTTTTTTATGTATGGGGGATTGACTTTATGGGGCCTTTTCCATCCTCATTTAGTAATTAGTTTATTTTAGTAGCTGTTGATTTTGTCTCCAAGTAGGTTGACTTTATGGGGCCTTTTCCATCCTCATTTAGGTTGAAGTAGCTACTTTTACAAGATTTGGAATGCCTAAAGCTATTATTAGCCATGGAGGAAGGCATTTTTGCAATCAACAGCTTCAATCAGTGTTAGCTAAATATGGGTAACTCGTAAGGTTGCAACTCCTTATCATCCATAAACTAGTGGGCAAGTGGAAATCTCAAATAGAGAACTGAAATGGATCTTAGAGAAGATAGTGAATTCCAACTGGAAGGACTGGCACAGAAATTATATGATGCAATTTGAGCTTATAGAACTGCCTTTAAGACACCAATTGATACATCCCTATATTAATTGGTTTACGGAAAAGCATGTCATCTTCTAGTAGAAATGGAGCACAAAGCATATTGGGCAGTAAAAGCCTTAACTTTTGACTTAAAGGTGTTAGTGCAAGCATTTTACCTAAAAGGGGGGTGAATTGGGTGATTACAAAAAATTTGTTTCGTATGTAAAAATTGACTGGGAATTTAAAGCAGTTAAGAGCTAGGAGAAATATCACCGAAGTGTACACTAAGAGTTATATTGGTTCAGCCTTAACCACTTTGACCTACGTCCAGCCCTCAGAGCTTCTCTGAGAGTTTCACTATATCTTTCAAGATTCAGTGGGTTCTTGGCACCTCAGTACACAACAAGTTCCTCCACCGGACACTAGCTCCCCCTTGCACGTTGTAATCAAATCCCCAACTCAAGGTTCTACAACCTCAAGTTATCTTAATAATAAATATTGAGTTTGTAATGAAAATCTCTCTCATAGAGCAAATATATAATCACTGAAGTATATGAATGAATATAAGAAAAGCATAGCATTAAGAATATATTGATCGATGCATGTTCATGTGTTCTCAGTTGTGTGTGTTTTGTTCTTCATTGAATGTTTCCATAGTTATAGTTAAATTTGTAATAGATGTTAGAACTATTTCAACATGTTTGTTAGAGTCACGTAGCTTCGTTTGACCATTCGTCTAATTTGAAAACTAGTTATTTATGGTAGGCGAGCGTTTTGGATGTTACGGACAATATGTTTAACTTTTCTCTTAACGCATGATCTCTTCATTGTTTCTCTGCAAATATACTCAAAATACTAACACAATGAAAGATTAATCATATAGATAACAAATCAATAAGCAACAGATTAAAATCATACTTTTTGAACTTTATTACTTGAGTGGTCAGTCACGTAATCTAAATCCATTACTCGAGTGATCCATTGAAAAACTTAGCAGAGAGTTAAGTGAATGACTTTTGACCTGATCACTTGAGTGGTCAGTCACGTAATCTAAATCCATTACTCGAGTGATCCATTGAAAAACTTAGCAGAGAGTTAAGTGGATGACTTTTGACCTGATCACTTGAGTGGTCCCTCAAGTGATTCAGAGGCATCACTTGAGTAGTCACTAGAGTGATCCCTTAAAAATATTGGCAGAGATTTCACTGCCTTAATTCTTTCCTAGTCACTCAAGTGATCCCTTGGGTGACATCATGCAAATCTTGGCAGATAACTTCTAGAACTATTTGAAACACATTACTTGAGTGGTCACTCGAGTAATGAAGGATCATCACTCAAGAGAGCACTCGAGTAATATCCTCAGAAATCTACCAGTGATGCTTTCTCTTATTCTCTGACTTCCAGTTCTTCTTCATCACTTGAGTGATGGCTTTGTCTGCCACCAAGAACTTAATTACTTCATTCAAAACTCTTTTGTCTATCATCAAAACCTTTTGTAATGTTAATCTAATCTTTGTTATCATCAAAACATATGGATTTAACAAAAGGTAGCAAGTGAGAAGAGGCTTCTCCAACACAATGAGCTTGAGGAATTCAGACAACAAGCTTATGAAAATGCTAAGTTATATAAGGAGAAGACAAAAATGTGGCATGATAGAAGAATTTTGAGGAGAGAGTTCACATCGAGATAAAACGTGCTTTTATATACCTCAAGGTTAAAGCTCTTTCTAAGCAAGCTAAGATCAAGGTGTAACACCCTGCCTTTGATCACGTAATTATAATTCGATATTTGGTAATTCAATTAGATTAGAGACCGTCGAATAGTTTAAAACTCATTTAAAATTCCCTTTAATAGTGGGACGTTATGAAATTTTCAAAACCTTCATTTCTCTCTCGGTCTCAGGTTCAATTATCGAATATAACCACTTATGCAGTTTAACTACATTTACGTATGACAGAGTGTATAACCAAAATCCCGGCAACCCCGGGTTCAACTATAGATATATAGTTTCAAATTCTGCTAAAGGGATTACAGGTTTAAGTATTTAAACTATTTACAACCCAACAATATACAGCAATCCCTATCCAAACAGTCTAACCAACATTTCCAAAATAAGTGTCCCTACGAAACTCTACCCGCTCCGGGTCACGCGCTTCTCCTTGGAGCCACTCGCCCTATCTGAAATGTTAGTTCAAAGGAAAGAATGAGATTCAAAAGAATCCCAGTAGTAACTAAACATTTATACCACATATAAGCACACAGCATGTAAGCAAATCATCATACAGCAGCAGCAACCAATATCAAACTCCACCCTCATCCCCTTTCTCCGCCGGGAAGGCACACTGCCCTAACCCGAACCGTTGTTAGCTACTCAGGGACTATTGGCGTGGCACATCACACTCTACCCTCATCCCCTTTCTCCGCCGGGAAGGCACACTGCCCTAACCCGAACCGTTGTTAGCTACTCAGGGACTATTGGCGTGGTCGTGCATACATATAGCCTTATAGCTCATAAAGCTAACCGGCTTTCACAAATGGCCCGTCGACCTCACAATCAGCCTATCGGCCTCATGTCACATAATCACACCTCATCCTCATCCCCTTTCTCCGCCGGGAAGGCATACGACATTCACCCGAACCGTTGTTAGCTACTCAGGGACTGTTGGACTGACGGTGCTAACACATATCCACATAAGTCGCAATATCCGAATTTATCACAAATCACTGATCATACACACATACAATGCATCATAAATGGTACGAAAGAAAAGTCGCTACCTCGCTCTTTCCTGAAGTTAACTGGCTCAGTGGGCTCCCGAGGACGGCAGATGTCAAATCCTATAATCAAATTAGGGACAATAGGTCAATCTCTTTTCCAAGTTCTTAATTCTATAATACTTTATATTGGTTATTATTTGGACTTCTTTAGATGGCCATTATATGCCTAAACATATGCCTAAAGGGTTGGAATAATTATCCCCAAAGACCCCTCTTTGGAAAGCTAAACTCTGATTTTTGGCCCTCTCACTCGAGCACAGAAGGCTGTGCTCGAGCACAACCCTCGATCTCACTCGAGCACATATGCGAGTGAGACAGGAAGTGCTTACCCGAGAGCAACTCCCGCGACAAAACTACACTCTCACTCGAGCACAAGAGGCTGTGCTCGAGCAGAGACCCCGAGCACACTCGAGCACCACGGAAGTGAGGCCCTGCGAGTGACAACCCGAGAGCAATCCCAACTCTCTAACCACAAGCGCACTCGAGCACAGAGGGCTCACTCGAGCACGACCCCAGTGCTCGAGTGATTCCTCAACACTCGCGAGTGCTCACGCTCACCTTCCATAATCTAGTCCCGAGTGATGCCCTGAGATACTCTCCCAAAACACAAAAGTGCACTCTCACTCGAGCACAAGCACCTGTGCTCGAGCACTTACCCTCAGCTCACTCGAGCATGAGAGGAAGTGAGGGCCAGCGAGTGACTTCCCGAGAGTAACTCCACTCCCAGGCACAGATTCACTCGAGCACAAGTCCTAGTGCTCGAGTGATCACCCAATGCTCGCGAGTGCCAGGCGCACTCTTTGCAAACTACCCGCGAGTGAACACCAAAACCGCTCACCCCCAGTGCACTTATACACCCTCACTCGAGCACAAACATGCTCACTCGAGCACGTTCATCCTGTGCTCGAGTGAGTTCTTCCCTCACTCGAGAAATCACCTCAGAAACCAGATCGCAGAAACTGGTAAACTTCTCCAAAATCCACCAAATGAACTCCCATGGTTCCAAAACTTGTGTCAAAGCTCATTCTCACTTATTTCAACACAAGGAACCCATTGGCAACCAAAAACAACCCAATTCCAACTCATTCAACACATTCTCTCTCTAAATCATCAAACCACTCAAAACCTCATTCTAACACTTTCCCTTATTCAACTTCAAATCAAATTCTAATCACTCCCAAGTGTCAAAACTGACCAAATGAACAGTGACACTCTCATCAAAATCTACCTTTCAATTAACATCAAAATTAGGTCAAATTCCAGAATTTTCATTGATTATGCAAACATCCTAATATATATACCACAATTCATCAAAAACCTACCTCTTTCACTTGCTGAATTCAGAACTTTGATTCCTCAACTTTCAAAACCCCTCACTTTGCCACACACCACCAATCACAAGTCTGAAAACATAGGAAGAGAGCTCTTGACCACTTGCACAAAATCAATGAATGTAGAATGAGCATTTAGGATTAAATACTCACCTAAAATTCAAGCCCTTTCCTTAGCTTGTGCAGCGAAAATGGAAGAAGATGAGAGAGAAAATGGGTTGGTGAAGATGATCACTTGTTTCTCTTTTCCCCATGCATGCCAACGAGTTGAAGAAAGAGAGGGAGGAGAAGAATAAGTTGAATATTTGACTTAATCCAATGGTCCTTCTCTTGCCACTTGTTATCATCTCATTCCTCCCACTATGATTTCATGTAAATCCATTCACACTTGATTCCACCCCTTTTATCTTTCAATCTCAACCATTGATCTTAATTACTAAGGGGTTTTATCATCCGTAGCTAACCAGACGGTTGGTAAATTTACCGTTTTACCCTTGATTAGTACAATACTCATTAAATTATGAATAAATGCCTTCATTTCACATTGCACAACATCCACTTCAAATATGCTTAATTAACATTAATTACATCATTTGAAGTTATTATCCCTTAATTAAAATCCAGGATGTTACACAAGGTGGTCAGGACCTTTTATTGCGACTCAAGTATGGCTATATGGAACCGTGGAAATTCAAGATGGTGATCGAAAATTCAAAGTGAATGGGCAAAGGCTAAAGGAGTATAATAACGGTGCACTCAACACTTTAAAACTGTCATCATTTGAGGAGCCACCAGGTAAGCCCTCTTTCTCGTAAATAAATAAATAAATAATTTAAAAAAAATTAAAAAGGGGTCAATTGGTTTGGTTTTTTTAGCTAAAGATGTTAAAGAAGGGTTGCTATTTGGGAGGCAACCTAAAAATTCTTTTCCTTGCTCATTTTTCTTTCTTACTTACTGAAGCACTCTGCACTGGGTTGAGAATTTTAGTTTTCATCATTTTCATTTCAAGTTAACATGGAGGAATCTCTTGCAAAGCTTAAAGCTAGGTTCCCTACTATTCCTAAGGATATGCTTAGGAAGATCTATAGCTGTCGACTTGAAAGAATGAAGATATTCAAGCGATTGAGCCATCCTAAGGACATATGCTAGATCATTGAAGCTAAGCTAAGTTAAGTTTAGCAGGTGAGAATTATAAGTCAATTATTAAACCTATTCCAGGAATGTGTAGAAGTTCTTACTCCAAAAAGAGAAGAGCTAAAAGAATGCAGGTCTCCCATAAATGTGCACGATGGATATGTGATCAGTGATATAAGTAGAGCCAGCAAAACGGGCCAGCCTATTGGTTACGGGTTGGCCCGCACCAGCCCGCAGGCTACACCCGCACTTCTGTGGGTTGAAATCTTCCTAACCCTAACTCGCATTGTGCGGGTGCGGGCCAACCCGCTACCCGCAAATTTTTTTTTTCTTTTTTGGTTTTTCAGAAATCATTACTTAATGGACTGGTTACAGAAAAGGCCCTCTAACGGCCTACAACAGAACTCAACTCAGAACCTAATGGGCAAATTGTCCACATACATTATACAAGTCTAATTGTCCTGCCCCCAAAACTCAAATTAACTTCATAACTCAACCCAAAACCTAATGTGCCAATTATCCACATAGAAGCCCAATTGTGCTACTACAATTATACATTATACAAACAACATAGCACTATATTAAACCAACATAGCCAACTGTCAACGTCTCAACCTAATAATTAGTGAAGCAAGAGGGATCAATGGAAAAAAAATAAATTTTGCGGGCCAGCCCGCATCAACCCACGGGTTGAGCGGTGCAGGCCTGTGCGGCCTGCATTTTTTTTTGGGCCTCAAAACTATCAACCCTAACCCTATCCTAGCCAGCGGGTTGGGCTCGTTTTGCCAGCTCTAGCTGTAAGAGCAAAGGTATGGTTTCTATAAATCGAGAAGATAAAATTTAATTCATAAAGGATGGAATGAGTAAAGAGTCATTGGATGATATCATTTAAACTCTTGAGACGCATCCAAGAGTGATGTTCATCGTATTCTTCTCGATTTACTGAACATATTTAATAAAGAAAAAGAGCATTGTTGTCTTAGGAATCTGACGTTAAAAGACCCTGTTTGCCAATTTATAATAAAATTGGATACGAATAAAATCCTCAATTCATAAAAAGCGTTTAAGCCATTACTGGATGTAAAACCAGAGGAAGATGTGAGCCATAATCACAATTACTATTCATAATATGCTTTTGCCTAATCTGTCTTATTTTTTTTAGTAACTTTTGACTTTCTTTACTCATTTTGTTTAATTTCTTCATGCAACGGCCTATCAGTCATTCATATCGGAAATGTTTTCAAACTTCTTTGAAAAAAGCGTGATTTGTATGATCTTGTTGTCATTGTTTTAGTAGTATAAATATGCACTCTTCACTTATAAATATACACTCTTGCACTTGTAAACACAAAATGTCTAAGAGAAAAGAAGAGAAAAAGGCTATCACACTAAAATATAAATTTACATCTATCTGCATTTTTTGTGAAACTGATTCAAGAAAGGACGAAGTTTTGCTAACTGTAGCAAAAGAACTTGAAAATGCATTAGCTGCTAGAAAGATCAACTTTGTATACGAGGGAGGCATCCAAGGCCTAAGAGGAAGTGTGGCCATTTTTGCAACCATTAAAGGAAGCAAGGGTTTGAGTGTAAGGGTGAAGGATTGGAAGATCACATCTTTTCCTTAGGATAAGAGTTACAAGTCTCAAGCTTGCTTGAACATATAGGATGAATGTTATACCATGCTTAAGCTTTTATCATTCTACCCAGTGATTTGGAAATGTTGGATGGGATTTCTAGCGTTGCATATTGGGCTAAACTTTCACAAAAAGCCATTATGATTGTTAAATGTTAATGGTTTCTATGATGATCTATTGTCTTTTTTTCATCATGCTGTGGAAACAAGATTCATACCCCAAACAACTCGCCATTCCATAATTTCTTCATCAACTGCTTATCAGCTACTTGATTAACTGCAAACCTATGAACCTACACTAGATCTATTAGTCAAGCAAACAGGTAGGCAATCTTTAGAGAGCAGTCAGAAGTAGAATCTATATACCATTCTTCGGTTGTAACTTTCCTTAATCTTTTGGTCCTACTCTTAGCATTTTGGTTTACTTTATTGTGTGTTAATGTTTACGGAAAAAAAAAATTTGTTTAAGCTCTAGAAGACATTGAGGACAATGTCTGATTTGGGTTGGGGCAGGATTAGAGAAAAAAATGTAGTTAGTTAGGAAAACCATTAGATGCATAGGGTGTGAAAAAAATGGCAGAGTAAGGAGTTACTCTTAATTCTTGAGACGCATTTTATCAGTTGCATTTTTTTTTTCATTCTCAAAAAAGATTTTAAAAATTTTTTGAAAAATAATCTTGTTTAGGTGTTTTTTAATGATCTTAAGAAGTATATATGTTTTAAGTACAGATCAATTGAATTTAGAGTTTTCATAGCATGATTGTTGCAATTGGTGATCAATTTTGAGATTGAATGAGTTGAGCTTGAAAGCCCCTAACTGTGAGCTTTTAAGCCTATTTGATCAATAATGATTATTTCTCTTGTGTGTGATATTCACCTATTAAGTTGTCACTCTAGAACTTGTTTTAAATCTGGTTGAGATTACATTTCACATGCACATTCAAAAATGATAAAGGCATTCATTTTCTTTCTTTAGCCAGAGCGAACTAGCTAACCTTGCAATTATATCGTTGATAAGCCCCTTTGAGCCTAATTGATTTTTTTTGTTTTCAACCCATTAACATGTGTTTTAATGATATATCAAGTGCTTTTACCTCATTCGGAAGATTAGCAAAGCATTTTGAATTTTTTTGAAATGGGCCTTTAACAAGTATGGGGGTGTATATATCATCAACTTTAGAGTTGCAGAATTATGCAAAAAAGAAAAAAAAAGAAAAGAAAAAGATATTAAGTATTCGAATAAGAATTGTGGGTTGTTGTGATGAGATAAATTTATTCATAAGTAGCCCATTTCTCAATTGCTCTATTAAATTTCTTAAATGTAGCTGTTCATATTGTGTTTTACATTCCTTTTACCTTAACCCCATTAATTACAACTCTTAATAAGTCCTTTTGATTTGAATTATGCATGTGAATTAGGTAGTGGAGATTAAAATTTTTAGCAAGCCTATGACAGTGCAATTTTTTCAATTGAATTTGAGCGAAACACTTACCCTTAAACACTTGAGAGATTGAGAGAATGAGTCACAATTACAAACTCAGTTAATTCATTTTCAAATAAAGTTACCAGTTTATATTTTCGTTAATTCATGAATACTATGATCTCTTTATTTTTCAATTATGTTCTTGCTTATGACTTGACACTTCTGATTTTGTTGGAAGCACTTATTAGTCACTCCTTATTGTCCGAGGACGTTCAAGAGATAAGTGTTGGGGAATTTGATAAGTAAAATATTTACATATTTATTTTCCCTTATATGATGATTTTATGGATGATATTTGAGCTTAATATAATGAATTTGGGTGTAATTGATAAATAAATGATGATTTTGGCATAAAATAGAATTTATGAAAAATACTAAATTTGACCCTGTTTCAGTTTTCAGGCAATATCTAGAGCTCTAAATATCGGGTTGGGATGTTCTTTATATGGGTAATAAGCTAAGAAAAAGCTTTACAACTTTTATGTTGGGCCTAAAACCTAGTTCTGCCTTCAAGGGTTTCGAATGTTGCTTGAAAGTTGAGGATGTGAATTTGTCCCAGACTGACCTTTGTTTACTAATTTGACCATAACTTGAACTACAAATGTTGAAATGGGGAGCTTCTACTTGTGTCTTCAAGCTAAGATCCAGAGCTACAACTTTCATGAAGATCACATTGTGAAATTCCACCGAACTGAATGTCAAAATTAGGCAGCAATCAAGAAGTTTGGTAGCCACAAGGTCAATATTGGTAGCTTAAGGTCAAAATTCATGCCTAACAATGTAGAAATTTTTGCACCCCCTCCATCTATAAATAGAAGAGCTCAAGACACAAGAAAACACACCATCTTAGAGTTAATTTCATGTATTTTATTTACTTCTTGCATGTCTCTTTCATGGAAGGCTTAGATACACTACTGGAAAAATCAATTTTAAGACTGATTAAAAAAGACATTTTAGACTGGTTCTCGATCCGGTCTTGATACAGCCGATCTAAAAAGTCTTCTACTTTTTAGACCGATTATGGAACCGGTCTTAAAAAAACTTTTTAAGACCGGTTATTATAAAACCGGTCTAAAAATAAATATTTTTAGACTGGTTATAATAGGAACCGGTCTAAATTAATAAAATTTTAGACACCTTTCTTATGAAGAACGGGTCTAAAAATTTGACTTTTTAGACCGGTTTTATAAAGAACCGGTCTAAAATGTATCACATTTTAGATCGGTTCTTTATAAACCGGTCTAAAAAGTTAAATTTTCAAACCGGTTTTCTCCAAAACCGGTCTTAAATTTACTTTTCAGACCGGTTTTGGATAGAACCGATCTTACAAGTTGAATTTTTTTTTAAAAAAATGTTCGTTTAAAAGTATACCCAGCAAGTCATTTCCCCTATTAAAACATTTCACTCAGCAAGCAGCAGCCAGTTCAACGACATTGAAACATATTAAAACTCAACTCCCTTGTGGTTAAATAGTGCTAGTCGAAACAGAAGCAAAGGAAAACAATCATGTATAATAAACTCACAACCATAGACAGAATCATAATGCAAGGAAATCATACAACCATGACAATGCTGTTTTGACCAAGTTTCTTATCTTTTCACTTACATACATACATCAAAGATTAAATTACATTAATAATGATGATCACACTCTTCTCAGGCTAATGATCACTAGCTGGCCTGGCTTCAGAGAATCTACACTAAGACGTACACCTCATATCCTTCATTTTCCTGTGACGACAACAAAAAAAGTAGTTATATATATACACCAATAACAATATACATAATTCAAATATAGTTCATGATAATTATTTTAGCTAACTAACCTTCAATGTAGTTTTATAAAGGGATATCCTCCCATATCCCTTCATGATGATCATTTCTTGTGCCGTGTTCATTGTCTGCTTCATCTTCTTCGTTCAATTCTAGTAAACCTCTAGAAAAAGAAGGAGTCTCAAGCAGATCATTCATTGAATGACTTTCCTAATTAATATCAACGACCCTTTTTCCTTGGAGAGCTACAGACCACATTTTGTTTTCCTGATCAGTAACATAGAACACTTGTTTTGCTTGATATGCCATAATAAAAGGTTCATCTCTAAAACTTCTACTATTCAAATCAACTAATGTAAATCCCAACTGATCAATCATCACACCATTGTTGACATCAACCCAGTTGCATTTGAAAATGGGAAGTTTAACTTTAACATAATCAACCACCCAAATCTCTTCAATCACCCCATAATAAGGTATTGCTGCCAATCTAGGATTCTTATCTTTTGAACTAGAGAAGTGCATAGATTTAGCCATTAACATAACCCCACTGTTCTGGACAGTGCTCCTATCATCAAGGGACTTTGTGTAAAATGTATAACCATTGATCACAAATGACGTCCAACTTATGACATCAGCCTCAGGACCACGTGCTAACCATTTAATTGTATCAGAAACACATTCTTTGCCGTCAACCTTTTGTTTGAACCAATGTGTAAAAGTTTTGTTATGCTCCCTAATTAACCTTTGTTCAGTCATTCGACTATTTCCTTTCCGTACAATTTCTTTATGAGCATTAATGTAATCTTGAACTTCATCAACATTATTCAAGATGTACAAGTGGACTTGTTGCAATTCATCAGGATCCATGCTCTTTACTAAAGCCCTGCGTCTACCGCCTTCTTCGTCATGATGTTCAGGAAGTCCAATGTGTCCTACATTTGACAAGTAATCTTGACAAAACTCCATGGCTTCTTCAAAAACATATTTCTGAACAATAGATGTTTCAAGCCGGTTAGGGTTTTTCACATACCCTTTTAGGATTTTCATAGTTCTTTCAATTGGGTACATCCATCGTAAATAGATAGGGCCACACAACTTGATCTCCCTGACTAGATGAACAATTAGATGTACCATGATGTCAAAAAAAGAAGGAAGAAAAAGCTTCTCAAGCTGGCACAAGATCATATATCCTTTATTTTCCAGTTCATCCAATTTTTCTGTCTCAATGACTTTACTACAAATATCATTGAAGAAGAAACAAAGTCTAGTCAAAATATGTTGAAGATCATATTCGCCAATGCCTCGAATAGCTACTGGGAGAAGTTGTTGCATTAAGACATGACAATCATGAGACTTTAGCCCCACTAACTTCAAGTTTTTCATCGACACAAGCTTCCTAACATTTGAAGAATACCCTGAAGGAACTTTGATGCCATGTAAACACTGACAAAAGCTTCTTTTCTCATCCTTAGACAAAGTATGAGCAACTGGAGGACAAAAAGTTCTCTTACCATATAGCTTTGGATGCAAGTCTTCTCGTATTCCCATTTCTTGCAAATCTAATCTTGCCTTCACACCATCCTTAGAACTACCTTGTATGTTAAGCAGTGTCCCAACAATACTATCATAAACGTTTTTCTCCATATGCATGAAATCAATACAGTGTCTTACATCAAGCTTTGGCCAATATGGAAGATTGAAGAAGACAAACCTCTTTTTCTATTTACTTTTCTCATTACTTTTCTTTGTAGTCTTACTAAAGATAACATTCATATTTTTCACCTTTTCATAAACTTGCTCCCCAATCAAAGCCTTCGGAGCATCTTCAAACTCTTGTCCACCAAAAAAAGCTTTCTTTAATCTGCGATATGGGTGGCCTCGTCTAAGAAATCTCCTATGGCCAAGATAAATTGTCTTTCTTCCATGTTGAAGTTGATGGTAGCATGTTCCTTCTTCACAAATTGAACATGCTTTATGGCCTTTAACACTATAACCTGACAAGTTTCCATATGCAGGGAAGTCATTTATAGTACAAAAGATCATGGCTCGCATTTTAAAAACCTCCTTCTTGTTCGCGTCAAAAACATCAACACCTTCGTCCCACAACTCTTTCAAGTCTTCGATCAAAGGCTCCAAGTAAACATCTATATCATTTCCGGGTTGTTTTGGTCCTGAAATCAACATAAATAACATGATGTACTTTCATTTCATGCATAATAGAGGAGATAAGTTGTAAATTACCAACAGAACAGGCCATGAACTATGTATACTGCTCAGGCTACAAAAAGGATTCATGCCATCCGTGCTAAGCCCAAGCCTAAGGTTCCTAGGATCTTCACTGAAGGCAGGAAATAATTGATCGATTTTCTTCCATTGAGAAGAATCAACTGGATGTCAAAGCTTTCCATCGGATATCCTCTCATCCACATGCCATCTCAAATTTCTTGCATCGTTTTCATTAGTAAATAAGCGCTTGAACCTTGGTATGATTGGAAGGTACCACAATACTTTTCTAGGAGCGTTATTTGATTTGTACCTCGGGGTTTCACATATTGGACACTATTGTTCCTCTTCATGCTCTTTTCTATACAATATACAATCATTAGGGCATGCATGGATCTTTTTATATTTCATCCCTAGTGGACACAATATTTTCTTAGCATCATAGTATCGAGAAGGCAACACATTATCATCTAGAAGCATGTCCTTAAAAGCCTCAAGCGTTTCTGAAAAACTTTTGTCGCTCCATCCATGTCGTGCTTTCAAGCTTACCAATTTCAATACTGCTTTCAACAATTGGTACTTTTTACTCCCTGGGTACAACGGCGTCTCAGCATCACTACACATATTACCATATGCATGTAATTGCTCAAAACTCTCTTCTCCTACATCATGAATAATATCCTCTATTCGATCATCCGTATCCATGTCATTATCATCAAAGTTCACTCCCCCTGTTGAGATAAACTTGGCATTTCTAATTCTTCACCATGCCATACCCACACTGTATATCTCTTACAGAATCCTTCACATAAATGTGTATATATATCTGCAGTACTTAGTCGCTTCTCATTCAAACATACTACATAAGGGCAATAAAACTTTCCACTACCATCATCGGCATGTCTACTAGCGAAGTCTAAAAAACCCCTCACCCCATTATCATATTCAACACTCGTCCGTTTAGCGTTTATCCAACTATGATCTATATATATCTCAACACTTCTAGCACCTTATATCCAACAACAAAAAGATAGACAAAAAAACAACAATAGAGTTTTAGATATTTCAATGAAATTAACAGGCACCATTTGAAACTAGTATTGTATTAACAAAACAATAACACTGACAATAATCAAACTAAAACAGAACATAAAGTGGTATTAATTCAAAAAGTTAGAGCATATTAATTATAAAACAACGAGAAGTGATCAAATTAAAGCAACAACAAGAACTTTAATTTTTTTCCATATTACGTTTAAGTGCTCAAATTAAAGCAAAAACAAGAACTTTTCATTGAACATTATTAATTATAAAACAACATACAACTAAATAACAGATCGATCGAACACTTACTTGAATGAAGACCAAGGAGTGAGCTTCAACCCAAAGTCACAGTGGCGTCGACTGAGGTTAAAATGAAGTCCTCAAATTCATGCCACTAACAAAGGGAAGTCAAATCAGAGGAGAATGGTCACTGCGTTGCGGAGATTAGAGGTCGCGGCGGAGAAGACTGACGATAATCAAAGAACAGCGACGACGAACACAACAACGGAAGCAGTAATGACGGAGGAGACTTGAGCAAATGAGGGATGGGACGCCATGGACGAGTTCAGAACAAGCACTAATAGAGGTCACAGAGAAATGGCAAAGAGAAAAGAAAGGTTTCATAGAGAGCGCAATCTGGGCGCGGGAGGAAAAATAAGTGTGAAAAATCTTACCTTTAAGACCGTTTTTTATTAAAAACCGGTTTTAAAAGAGGGAAATTCACATTTAAGACCGGTTTGTACAAAAACCGGTCTTAAATGTAACAAATTTAAGACCGGTTGTGGGAAAAACCGGTCTTAAATGTGTTACATTTAAGACTGGTTTTTCCCACAACCGGCCTTAAAAAGTTATCGCATTTTCAATTTAAAATTTGTAACATTTAAGACCGGTTTACATATAAATCAGTCTTAAATGTTAAAAATTTTAGACCGGTTTTAATACAAAACCGGTCTTAAATATTTAACATTTAAGACCGGTTTTTTTTATAACCGGTTTAAATAAATTTTTTTAGACCGGGTTTTTTAAGAACCGGTCTAAAAAGTTCAATATAATTATAAAACTGCCACCATGCAAATTTTTAAGACCTTATCCGCCAAAACCGGTCTAAATGTGGCGGTCTAAAAAGGGTTTTTTCCAGTAGTGATAGTCCTCCTTTATGAATGGTATAAGTTGCCACCTACATGGAAGCTTTTACCTCCTATATGGAAGGCTAGATTTTTCCATTTTCATGCATCTTGTAGTTGTTTCTTTGTGTTTTAGAATTTAATAATTGAGTTTCATGCAATATTTATGAAATTTTCAATTTATTTTTGTTTTGTTTTTAATTTCATCATGAGATAAATTTTCATGTTCCTTTGGGTGATGATATAACTTGTTAATGACGGATTGAATTTTAACTTATTAAATCTAGTTTTAATTTTTTCTTTATGATTGAGTTTTGATTATTATTCTTAATGCTTTCAATTAATTGGTCATCTTTTGAATGATTTCAATATGTATATTGAGATCGAGAGAAGATGCATGTGTGTAGATCCCATAATTGAAACCATAATTTGCATATGAAATAAGAATATATTCATATGAGTTGTGTAGTTTTAATGAGTTTCATAAATCTTAATGTATGATTGATTGCTTTAATTCATATAGAGATATACACTACAAAAAAACAATGAATTTCTGATGGAATTTGCCACGAAATTGAGAGTTTTTGATGGAATTTCTGATGGACTGGATTATGTCCTAATAACAGCGTGACAAACCAATTTCTGATGGAATTCAGATTCCGTTGCAAATTTTCGACGGAATTTGTGGCGGAATTAATTCTATCGCAAACTTATTTTTTATTTTTAAAATTTTAAAAAGTTAAGTGGCAACTCCGCGCGGCCACCACCTCATCGCCGGTGGTGGTGCGTGACAGCTCTGGCGGCCTCCACCTTGTCGCCGACACCCAAGTCTGGCACGCGTCGCAGCCTCCCTCCGCCACGTCTCGCAACCTCCCTCTGCCACATGTTGCAACCTCTATTTCCTTGGAAATGCAACTCAACTTGGCCCCCTTTGGTTCTAACCCACAATCTCGTCCGTACGCATGCGATGCCTTACCGGATTGGCTCGATTGTTTTGACGTTCTATTATTACACAATTTTATATATATATATATATATATAATCTTATTATACATAATCAATTATTTATGAATATATATTTGTTTCTTATATATAAATGTAATAATAATATAAAATAATTTTATATATTCTTATAATTTTTAATTTAAATTAATTTCAAATTAAAAAATTTTACATCTTAAATAAATTTCATATGACTATATTTTTTTATTAACATTAATTAATAACTAATAAATAATTATTAACTAATATTTTTTTTACTAATATTAATTAATAACTAATAAATTTTATTTTTTATAAATAAATTTTTATATGACCATTTTGCCCTTACAGGGACAAAAACATATAATTGGAAATTAAAAATATTTTAGAAATTAGAAAATAATAATTGAAAATTCTGTGGCAAAAGACGGAATTTTTCCATGGAAAAAATTCCATCGGAAAATTTTCTGACTAAATTTCCGACAAATTTCCGTCAGAATTTGTTGCAGAAATTTTTTCTGTGGCAAATTCTGTAAGAAATTTTATGCTTTTTTGTAGTGATATTAGATTAGCAATTAATTATAGAATTGTTTGACCTTGGAAGAGGCTACTAATTAAATTAGGGAAACTCAACTATCAATCATGTGGAATAAATTAGACTAGAATAGATAGGTGATTCAATCCAAAATTTGTTAAGTGAAATTTGATCCCTAGGACTTTTTCTCTTGGTTGTTTTTATATCATTTGCATTCTTATTTAATCATTTTTAATTTTGTAATCTCAATCACCAGTGTAACTAATCAATCGACCTAATAGAATTAAGATTACTAATTTTGGTACTTAGTGATCAATCCTAGCAGGAACGATACTCTACTCACTTCTATACACTTGCACATTTTAATAGACTATTTACGCTCATAACAAACACGCGGATCTGGGATAGAACCATAGCTAACAATGAAAAGAAGAAGGTTTATGAGTGTTAACCTCAACACTCAGAGGAACAACAACTAGATGATAGACCCGCCACTGCAAGCGAGAAGGAAGGGCGTTCTCTCTTCTTCATCTTCTTCAGAGAAGAAACAAGAACCTCTGAAATATTATTGAATCATCAAAACTTAATCCTTAATATAAGCAACTGAGCAAAAGCCTTTATATAGGCAAACCTAGACTAATCCTAAAATGTAATCTTATCTAACCTAAATAAATCTAATCAAATATTAAATCTAATAATAAACTTATAAGATATATCAAATATCAACAAATGATGATATATAATATCTCAACATTAGAATATATCAAATATTAATATAAGATATAATAATATCTTAACGGCCATAATTGTTGGTGATAAGGACCCTATCTTATTCTGTTGAAGAATTCATAGGCTTTGGCGTAGAGACCAATATTATTCCCAGGGACACGTAAATGAAAGGAAAAGAGACAATGATTAAGGCATATCCCAATGACTTTATTTATAATCAGGACACATTAATTTAAATTCCCTAAAATGTCCTCACCATACCAAAAAAATTAATTAATTAATTAATCAATCAATTAATAATTAATTGCTTTAAAATGAATAATGATTTTATATTACTACGTGCAAGTTTGTAAAGTCATCCACGCGTGCCTCACCTATAAGCATTCTATTTGTCAATGAGAAAGCAAAAGCAAATTAGGCACTCCCACTAACCCCTTTTCAACAAATAAACAGATTAATCAAAGAACAACCACAAAAATAATTAAACTTCATCAATTAATATAAATTAAGCTCCACTTACCCACTTCCTTTGTTCTTTTAACAGTATCTGGTAACCGATATTATCATATCAGATTCAATTGAGAGTAAAAGCCCCAACATAATTATTTTTATTTATATATACTACGAAAAATAGTAAATTAGCGATGGAGTTTTGTTGCTAAATTGATTTAGCGATGAAGTACTATTGCTAATCAATTAGTGACAATATATTTTATGATAGTTCCATCCCTAAATTCTGTTGTTAATGCACTATTTTTTTGTAGTAAGTTTCAAACCATCGATGTTATTTACTTCCTCTTCTTAAAACAACGAGTTGAAGACAACACATATAGAATCATATTTATTGAATTAAAGTTTTCTCATAGAAATAAAAGTGAGATTCCAAGAAAATGTATAATAACACATTTGATATGATAATGGTGAATTGTATAATAATAATAATAATGCTGAATAATAAACAGGAACAAGGGCCTTCTAGCCCCATCTGCTAAATTCAACTATATGATTACACACATAATCTCTCTAACTCAAAAAACACACTTGAACAACAACGACAACAAAAAATCAAATTGTCTACATAATAATGTGAAATCCAGCTGAATTTAACATTTGTTCCCTCTCCTCTAAATAAATTATATTAATTAATACTAAATATAACACCTTGTGTTATTGATATATAAAACACCTAGCTACTAGCTAAGCTAATACATGAAACATATATATAATTAACCATTTGGTAGACCCAACATCATTGTGATATATGCTTGTACCTGGCCCAGAATTTGAAGGGTCACTTTTCTTTCTTTTTCTCTCTTCTGCTTTTCCTTTTGTTCTCTTCAGCTTTTTCTCTTCAGTCTCCTTCTAAGTCTTTGGCCACTTTCTTTTAAATTTCCTTTCTTTTTTTCATCATCCAAAAAAACAATAATTAACGATAGAGGTAATTTTATGAAAAGATGACTAAGGGTATGAGTATTTGGACTATTGAATTCAACTGACTTCATGATTACATATCATAATCACTATGGAATTTAATAGTGAAAATACTCAACCCTGCTTAAATAATAATAATAATAATAACTCATTCTCTTCATAAAATTACCCTATTTTGATGGGTTTAATTAATTAATTAATTAACTTGTTTATCTGATGAGTGTGCCTCCAAATGATGGTGTCCAGAAATCCACAGGGGTTTCGTTTGTGACTGGGAATGTGCTTGAAATCGGAACCAAACACAGCCCTCTGCTTCTCAAGTCTTGTTTTGGCCCTTCTGATAACTCCTTCACATCACAACCCTACAACAATCACAATTACAACTAGTCATTATTATTACCCATTCAATATATTAAATTATGCATAATCTCCTTGAACTTTTTGTTAAGCATATATAGATGACCTTCTTAAATTTTGAAAATTTACAATGAATCTCTCTAAACTCTTACATTCATAGAGATGATATGATTCTCCTATTGGTAGTTTTGTTCATTACTTATATGCGCCCACAAGCGCGCGCAAGAGCGCGCGTGCGCACACACAGATATGTATATATATATATATATATATATATTAAAGTTTAAAGGACTTATATGCATATAACTCAAAGTTTGGGGGCATTATATACACACAAAAATATAATTTAAGGGGATATATAATGTATTGTTAGGTGGGTCCTTATTATATTTTGAATATTAAAGGGGTTACTTGTACATTGTTCAAAGTTCATAGGAATTTTTGTATAATTTAACATATAATAATAGACCAATCAATGTGTATCATTGCATGTATTCAGGAAAAGATAACGGAAAAAAGGAGGGAAAAGTGTTTCTTTACCATAATTAAATAAATACAGTTGAAATTAAACAGAGAGAAAAAGAGAAAAGAATAGAAATATGTGTGGAGTTCTCCCCCCCCCCCCTCCTCTCTCTTAAGTCTTAATTCATTATTTATTCTCTCCCTATCTCTTTAAATATGTTGTGCATTCAATAACAAAATGCACAAGATTCAGATTTTAGAAAACACTTATCTGATAGTACAACTTTTGAGAGGGACTAATAAAGAAACTTCAATCACTATATATATATAAATATATATATCAATCATTTGCCCAAAAGCAAAAAAAGAAAAAAAAAAAGGAAATATCAATATGAAATATGTCAAAACTATATATGACAAAATTTATATCAAACAAGTTTAGTCTCAAGGCTTGAGCAAATCAGGAATAATGTGGCTAGTGTGTGTGTGTGGTGGACAATGTGTATGGATTAACATGAAAATGATAATTATCTTTGGACAACATTACGTTAACCCCTTCTATAATTCTCTTAAAACTTAACTCAATAATTAACAACAGGCTAGAAAAATTTCACCTTTTCCGACCAAAAGAAATATAACTGAAAATCTTAACTTTTCAGAAGTTATAAGAAAGAAGCTAGTACAGTGGCGGAAGTACCTGTTGGCAGTGTTGGATGGGAACTCCATTTTTCATATAAGGAGTGCTCAAAACCTGAGATTATGGCATTTAAATAAGTTAAATTTGTTAGATAATTAAATTATTATTTAATATGTAAAGCTATATCAACAATTAGGGTTTGTAAAAAAGAAGCAAAATTATCATTAGAATAATGAAACATACACTGACTTGATCATGCAGGAACTTGATGTACTCAATGGCTTCGTGAAGAACAGATGCAGTATCAGTCTATGAAAATATACAAAAAACAGTGGGTTAGTTTCAAGTTTCAGCATTTATGTAAAGTAAAGGTTTTTAATTTCATTCTTCACAATACCTCAAATAGTAAAAAAGTGAATTAAAGAGAGATAGATTCAAGGGAAAAAAAATTACCTTTCCAAAAGGCGACACCAATTGCTGAAGAGCAGTGATTCGGTCCCCTAGCTTCTCTTTCCGAACCTAATCATCATCATCATCCAAACACAACCACCTAACTAGATTAAAAATCTAAGCACAATTATATTATCAAGATTGAACACAGTTAATAAAAACCCTTATTATTATAAATAAACCCTTAAACTTTTTCTTTCTTTAGTCAAACTATTCCACATTCTAAAAGTCAGATAGGATTCCAACAAAACTATCTGAATAAGTCTAAAAAACAATTGCATACTCAAGATTCATATATATAATTAATCTAGCACAACCTCTTACTAGTTGAGCTTTTAATCATGAATGAAACTCTTAAGCTTTTACAGTAATATATACCTTAAAAGTGGGTAATGGAGATGGGGTTTCAATTCTTTGCTTCTTGATTGCAGGTTCACATGAACTTTTCTTTGCCAAGTCCGAAGGTTCTTCTCTCTTGGGCTGCACTTAAACCAGTCAGGAACCAATGGATTCGAAGAAAAAACATTATACATACTCCCTCCTATCCCTAATATAAGTCACCTTAACTAATTCATCATAACCAAGAAATAGTAGATAATTCATTATATTAATCTTAAATTGAAAGAAATTTTCAACTTTAGCCATAATAAATGAGGTATTGAAGAAGATAGAAGAATACAAGGAGTCATATTTAAACATTAATTATAGAGGTAAATTTGACAAAAAAGCATTAATTGCTCTATGAGTGACTTATATTGTGAACTAAGCCCTCCTTCTAGAAGCGACTTATATTGGGAGTGTGTGTTTGTGTGTATATATAGAGAGAGAGAGAGGGTTACATATAGAAACACACACATATACCTTGGATATGAGAGAGCTGGTGAAATTGGGTTTCTCGGAGATTAAAGGAGTAAAAACATGATGTGGGGTTTCAGCAGAAGCATTCCAGAAAGGAGTACAGTTGGCGAAGTGCAAGCCACCACCATTAGAGGGTCTGGACCATGAAGAAGACGAAGACGATGAAGAAGTGGTAGTGGTAAATTGATCAGTAGGAGTGGAATTAGATATGGCGCCATAATTATTTGGTGAACTTGAAGAATAGGCCATAGAATTAGATGGTGGGTTGGTGAAAAGTGACTGTTGCAGTTGAGGATTATTATTAATATCATACAGACTTTGAATCAACGTTGATGAAGAACTTGAACAATTATTAATATCATATGACCCAATTGAGAAATTATTGTTACCACCACCACATAAATCTTGATTCTTTGTGGACATCTCTCTCTTCTGAACTTGGCTTTGAGTAGAAGAATTACCACTGAAATTTCAAAAAAAAAAAAGATCTAAGTATATATAGAGAGAGATTAAGCTGATCTTTTTATCTGATAAGGAAAAGGAGAAAAAAAAGAAACTTTTTGAAGTTTGGGACCAGAGAGAACAGACATGAAGAAGAAACTTACAAGAGAGAATTATTCCAACCCATGATCATATCCAAGGAAGAAGAATCCACCAAGATAGAACCATTATGATGATGATTATTATTATTGTCACCTTCATCAGGATGATGTTGATGAAGATGATTCTGAAGCAGCGGCTTCGTCGTGGCCGCGGTTGTCGTCGGAGCATCGAGAAACCCCAGAGAGATATCAGAACAAGGGGTCGGCGTGGCCGTCCCCGCCGCGGCCGGGACCTTCAAGTCCACTGTATCGGTCTGCCATGAGCTGTAGCTGATCATACCTCCTCCGGAGAGATCGTTGTTAGCTGTGAGAACAGAACAAGGAGATGAACTCATCGTCAAAGGGAAAACACTTCTCGTTGTTGTTGAGTTCATCATCATCATCATATTGTTGTTGTTGTTGTTGATCCACCAGTAATTATTATTAATATTATTCCCACCACAAATCCCAGCTTCAAATTCCTCACCCATCTCTGAAGAACTCTCTGGTCAATCTTTCTGAGAGGTTTTTTTTTTAAAAAATCTTTCTGAGACTGTGTTTGTGTGTTTTTGTCTGAGGGCTTATAAATCAGTTTTTATATATATGAAAGAGTTCAAAGGGTACGGACGAGAGAGGAGATTACCAGAATCCCATTGACATTACAAGGGAGATGATTGGACAAATGAGAGAGAGAGAGAGAGAGAGAGAGAATTTTGAATCCAATTCTAATTCTAATTCTCTCTCTCTCTTTTAATTTTATTTTTTTCTTGGATTTGTCTTCGCTTTTAAGAAATTGTATATATAAAATAAGATTGGGATAATTATTATCCATGTCTTGTGGGAAATTTGTGTTCCGTATGTATAAAGGAATAGGGGATATGATGATGTTAGATGAGGATGATGGTGATAGTGGTGAGGTTTATTGTTAAGGAGATGGGTGTCTCTATTGATTTCTCTTTCTATTTACTCTCCATTAAGTGTATCTACTAGTATATTAACTTTTAATAATTGAGATTTAATAATATGTAAAGAATATCATTATAATAAAAATCTATCATAGTAAATCTCAACCACTGAAAGTTGATTTAATGGTAGATACACTCAAGAGAGAGAAAATGGAGAGAGAAATCAATGGAGACACCTATCTCCCTTAATCTTAAGGCCATCGATCTTCAACTATGCAATAGTATTTATATTAAAATCAACCCCATGAATATTTTTTTAGGATTTTTTTATACAAATGGGAGCTAACTATAATACTAGCTAGAAAAATATAAACAAAAATGTTCTCTTATTTTTATTTCAGCAAAGAAATTTATAGCTATCATTGTGGGTCCGTGCAGCTCCTTATACAATTGCATTGTCCTTTGACATATATAGTAACCTTTAGCTTTGTGTGTATCAATATATCGCTTCTTGAATAATTAATACTTATTTATTAATGTTACCCTAATAATTAATGTTTAAATGTGACTACTTGTATCCTTCTCTTTCTTTTAATGAGTTCACTGCATAGTATGAAAACCCGAATTGAACCAGTTGGGTTGACCTGGTTACTTGTCTAGTCCAAGTGAGTACAGAAACCAGGAGAAAAGTGACCCAATGCGACTTGGTCTAACCCAGGGCAAATAGACATAACCCGGTGGAAGCTGGTTGGATTGGGGGTTAACTCAAGTCACTTTTTTATTTAAAAAATTACTCAAAAAATGCATGAAATGCAAGAACTTCAAGAATAAAGATTTTTGTCAAGAAAAAAGAAGAAATAAAAGGAAAATAGAAAAGGAAATAAAATATATATTGACAATATAGAAAATACGCCTTTTCTCAGGTACTTTTTATCAGATTCACATTTTTAAATTGGTTTGATCCTTTTTTATATTGATTATATGAAAGTATATGAATGTAAGATATACTATATATGAGTTGTTAGTATGTATATTTATACATTTTATTTTAAATATATATTTTAATTATCATCAGTTATACCCCGAGTTGACCCCCAATTTGACTCACTAATCTTTGGACCACTGCCTTGACTGGTTTATTCACCAATTAGGTTTTTAATACTTTGGTTAACTGTAATTTTTTTGTTCCAACAAATTTGTTGGAAGTAACTTATATTGTGGAGTGGATGGCTATATAGGAGATATAGAAAATATCATTTTCACATTTGTTTGTTTGTTCCAAATTAAAAGAATTCGAACCCAAAAAAATGAAGAACTTCAAATTAATTTGCTGAATATCGTAAGTTCTTATACAAATTTGTAAGTATAATTAATACTTGTTTCCAAAAATAACTCTTTTGGAAATATTAATACTTGTTTTTTGGTAGTTGAGATTTCAAATATTGTGACATTAAATAAAGGGTAAAAATGATAATTAAAATTCTGGCAAAAAGGATAATAAAAAACTATTTTTATATATAATACATAAATTTGAATATTAGGATTATTTATATTCAGGAAGGGAAGAAATACCAGGCTCTAATGTTTATGAGTGATAAATAATATAATTCATTATGCAATATACCAAAAACTTGTATATTTATTAATAATTAGATGAGTATTTTGTATATATTGTATGGAGGTATTTAATTGTGAAGAAAAGAAAAATAGTTATCAACTCTAATGACCAAGAATTAAATGACAAAAAAATAACATTAAATCCATCTGCATTTATGTTTCATGAAATTAAAGAGCATTAAATCCTATCCTGTTGCGGGACTATAATAAAATTCCCTGTTTTGGTTTCTCGTTCTGGAAATTTTTTTTTTTTTAAAAATACAAAAAAAAAAAATTGCTTAATGGTCATTTTTAATTAAGTGTTTTGTAAAAACTTCGAAATATGGTTTTAAAAACAAAAAACTTAAAATAATTTTTTACATGTATTCTATTTTTATCTGTTTTCTTATTTTTCCCAATTCTCTCTTTTATTATATTCTCTGCCATGCTCTCCACCTTGTCTCTCTCACTCACTTTCTCGGTGGCTGGCTTTCGCCCATGTCGTCTCTCACTCCGCCTCCGGCTCTTCGTCCGTCGTCGTTGCCCTCTCTCATTCTTTCAGTTCTCCAAGTTGATTTTAAAAATATTGTTTCGAACAAGTTTTATATTTTCTAAAACTGTGCTTGTTTTTACAACAATCAGGGAAACATATGTATTTTTATTTGGGTTAAAGTGCAAATTTAACAATGAAGTTTTGTCTGAGGGCATCTGGCATAATTATTTTTTGGAAGGGGTAAAATTACAATGAACAATTAAAAAGGGTGCAAATTTAACAAAACTGTTAACTTTGATCTAACACTGTTAGGAGTTTTTTTCTCTTATAATTTAATGCCGTTATGTTAGATTTAATAGTTTTGCTAAATTTGCACCACTTTTAATTGTTCATTATAAGTTTTGCCCATTCTAAAACATATTTGTAACAGACACCCTTCAGACAAAACTTTTTTATTAAATTTACACCTTTTTGTTTTTCTTCCTAAAACTTGTTTTTAAAATATAATTTCATAAAACTATTCTTAAAACATTAAAGCACGAAAGAATCAAACAAGGCCATAATGTTACAATTACCCATATTCACGCGCGTGTAGATTGAAACTAGCACAACTCTTCATACTATCAATTAGTTTGTGGTCAAGAATTATTATAATGCAAAAGGACTTACCCCTTTGCTAAAGATGAAAGGTCCATTCAAGTGGTCCAAGTTGATCATTATATATGATATTGTGTGTATATATTAATATGTATCTATATGTATGTGTGTGTATTAATCTATACAAACATAGTTGGTGATTAAGTAGAGTTGGTCTCAGTTTTTCCAAATGTATATTGGGAGGCCAAAGCGCTGGATGGAAGCGTGTGATGGACACGTGAGCTAGAGAAACTAAAACGCCAACTAATACTTGACCTAACACAACTGTGGAGCAGGAAACAACCAACAAGATTAGATCTCATCATGTCAACCCCAAGTCAAAGGCCTTATTATCCTCTTAATTTTGTTATATATATACACACACACACACATATGTGTATATATATAATTAAACTAATATAGAATTGGTCTAACAGTGTGAGCTAGACCCCGTTAGATCCCTTTAAATCTCGAGTTCGAGTACTATAGGAGACTCTTGTGTTGAAAGGGGCAATCACAAACCTTGAACTGAACACTTTATGATAATATTAAAGAGATATATACATACATACATACATACATACATACATACATACATACATACATACATACATACATACATACATACATACATACATACATACATACATACATACATACATACATACATACATACATACATACATATATATATATAAGAATTTTAATTATTAGAGTATTAATTTTACATAGGGAGAATATAAATTATTTTGAGTTTGAATTTTTTAGTGTATTGCCAAATATAAATTTTTTTATCATCGCGATTTTTGAGTCAATCTAATTATGTACACAATTCATTCAAAATTGTATTGTACATATATTATCTCATGTCAGACTTATTTTATGAAGTCAGCTTTTTAAGTTTGTAAATAATTATCGTATGTTTTTTTCTGGTCTTCAGAAGTTGGCCTGTATGAGGTATAATCAAAAGTCAAATACTAAATTATATATTATGATATACTTTTGTAAGGTAAAATCATGAAAACCCTATTTACCTAATCAAATATTCTTCAAAATGTCAACCCTAATATTTATCAATTAATTTAAGCTTAATTTGTTCCATCTTTTTCAGATTAAATTGTGATATAGAGAAGTATGCCATTGTTTTGACTAAGGTCTATAAACTTGACAAAGCAACGTACAAAACAATTTGGTTGTATCCTTAATAAGTCAATCACCTAATTAGGTAAGTACATATTTTTAATTAGGCCCGAAATTATGGCTTCGTTCAACTAATATAAACTAATATTTGTTAATGGCTTGATGCCATAAATAACAACAACACTTGCTTCGAAAATATGTAATGAATTAATGTAAATTATATTTATATATATATATATATATATATATTGGTTAGTATATTTAATTATATAATGATAATGAAGAATCTGATTAAGGTTTTGATATCTAGCAGTTAGAGATGCAAACAATGAGACCGTTCCATTGTTCTTCCCTTTCTTTAATAGAAAAGACAACATGCTATAATACTAATAGTAAATTATAAGTAATTAATTAAAGTCATAATGATTATCAACACTACAAGACTTGATTAAAGGATAAATGTCAAGATGTAATTAAAAAGGTTTAAAAAATGACATTAAAAGGTATTTTCTATGGTAATGTGCATGATTTCTATCCATCTACAGTGTTGTTAATTAAATACAAAATTTTAAGTTCAAAACTAAATTATAAGTCAGCAAAACCATGAAACTTTGTAATTTTTTTCAATAAAAAAGGAGCAATATATGGAGGACTTGTGTAATATAGTTTTTAAATTTGTTCAATGTTTGTATTTTGTAGTGATATATATCCGTCAAATAGTTATAAAGTTATATACTCCTTAGTCAAACACACTCAGATTCGTGCATAACCAGCAAAAAAGATATCAAAATTATAAATGTAATTGACAAAGACATAAAAAAGGAGTTGACTTGCATTGGATACAATTAAGCCAAGTTAGGTCAGATGCAAGTTTCGGTGTCGTCTTTGAAATTTAAATCCGAAGAAATTGACCTTTATATATAGAAAATCTGGACATATTAAATTATAGATAAATAAATAAATTTGGATAAGTAGTATACTTTGAAATTAGCCATCAACTTAGTTTTTGCGTATATAATTGTTGAATAAACTAATATTGGTCATAGCCCCCACCCCCTAGTGCAAGTAATAATAAGAGACTTGGAATTTTGTTGTTGACTCAAATTTTTTTAATTAGTAACATTTGTTATACGTTGGAATCATGCACAATTTTTGTATTTATCATATCATTTAGTATTTCCACAAAGTCCACATTGCCAACAACCCAATCAATGTAAATTGCGACGTATTTGGTATTATTTTTTTAATAAAGAACATATATCTTTGTGAATAAAATAAAAATCAGGTAATGCATGCTTTCTAGAATTTTTTAAAAATAATTTTTAAGAAATTAAGTGTGTGATGTACGTGCCCATATTCGATGTACTATCATATATGTATCCATCCATTTCATTTTGTATATATCCATTCGTATCATTCAAATATTTTGAAAGTGAAATAGGACTTCTTTTATGTTTTTTATGATAAAATATAAAAATGATCTTACAATTATTTGAATAATATGAAACTTTGCATTGAGCAGAACCCTGAATTATTGTTCTGTGATGCACTTAACACTTTAATGTATTTTTTTAAAATTCGTGCAACACTTTAAAGTGTTTTTTGTGCTTTAGTGTTGAATGTGCTTCAAAAAAAATATTTCAAGGTGCTGAATGAAAAAAAATACTTTAGAGTACTAGACAAGCTTAACAAGTACTTCAGGATATTAGATGAACCACAAAACACTTCAGGGTAGTAGATACACCTTAACCCTTGTTTTTATTGATTGACGTGGTCTGTTTTAATCATTTATAATTTTATGCTTTTTAAATTTTTAAGGGTTAAGGTGCAAAAATACATATAAAATTTTTTCAAAAATGCGCCCAACATCAAATACTTTTTTGAGAGGCAAAAATAGCTATAAACTTCCAAAATATGTGTAAAAATACACAATGACCATTTGCTTAATTTTTTTAAAGGTTAAGGTGTAAAAATATATATGAGATTTTTCTAAAAGTGAACCCAATACAAATGCTCTTTTTAGAGATAAAAGTAACTATGAAGTTATGAACTTCCAAAATTGGTATAAAAATACAAATTAACCATTAGTTGGCTGTTTGAATTTTTTTGAATAAAGATTGTGACATTGAGGATAACGTGGATGATAAAGAAATAACTTGAAGAGAAATACTTACATTCTCTAAGGGCCTGTTTGGTACGATGGAAATGGGGATATGGAAATGGAATTGTGGATGAATTCCATGTATAAGTTTGTTTGGTTTGATGGAATTGGAATTTTTTCCAATTCCATATCCACCAAAATTGCTTGAATTGATTTCCATCCTCACCCCCAAAGATTTACAATTCCATGTTTATAGATTTCATATTTGCCCCTCTCCAAAATCGAAAAGGTTCTCAGTTCTCTCCCTCACCAATGAAAACGATGACCTCCTCTCACTCATCGCAGACAATGGTGACCTCTTAACTCCCCTATCTTCACCGTTTGCTCACTCACCGGTGATTATGGCACTGCAAGGATGAAAAGGGAACCTTCGCAAAGCAACTGCTGCAGAAAATTGTGAGCTTCATCACCACCTTCGAGGGTGCGAGTCGGTGTCAGCGTCGGCGAGGAAGACGGTGATTACTAGTTAGGAAGATGACCTTCGCAGCACTTCTTCTTCTTGCTCACTCATCGGCGATTATTGGCAAGGAAGACGGCAAGGGCGCGAGCGTCGGTGAATCATCTTCACCTTCTCTATTGAACAAGCTTCAGATCTTTAAAAAACGAAATCTGTGTTCTTGGGTCTGGGTTTGGATCCAACGTGTTATCTAGAGAGTTGAGAAAGTTGAGATAGAAAATCTGAGCCTGTCAAAAATTTCACCAATTGAAATTTGTGTTCTTAGATATGGGTTTTAGATCTCTGCGTTCTGAAAAATTGTGTGTTCTTAGATCTGAAAAAAAAAAATCTGTGTTCACAGAGATTGGTAGCAAGGGATATGAGTTTTTTATGTTGAAAAAACGATTCAGTTTTTTATTTTTTATTTAGAAGGATATTTTAGTCTTTTCATATAAAAATCATATCTTAATTCCATGACATACCAAACATACTTTTAAACCCCATTTCCATATCCATATCCATATTCATTTCCATCTCCATATCAATTTTCATTTCCATCAAAATCAATTCTGTGTACCAAACGGGCCCTAAGAGTATCTACATTATCTGAACTCTATTCAATGAAAACATAAAAACTCATATCATCTTAATCCTAGTTGGCTGATGACTCATCTAATAAAAAATTTTTAAATTTTATCTTTTTTTTTAAGAAAAATCTTGGTTGATCATTTTGTTTTAGTTTTTTTAAATTAAGATGTATTTTTCTTAAGTACAATGTAAAATTTGAATTTTTTTTAAATGAGTCATCATCTAACTAGAATTAAAATTATATGAGTTATTATGTTTTTATTATATAGAGTTTAGATGATATAGTACTCTTAAGTATGTAAGTATTCTCCAACTTGGAATAATAATTTGCTGACTAGATAAAGCAAATTAATTTTCACCAAATCATTTATCTCCACCTCATCACTTCTTTCAAAAGCGAGAGGAAAAGAAAGGGTTAGGCAGAAAAAAGTAATGAGATGGAAATAAAAAGTTAGGTAGAAATTAATTTCCCTTGCCCAATTAGCAAATTATTATTCCAGGTTGCATTGTTTCTTAATCATCCACGTTATCCTCCATGTCATCATGTTCAGTCAAAAAATTCAAATAAATGATTAACTAATAGTCAATATGTATTTTTGCATCTATTTTGAAAGTTTATAGTTACTTTACTCCTAAAAAAAACATCTGTGATGGGCACATTTTTGGAAAAATCCTATATATATTTTTGCATCTTAACCCTTAAAAATATTAAATAAACAGTCGACTAATGGTCAATGCATATTTTTGTATCTATTTTGAAAGTTCATAGTTACTTTTGGCCGTAAAAAATGCATTTGGTGTTGGGCACACTTTTGAAAAAATTTCATGTGTATTTTTACACCTTAACCCTATTTTTAATGAATTAATTTTTTTACATATAAAAATTATCATGTTTGTGTTTCTTTTGCCCATATGCTAAAATTTTTAAAATTATTGCACATATGTGTGAATATAAGTCTTTCTAATATATAATAATTTAATATGTTAGAGTTCCAAGAGCTTTGTGTTCCCAAATTATACATAAAATACCAATGTAAACTAAAACATTTGAAATATTTTTTATGAAAGTACATGTATAATTATTTATAATTAATATTATACTTCAAAAAATTTATTTTAAAATTACGATTGCAACTTTAAAAAAAATTAAACTATTAAATTAATACTATTTATTAGGACGTGAACTTTTTAACTGTCTTATAAATTTATTGATAACTCTAGATTATCACAATTTTTATGGAAACTATTTAATAGTACTCATATCTATATCTATATTTTCTATAATATCATAGTAACACGGTTAAAAATCATTCCATGGGTAACGTTTTTTGAGAAAATAGTTGTGTTTTTATTAACGCCATTAGTGAATTCAGTTTATTTTGACACCAACAAATATCAATATTTCTCTTTTGGCTATCATAATTATTTATCGCTCTATTTTATAATTCAACATCAATATTTTATATCCATAAATTATTAGTTGACCCCATGGTTAAGAAGTTATCACAATAATAATTTAGCTCATAAATCAAGGAGTTATCATAATCATAATTCAAACTAAATCTGCAAGAAGTATAATTTCCAAGAAGTATAGTTGACCCCATGATTATAGGGGTTAAGGAGCAATTTTGCCCTAACTGTTAACTCAGTTAATTTTGACTATTAGTTGACAATCTACGTGTTATTCACATCATTTTTGTTAAGGTGCAAATTTGTCTCGAAAGTTTTAAATCTAACTTTGGAAAAAAATGAAGCAGATGACACAGACTTTCGGGGCAAATTTGCATCTTAACAAAAATAATGTAGATGGCATGTGGACTACCAACTCAATATATTTAGTCAACTAACGGTCAAAATTAACTGAGTTAACAATTAGGGCAAAATCACCCCTTAGTGAAAACTTTTGGCGCAAAATTGCCCCTTAACTCATGATTATATTAATGCTTATATATATTAACATTGGTAATGTGTTTCGTTTTGTGGTCTCCATTCTTTCATTGTTAGTAGGGGTGGGAACAGGCCAGGCCAGGCCAGGCTTTGGCCTTAACAGGCCTAGCCTGTATTATAGCAAATCGGCCTGTGCCTGGCCTGTGGCCTGTCACAGGCTTTTTAATTAGCCTGAGCCTGACCTATTCATAGGCCTGGTATGGCCTGAGGCCTATTAAAAGCCTGTATTTTTTTTATAGAAAAAATGCATATTCACAGACAGTCACAGTAACCAATCAAAACAAACTCTGCCGTTGCAAATTTAATCCGAACCCCAAAACAAAAGAACAGAGTTTAAAAACAGCTAATCAAGAATAATAGATCTTGAACTTTTTTTTTTTTTGCCATCAGATCCTGAACTAAAATCATAAACCATACAAAATCAAATATATAGATCATGGAAAAATCAAAATAATCAAAATAGTCCACATCAAAATATGCGAATCGGAGTGGCGACGTGAACCGAAGGCATAAAATTGTTTTCAAGACTCGCAGGAATGAAAAATCTTTGCCAAGACCAAGAGTCATGACTGCAAATCCGCAATAAGTTGAATGCAAATTTTTGAGCCATATATTGCATCTACGGGGAGTGGGGTACCTAATTCTCATCGGCACAAACAGAACTCAAACGATTCTGTGCCACTCAAGTTTCTAAAGTTTGGATGACAATGGGCGTTCCGGTTAAAGTGTGGGGTCAAAGAACTCCAAGAACCTCGTTGAAGTGAAGCCAAACCGAATCGGAGAATCAACCTAATCGGACGGCCTCTGAGAGTCTGGGTGGACGAGGACGAGTCAAGACACAGTGTGAGTTGGCTAAGAGGGAGATCGGAGTAAGACGAGGATCGTCGACTGAGTGAGATCGGAGAAGCGAGTGAGAGTGAGATCGTCGACTGAGACTCTTGAGACGGATGCGCAGACGAGGATCGTCAATTGAGAGCGAGATCGGAGTAAGACTGAGAGTGAGATCGTCAGCTGAGACCCTTGAGAGCGAGATCCGAATGGAGTGAGAGTGGGATTGTGGTCTGTGGGAGTGGGAGTCGGCTGAGACCCTTGAGAGCGAGACCCGAATGGAGTGAGAGTGGGACTTTGGTCTGTGGGAGTAGGAGTGAGAAAGGCGGCAGTGGGAGTGAGACAAGAGTGAGAGGTTGAGATTTGAGAGATGAGAGGCTGAGATTGAGATCTGAGAGAGAATGGGTGATGAGACTGAGAGGGGGAATTGGGCTATTTGGACGTTGGGAGGATCGACCCACTTTTTTTTTTAATATATTAACAGGCCAGCCTGATAAGCCTAAAAGGCCTATCAATAGGCCTAGGCTTGGCCTGTTTAATAAAACAGGCTTTAAAATAGGCCTGGGCCTGGCCTTTTATTCTAACAGGCCAGGCCTGATCAGGCCGGAAACAGGCCAGGCCGCAGGCCCCTGACAGGCCACTTGGCCTGTTTCCACCCCTAATTGTTAGTGAGCTAATTCTTCATTCCCAATATCATGGCAAGTTGGCTTTATGAATTCATTAGGGATATTGACGACCGTAAGGATTCCTATGATAGCTAGGCTATCATTGCTCGGGTTATGAAGAAGTGAACGATGACTAAAAAGGCATCACCTTTTAATGAAAATTTAGCAACTGCACTTATTTCAATCCTTTATTTTCCTCTTTTTGTTTGATTTTTGTGCCTTGTAGTATATTAATTTTTTAATTTAAATTTCATTTTTCTATATTCCTCCATACTTGATTTTCTTAATATTCATCTTTAACTGTAGGAGAGTTTGGAACTTTCCCAAAACAATTAGAGCATTGTGTTGGAAGAGAAATTATTGTTAGACTTATAATCAAGTGGACTGACATCAAATGCCCATCTAGTAGTTTGGGCGTTTTGCAATTTTCTAAGGAGGGAGATATTTTACAACGGTTTACATACTCAAAATCAAGGTACTAAAAATTGGACTGGCCACTGAACCGGCCGAAGTACTGGGTCAAGGGTCAATGGTTCAAACCGGAATCAACCTGGAGGTCAGACCAAGTCATTTAATATATATATATATATATAATTTAAATGTTCATCCATACCATTTAAAAAATTACATAAGAGTTTTTTTTTTCAATCAATAATCCAATATAACCTCCTGAATCTAATACCCACAAAAATATTGTTAAGTACATAAGAATTTTTCTCCAACTAATGCCAAAAATATTCCACAATCCTTTTAAAGCTCCTTGAAAATTAAAAAATTTTGGGAAAATAATTTTTCTAAAAAAAAAAAAAGAAGCCAAAACGACGTAGTTTGGAACATAAAAAGTAAATTTTTTTCTTAAAAAAAAACAAAGATGCAACCCGCGACTCTGCCGGGTTGCACCGGTTCAAACCAGGTCGAAACAATGCCGAGCCACAGACTGAACCGGATCGACCAACTAGCTGGTTAGCCGGGTTCCAGTCCAAACAAGGTGCTCTGGGTTCATGAACCATGCTCAAAATTAACATTAAGAAAATGATTTAGTTGATAGTGGCACATATTGTGATTAAGTACTTGATTATATATTCATCTATGTGCCGTTTCATTTATTCTTTAGGTCTCTTTTTTCAACCCTATGAAATATAAACACATGCCTGAAGATCATTGACAACATTAATGTCAAAAGAAAAAGCTCAAAACGATGATGACTTTCTAAAAGTTTAGCACTACAAAAAAATACTGAATTTCCGATGAAATTTGAGTTTCCGATGGAACGGATTCCGTCGGTAATAATAGCATGACAAACAAATTTTTGACGAAATTCAGATTTTTTCGGAAATTTCTGAATTCGACGGAATTTATTTCATCAGAAATTCCCTCGCAACATCCGACGGAATTAATTTTGTCAGAAATTCCCTCGCAACACATATTTTTTATTTTTTAAACTTTAAAAAGCCACGTGGCAACTCTGGCGACCGCCCCTTCATCGTCGACAATGGAGTGTGGCAGCTCTGGCGGTGTCCACCTTGTCGCCGACCCCCAAATCAAGCACTTGTCGCAAGCTCCCTCTGCCACATGTCGAAACCTTCTTTTTCCTGAAAATGCAACTCAACTTGCCCCTTCTTTGGTTCAAACCCACGACCTCATCCATATGCGCACAATGCCTTATCAGATGAGCTCGACTGCTTTGGCGTTCTATTATTACACACAATTATATATATATATATATAATCATATGACTATATTTTGTTAATTTCTAAAATTAAATTTTTATTAACATTAATTAATAACTAATAAATAATTATTAACTAATATTTTATTTACTAATATTAATTAATAACTAATAAATTTTATTTTTTATATGGCTATTTTGCCCCTACAATGACCAAAACCTATTATTGAAAATTAAAAATATTTTAGAAATTATAAAATAATAATTAAAAATAATAAATTTTATAAAAATAATTTTTTAAAATTAAATTAAATTTTAAAATATTAAATAATTAAATATAATAATTTTTAAATTTTGCCACTGAATTTGAATTCTGTTGGAAATTCCCTCATGGAATTTGCGATAAAATTGAATTCCGTCAGAAATTGCAAGGGAATTTCTAACGGAATTTCAATTTCCGACGGAAATTCCGTCAACCGAATTTTCCGTCAGAAATTCCGTGTCAAAAGTCAGAATTTCCAACAGAATATTTTTTGCCACAGAAAAAATTTCGTCGAAAAATTCATATTTTTTGTAGTGTAGTCTTCAGGATCTTCAACTACTCTCGCAAAGAGAAAGAAGAGATATGCCACTCCATTGGCTGATAATGGGGATGTGTGATTGTCTAATATGTCCAACTCTACCTTCATGTACAGCCAACAAAGCAATAATCAAAAACATAAAAAAAAAATGAAATTCCCATGTGTTGTTTAGAGTTTTTGAATATAGTTCTGGTTTCAGGTCTACTTTACTTTTAATTCTGTTAGGTGTTTTCACATTATATTAGGCTGTACTGCTCTAGTGTGATATCTGCCTTTTGGACAAGCATTACATTTGAGACTTTTAATATATATATATATATATATATATGGATCATTTCAAATAGATTATTATAAAATAATTACTTGATTTATTATAATTACAAATAAATATTGCTTGTAGTGCATATAATAAAAAAATTTTCCTAATCATAAGGACTAAATTATATACTGTAATAAATATTACATACCTCATAAAACATTACTTAGAACCATAAATTGTCTTTCTATACTTGCAGAAGCTTCGAAAACTCAAAATGCTATATATAAACTTGGGAGAATTCCTGAAAAGGAACCTAAAAATTGGGAAATGATATATGAGTTTTTTTACCAAAAGTTGATTAGAAAATATCAAAACGTGATAAAGAATTCCCAACTTTTTTCTTGTAAAATGATTGATATGTCATTTCCCAATTTTCAGATTGCTTTTTCAGGTTTTTTTTTAAAGATTCTTCCTATAAACTTTCCCGTACAACACACCGGTAACCATACTTGTTTTGTATAGAAATTGTTTAAAATTTTTATTAATATTGCAACCTAATTTTTTAATATATCCACGGCTTTGAAAAGTGGTTTTGTGAGCTAGAAGCTTTGCGGTCTTGAGCGATCTAAAAGATTCAGTCCGTTCCCCACGCGACTAAAGTAACGCGTTAGGAAGAGTCAACGTGGGACCCAACAAGGACGCGCATGCGCTCGCCACTTGGGCCCACTCTGGCACTTTAGGAGTCAAAATGTTGACTCTAACATTTCCTTCTTTTTACGTTTATATTTTTTTTTGGTCCAAAATATTTAGAAAATTTTTTAAAAGGAATTATAATAATATGATTTGTTTTATTTTTTTATCAGATAAAATTATTTATTTTATAATATTATAAATATATGAACAATAAATTAAGTCTTAAAAATAAAAAAAATAATTATTTTCCTTCTCAAATTCGATGTGCTTTAATATAGTAAATTAATAAATCGATAAAGAGTATTAATTAATATTCATAAAAAATTTCATTTGTGAGTGACCGAATTTTTTTAAAAAATATGAATCAAATTCAAAACATGATTTTATTGACTCTGAAGAAGAAAAATTGGGGGTAAAACTATGTAATTTTCCATCTATGAAGGGCCAAATTAAAAATGAAATTCTAGGCACATATAAATAAATATATAATTAAATTAAATTAAATGTGTGCATATCTTTGAATTAAAATTTTGTCTTCAACACCATTGTGTCCTTGTTCTAATTCTGAACCGTTAACTTGATTGATCATGTCTTGACTAATCCAAGAAAAGAACAAAATAGTTCGGAGCTTACAAAATATAGTGTTTCAAAAGTAAAGAATTAAAAGGAGTGAGCACATCAATTAATAAAGGCATGACTTTCTTGTGTTTAGGTCATCTCCGTCCAAATCCTTCTGGAGGTTTTCTCTTCGTCTTCATTTGCTTCATAATGTTCTCTTCAACTTTGAAATGACCTTTCTGGACCCATTCCTCATCCCCGTGCCCCTCTCTCTCACACGCACCCATTCACACCTATTTAATCACTCATATTGTGTGTGTGTATTCATCAATACAGTTTGGTTTAATTAGTAAAGAGTTGATTCATAACCCACAAAATTGAGTTTAAATTCCGATACCAATATAAGGACTTTGTTGGTTAATGATTTGTAAGTATATTTGTAAGCTTTCTCTAAACCTAAAGGCATGCACTAACCTTAGTGAGACTCTTAGACCCATCTCATCACCTAAACTATTTCGCGTCAAATATATGTACTCCATTAAGTCCTATATGTATAAGATAATATTTTTCAGTGATGGCATGTTCCTATTTATAAGTAACTCTAATAATAACTTGAATGAAATTGTTAATGTTACTTTTCATTTTTTCTTCTCATTAGTCTCACTACATTAATTAACTATTTACTCATTCTCTCTTATACTCACTCTTTCAACCTCTCCATAAGTGAGGGTGTTTTGTGTTTTTGTAAAATAAGTTACCTTTCTTTTATATATTTATTGTCTTCAACGAATTTTTTATTTACTAAATTTGATTATTTGTATGTTATAAAAGAATAAGAGGGTGTATGTGTACATGGATTGGATTCATTATAGCTCATAAATTTTTGTAGCTCAGCTCTGAAAAAGAAATTAGTCACCATTTCTTATATTTATCGTTTGTAAATCAAGTTGTTTCCCCCTCATAGATTTCTAGAACCACCGAATTCACCTAATGTTTTTTAAATATAAAACGGTTCCATTATTACATTCAATGTATTATGTATATGCATTCAGATTCAATATGGTTCACAACATGTAGCTCAATTATAATGGGAAAAACTACTCCCTCTATCTAATCCTTAATATAAGACATATTTATCTGATTTAATTAAATTAAAAAAATTAGTTAATACAACATGTATTTTCTAAAATATCCTAGTCATCTTTCTTATTAATTCCTCCTTTTTCTCTCCTCCTTAATTATTGTTGAGAGAGCATCAATAGAGATAAATTAAGAAAAGATTAACAAATATGAAATATATGTCTTATATTTAAGATCAAGATTAACTCCCCAAATATGTCTTATATTAAGGATTGGATGTAGTACACTTTTTTATAGTTTTGTTATTGTAATACATTATTGAAGTTTCAAAATAGTTACATTTCATCTGATTTAGTGTAGCACTTAACATGGGTTGATAGTCGACGATGGATTAAATTAAATAGTGAATGTCTTTTTTATAAGATTAATTAACATGAACTCTCTCTCACACATATGATATATATTGAATTTGTTTTATGGGTGGGCATAAATTAATACTATGAGAGTGATGCGGCTGCATCTCTAAATATGGTTTTTATATCACATTTAAAGTGTTTTAAGTTCACTGATATTCTATGTTGTTAACATAACAATAAAATAATTGCGTTTGAGTTTGTATTATTATTTCAATCCTTACATACATTACAGCATATAGAATCAATTTGAGAACAAAGATCAATATGAATCATTTGTTCCCAGCTGATTTTATTTATATGCTGGAGAGAAAATTGTTTATGTCATATTTATAACTCACATTATTAAATTTTCATATAAATTGTAGAGTTTGAATTCTTAGAGTAAAGTATATATTAAATAGGAATAAAGTTGTAAAGTAATTAAATTTTTGTGAAACATATTGGAAGAAAGGTATGAAGATCAAACTAGTCAATAAAGTGGTGAAGCAATAGTTCAAGGATTAGTGATTTAAATTGAAGTCAACCCGAGGTCAGACATATCATAATTAAAACAATATTGAAAGAATATGTATGAATTCACAAATAACTTTGTTTTTCATTTCTTATATAGTAACTTGTCATTGGATGCTCCTTATTTTTTATTGGGACTTCTTGGTAACTAAATCTCTTCCTTATATCCTCATAATAATTCCCCCAAAATAAAATATTTAAAGTTCAACTATGTTGGAAGTGACTCATAAATAGAACTAGCTAGAGGAGTAGTTTGGTGTCCTGGGTGGTTTTAATATCATGGTTGAGAGTAACTTATTAATAACATTATATGAGTTTGGGTTTTCTCATTTTTCTCTTTCTCTTTTTCTTCTTAGAATCTCATATCTACTATCAAATTGAAAAAATGGATGGTCCAAATTCATTGTTTTATAAAAATATCATTTTAAACATAAATAAATAAGTCTAAACTGTTAAAATCTGATTTACACAATTTATAATTACAACGCATGCAAAATTTAATAAAATTAATTTGTAAAATATGATAATAATAGTTTATAAAATGTTAAATTTAAACCATCTATTAGGTAAAGATTAGATTCTGAGAAGAAAAGGAAAAAAAAAATTATGAGAGTATCCCCTTCCGTTTTCATGAGACCCCATTTTTTTCCTAAAAACATACACACACATAATTATCAAAGTAATTGTACATACATGCATACATAAGGAGGGGATCGGGGGACATAATACGATGATGTCATGCATGCGTGATAGTGAGGTGTGGAAGGTGACAAAATTAAAATTTTAGACACAAGTAATGAAGGAGGCAGGAGAAGGTAAAAAGTGTTCAGAGAATGAAAGGCAAAATAACAATGGGGAGTCGTGTTTCAAGTTATGATCCATGTAACATCATTGGATGATACACGTGTTATCTTTGTAATCATAAGCAATAATAATAGGGAAAAAAATGCTAAAAATGTCCTTCATGACAAAATTTATTATCCAAAAATATTTGCAATTTATTTAGAGACCAATGTGCTACTTATCTTCAATGTATGCTACTCTCTTCTTGAGCTGTACAGGTACAACTTATCTTTAAATACTCATTTCGATATATAATATAAAGCACTTCAAATAATTCATCAAAATGAAAAAAAGATAGTTAACTCGTTAAATATGCTCTAAATTGAAATTTTTTTCCAACTTTACCAATGTTAAATTATGTTTCAAATGAGAGAGAGCATACAAAATATCACATTTAAGCATTAACTGCATACACAAAATTGACAAATAAGCATTAATTACTCTCCAAATGACTTATATTATGAACCAAAACATTTTTTTAGAAAGTGACTTACATTGTGGACCGGAGGAAATATGTGCAAAACAAAAAACATTTACATATAACTACAGTTAAGTTGCACCCCGCTCAAGAGCATGGGTCCATAGATACTTTTGGGCAGTAAACTTTGCAATATAGTATTTTTCAGCAATTAATCTTAATGAACATCATGTATGTATGTATGTATGTATGTATGTATGTATGTATGAGCATATTTTTAAATAAAAATTATTGAATATATTACATTGATGCTTCCTCCTCCTTTTTTCTTTGGAATAGAACTAAATTCCATTAGAGTCAACGGACTTCAAACAAGCTCAAACATTTAGCTTCCCTCATCAAGGCTTCTTCTTGCTTAATAGGTAACAAAAATGTCTTTCTTTTTTGGTCAAACAAAAATGTCTTTCCAAACTATGTGATGAGGATTTTGCTAAGTAGTCAGTAAAATGGTTATGTTCTCTATATCTATGAATAAACACAACTTGTCAATCCTTATATATAAAGAACAGACCTAATGTCACCAATAGTGTCCTTGAAGGGGTGATAGTTATGGCACCTAATGACCAAATTGATACTCCCTTTAGTTCTTATTATAAAGTATCAACTATCAATTCTCACAGACCAATAAAAATAATTAAAAGCATTAAAGTTGTCCTAAAATTCAAATGATTTCCAATATTATCCTTACCAACTACATCAAACTGAAATATTATATAGTATTAATTATTACTCTCTCCCACTATCCTTAATAAATATGGACAGACATGGAAAATAAATTAAATACTCTTTGGAAACTTACAAGTGCTTTATGAAAAGGATTAAAGAGTACTTGTTAGTTGGTATCTTATAATAAGGGCAAGAGAAAGTAGATATCAGTACAACTTGTAGAAATAGCTATATGTGTAAACCCTCGAATCCAACAGAGGAGAGATTATAGCTAAAGCCACATATCCAACGGTCATCGCAAGATTCCTCCACAGCCACTGCTACCATTTTTGAAAATTGATATCCATCAACCTCAAGCTTAATGTAAATTTCAATATGGACCATTTTAGTATGATTTTTAAATTTTTTATCAAAATAATTTATGAAAAATTATTTGAGAAATTTAATGATATATATAATTGAAATTTGAAGATTAGTCCGGTAAAACAATGAAGAAGATATTACCAAAAATGTTACTAAAAACACTTGAGTCAATGGACACTACTTAGATAAGATTTTATGTTTGAATCTTTTTTAATTGAAAAAAGAATCAAGCTAGAAAGCTTCCCCTCATTTAGAATATGAATATATTTAAGGATTAAGGTGCAAATTTAACAACAAAATTTTGTCCAAATGGTGTCTGGCACAAATAAGTTTTGGAAGGGGAAAAAATAAAAATTAAAAATTAAAAATGGTGCAAATTTAACAAAACTGTTAAATTTGACCTAACGACATTAAATTATAAGAGAAGAAAATCTCTAACGGCGTTATGTCAAATTTAACGGTTTTGTTAAAGTTGCACCCTTTTTAATTTTTCATTGTTGTTTTTGCTCCTTTCAAAATTTATTTGTGCCAGACGTAGGATAAAACTTCATTGTTAAATTTGCACCTTAACCCTATATTTAAATATGGGATAGTAAATGATATTGAGTACTACTCCCTTCGATCTTATTTATAAAAGCCCAATAATCAAATTATGTAGTTTAAGAAGGGGGTTAAAATTAGTTAAAAATAATAAGTATGTCTTGAAATAAACTTTCTTTTTCAAGTATGTTCTTATTTATGAGGAGACAAGTAAGAGAGAGAAAAAGAGTAAACATAAATATCACTAACCCTTTAATCAGCAATATATATAATTAATTAGGGGCACAAATGGAAAAGGCTCATTAAATGTTGAAACAATTCTTATCGGACTCTTATAAAAAGGACCAAGACAATTCAAATTTTGGGTTCTTATAAGAAAAAACGGAGAGTATATAGTTATCTCAAAAAATAAAATAAACGTGTTACCTTTAGTATATATCGAAAAGGAAATTATTCACTCTCTTCATCCAGCCAAAGATACTGGTGATTTGTTTATACAAAAACGTATAAATTTTAAAACTAACAATTATATTATTTGAGTAAATTTTAAAAGAGTTTTGTATACTTTAATATTAAAAGATAAAGATAATTTACATGATTAAGATATAAAGAGAGAAGGGGATGGATAGAGTATTTGTGGCCACGGGTTTGAGATTGGGTGTGTATGAATTTCGGGCATACGTGGAATTTGAACGACTCATTGTAGTGCCCACACAAAGCCCAAGCATCAATACAGATTCTAATTATGTTACACAATAAATAGGCCAATAAGAGGAACAGAGAAGAGCACTCTTATGAGAAAAAGTTTTAGAAGGCGGAGAATGTTATTTTGTGTATGTTTTCCAGATAGCTTTGTCCCTCAATTCTATATTCTATGGATATAGTATACGTTTAGTTACATAGGAATAGATATACCTCTTAACGTAGAGTTATATGAAAATAGACATAACTCTTAAATCATAAAGGAAAAACTCTCTTTATGAACACACGTCTCTCGATATTTGCATAACAGCCCTTCTTGAATCGAGTTTAGGCCCTAATCTACCATGAGTGAGCCAGGTATATTCCAATAGTGTTGGTTAAATAAGGTAAAGCAACAATTATTTATTAGTCTTTCTAAAGCAAATTTGATTATGATGTTTTTTAATTTCATTAACAGCATTAAGAGAGTTTGAATTTTTTTTATAAGGTACAGGAAGTAGCCATTACTGATAACTAGATTTGAACTACTTTGTTTATATAACAGGAGCCCTTATTACTTACGTAAACATAAGTCGATAGATTTAACTTTCATTTTTATCAACACTTCATTCTATGCTTCATCTTATTCTTATCAGTGAGTGGAACTCAAATGACTAGCTTTTCATTGTGGTTTATTTAAAAATAGTTTGTTGATGTTCTTGCTGTCCCCCCCCCTTTTTTTTATAGTAAAAAGTTTAGGTAGGTTCGGCACCAGTCCCCTACCAAGGCCAGGGCACGGCTCCAGGGCTCTTTGAGCGCTTACAAGGGACTTACGAGATCGCCTACCAACGAGGTCTCTCCATCGGTCAGAGGGTTCGAACACACTCCCTTGTGATCTGGGTGGCAAGACCTTAACCAACTGTGCCAAACCTCGTTAGTCCCCCCTTTAATTGCTAAAGCTTAGCAAGTCATACTGTCTTCTTGTAGCTCAGTGGACAAAAAAAAAAACCCTATAAGAAATTGCACTACAATTAAGATTTAAAATTTTGAATAAGTAAAATGTATTTTAAAAAATTATATAAATTATCTTTCAGTGTTAAGTGTATACATTTTTTTTTAAAACAATTATATTATATTCTAGTCTAATTTGATGCTGTTAATTTGCATATGCTTTCTAATAACGTAAATATATATTGCTTTTTAATCCTTGAAGATGAAAAAGAATCACATTATAAAACCTATTCTCTATGACTGACTAGACACCAGATATGTGTATCATAAATACAATATTAGAGAAATTTGTCTCCTATAATATAAAAGGAGCAAATTAAAGTAGATAATTTAATTTATTTGGACATATTTTGTTGCTTTCCATAATTACAAATGCACTTTTTGAAAATTCAACACGTATAAATATGTGGAATTGAAATTGAATCCTGCCTCCAACATTGACTTATTGATAAGAGATACACACACACATATGTATAATATAATCGAAACTTAATTGGACCCACTTGAACTCTTCGAGAGAAAGTTGTCTTCTTGAACGCTGATCAAATTTTATGATTCATGAACTCTTTTATTTTAATATTGCTACTGCGATGACCATTTTTTTTTTAATTCAAGTGGTAATTAAATAATTATCTCTGTCAATACGTACGTATTTGTCAACATTGTTTTTCAATTTAGGATTAGATTTGGCGTGCGACGCCGACGAATGACAATATACTATTACTGTTAATATTATATTAATTTTAGTGTTGAGCCTCCTTTTTATCTTGCCGTCCTATACATTAATTTTTTCATAGGATTAATAATTCTTACAATATTTTTTATTTTTTTACATTTATAAACTGCACCAATATATTAGAATGTTATATTGTTACCACCAAATTTCACTTTAATTTTCTCCTCAATGAGATAGGATTGAATATAATTATATATCAGATTGTACCAGTTTAGGGGTAGACAATAATTCAAAACTTTCACAATTAATTAGAGATTAAATTTAAATTGACTTTTTTTTATGTATTAGTTCAAATATAGTTAATTAATTTAAATTATAATTTGATTTGATGCCACCATATCTCTGTATGTTTTGGAATACGTCTTTGATTGTAAAATCTTTAATCATATGAAGAACGTTCCGATCACTAATTCTCTCACTGCGTGTGTTTGTGTGTGTAATCCTAGATTGCTCTGATATATTTAAATTATACTCCCTCTGTTCCTATATATATAAGTTTCTTTTAACCAAATTACGGATTCTAGAAAACAATTTAAATTAGTTAAAAGTAATAAATATGTAGAAAATATAATTTTTTCCAACAATGCCCTTATTTATCAATGAATTTGAGAGATAGTAAAAAAGATAAAATAATGAAAAAGAATGTATGAGGAATAAATTATGTGAGAGTAATTGAGGACAAAATGGGAAAAAATGCATGTATTATTTAAAACAACTCATAGGAGACCTTATATAAAGTGACAAGCTCATTTAAAAAATGGAACCTGATATATAGGGACGCAGAGAATATTTACCTAACTCATGCTTAATTTTGACAAATTGATTAGCAATTGGCAAAATTTAGATTACTTTATGCGCAATGACATTTTAACTAAAATGTGTGTAGATAAACTACGTATAAAAGTTGTAAACTTTGAGAATAAATTATCCTCTATTATTTTGTCTTCAATCAATATGGGTTTGAATTGATTAAACTAAAAGATAGAGTAAACGTAATTTAAATTCTGAGCTGGAAATAAAAGAAGTAATTTAAATTCTCAAAGTCAGCTTGTTGACTTTGGGTTGAACCCATCTATTGGCTCTTGGCTCTAGGACGATTTCAATGTATGAAGAGAAGAAACTTTTTTCCTACCATTTATTTTATTCCATACGATGATGATGATGATGATGATGATGATGATGATGATGATGATATCAAATCTTTAATGATCAAGGAAGTTTGTTTTAAAATTCAAGTTTACTTAAACTTTCTCATGAATCATACCTTTTTTAATAAAAGGGAAATTTTATTAAGGCAATTGTGTGTTTTATATATAGAGAAATATTTCATACATAGAAAGTACTCATGTACTTGAATTCAGGTCTTTCTAGTCAATAAAATCTGAAAAAATTACAGTCAAGTCCCAAGAAAAAAGGGAAATAAAAAAATGGTCTCTTAAAATTATAAAATGAAAAAATAGTCCCATTGACAATTCAAAGAGCGGGCATTGACAACTTCATGGAACCATTTTTTATTTTGCAATTTTAAGGGACCATTTTTTCATTTCCCTTCTTTCTTGAGACTTGAGTGTAATTTTCCCATTAAATTTTTAAATGGAGGCATTTTACTGATTTCTCCTTAAGTAAAGAGACTAATATCTTCCATGCCATAGTAAACCTCCAAGTAAAATAAATAGTTTGTTGTAGATAGATTTTATTTTTTTTTCCAAACAAAATTAATAACTTTAACTACGTACTCCCTCTTGATCCTTGTTATAGGACCCCTTCTCCTTCTATAAGTGTTTTGTGGTCCTAAATATGGAATCCTGCGTAAAAAGTCAAGTCATTAAATTCTTCTTTTTTCACAAATACCCTAATTAATTATAATGTACCATAAAATTCTACCAAATTCTTCTCTCTTTTTTTTTTTTTTTGATACAAAAATTTTTGGAAATAGGTTGGAATCACCCATGATTTAAGGGCAGGGCGAAATCCCCCTTCCTCCTTGGTCATACCAATTTTGGGCAGGATGAGCTGTCAATTACCCTCAGGCGTTTACCAAAGCACCCAGGAGCTAGGATATCTCCCCAAGCGCCGCGACTAGAACCACAACTAAGTGGTACTCCCCAGGGATCGAACACGCTAGCTCCAAATGGTCGCATGTCTCACCCCTTCACCAGTTGAACCCACCGACGATGGGTACCAAATTTTTTTTGGTATAAAGATAGTATTCCCTCCTTTTCTTATTATAAGAAACTTTTAACTGAATCTTGTGATTCGAAGTGATGGTTAAGAAAAATAAGTGGCTCAAAATTGTAACCTGTTTTGTTTAAAATACCCTTATTTATGAGGAGATAGAGAGTAAGAGAGAGAATAAGGAAATTATTATAATAAGAAGGATTGTAGAAGAGAGAGTATAAGAAAAAAAATATGTTAGAAGTAAAGGTCTTTGGGGGGTTGTGAAAATTTATTATATTAACATTAAATAGGGGTAATTAAATAAGGGCAAAATGGGAAAGTAAGAAGTAAGAAAATAGAACATTCTCTGAATGTTTCTTATAATATGGAACGGAGCATGTGTGGCGGTTGTCTCTTAATTATAATATGGAACCAAGGGAGTATTATATAAGAAAGATATTAATGGTTATTAAGATGGATTGATTTTAATAGGATGATAATATCATAAAGTAGTACTTCTTTTGGTTTACAATATAAGGCACTTGGAGAGTATAATTAATGCTTATTTGTCAATGTTACGTTACTTGTGTAGTTAATGGTTAAATATGACTTTTTGTATATTCTCTGTCATTTGAAACCAAATTTATTACAAGTAAAGCTGAAAAAAAAAAAATTCAATTTAAGGTATGTTTAATGAGTTAACTATTATTTTTTAATTCTAGTGAATTACTTAAAATGCCTTATATTATGAACAGGAGGGAGTAATAATTTTCTACCATTTTAATTATACAAACTACTTTTAACTCATTTTCTTAATCCTTGTGAAATAGTTAGAAGGGTTCTATATTATGGATTAGAGGGAGTATTTTTTATCCTGGTGAAGTTGTTGGAAGTGTTTTATAAAAAAGATAGAAGGGAGTATACAATATTTGATATCCATGGACTACTTAACATAATTAATTTGGCTATCAAATAAAAATTTATTTATTCTTGTTGGAATATACCTAGTCCACCTTTGGTGCACTAGGACACAAGCGCAATGCAAATGGAGGCTGTTGTATAAATATGGATATAGTGTTTACCTAATAGTTCAAAAGTTATAATTATTTCCATATAACTGTACGTTTAAGAGTTATGTTTATTCCCATGTAACCGTACGTATAGGATATATAGGATATGGAATTGAGAGAGTAAAGAATCTGAACAATATAATATACAATAACACTCTCCACTCTCTTAAAAGGTTTTTATCATAAGAGTTCTTTATTCTCTTTCTTTATATGGTGAATTTGTTCTATAACGTAATTGGAGTCTATATCAGTACTCAATAGGATTTCAAGGACACCCAAAATTCTTATAATTCTTAATAGATGAAGAGATAATCCTAATCTAGACATGCTTTGATTGTAATGATTATCTATATACAATATAATATAAAGCAGAAATTAGGGTTTGTTTCCACTTGGTGAGAGCAATCCTTATCGGTATTGATTGAATAAGATGACAATGGGACATGCGTTTACATTTCACACGCAGAGATCTCCACACTCTCAAATTCCAAAATAAAGAAAGAAAGAAAGAGAGTAGAGAGAGAAACTGTGTGTGTTTAAGTTTAATGATTGGTTTGTGGACTAAACGAAATGTCACCAAACTAATCAACACATTATTGCTTATAGTCCACACATAACATAGCAAAAGGGTTGACGGTGTGGAGGGATTGACCCTTTTGTTCATTAATCAACTCATTCCTAATTCCTTCGAGTCCACACATGCCTATGGTGGGTCCCACCTTACTATTATTTTTAGACCTCTTTCAAATCTCTTTTTTTTCATTTTCAAGTCTCAAGTAGATTGATTTCCACCCTTTTGACATTCCAATTAATTAGTATAGATTTGGAATTTATAAGTAGTGGATTCATGAAGAGGCTGTAAGAGTTAATCCCAATTGTCTGTTCATAACTCGTTATTTTATTTGGATAAGATGAATTTTTAATATTTATGAGTCTTCCCTCTTATCATAAACGTATGAGCTACATAATTAATTTACATATATTAAAGAAATTAGTTAAGTTGGTTTTTTATAATAATTGTGTGTTAGTTTTTCTAAAATATCACAATTTAACAATTGTCTCCATTGATGAAAACACCCTGTAATATATATATATATATATATATATAGGAATGTTTGAAAAAAAAAATTATAAATTTGGAAGACAAAGTGAATTGAAGCCTTATATTTATAATTAAAACTAAACTCTTAACTAGTTCCTATATTTAATATTAGAGAAATAAATAAAATTACATTGCGTACAGTTCAATCCTATTCGTTTTACTTTGACAAAAACACTAGTGTGGTTTTATTTAGGGCCATTTTTCAAGCCATGTTTTTCTTATCTATTATTTCGACCACACGGCTCATTCACAATATACGCAACGTGGACTTTTTTGCTAAAGTAGCTGAATGCGATCATCACCACATCATAGGGTGACAATTCTTTGGAATTAAATGTTTGAAGGGTCAATTTGATTAATAACAATATGATTTTTAATATTAGATTTAACAAAATAATTCTTTTTGAGTTTTAAATATGGATTAGCTCTTTCAACTTTTTTATCGACCTAGTTTAAATTCAAAACCTTCGATTCAATATATTGGATTTCTTTTACTCAACTCAACTATATTGTGAATGGTCTAATTATGTCAATTTTTACTCTCAATGGATGCAAGCATTATTTTGATTGTTTCACATTATATTAATTGATTGTAGTTGATAAAAAGTAAGAATTTGACCTACTTATTCTATTTAATTTCTATATGTCATTATTTATCTTATAAATGTTATTCTTAGATATAATAAGTATTGTGTTCTTTTCCGTCTTATATGGCCACTTCACACTTCCTTCCCAAGTCTTTTCAATTGACGTGCTAGTTAATTAGCAACTTTAATTAAAAATATAAGAAAGAAGAAATATAAATGTAAAACTCTAAACAAAAGATTTATGGATATTTGTTGTAGATTTCTTTGGATCAATGTCGCTTTTCTTAAAATTGTATAGATGACATTAACTTTTGTGATTGTAAACGAGGGATCGATCAAGGAGTGATTGCTAATTTGTTAAGCTCTTGAGGGGGGGGGGGGGGGGGAAAGACGAGACACTGGCAAAAGGACCAAATAATGTTCATCTTTAGATACTTATAGACATATAACGTTAACAGGATTAATGAGCCACTGGCAATGAAAAAAAAAAACTAATAAATATGGGTTATACCTAGCCCACCCTTTGTGGGTTAGGTCACAAATCCAATGCAAATGGGGTTTCACGAGAATACTGAGAAGCATGGGTTAACAGAAATAGTTTTCTCTTAAGACGATCATGGGATATAAGGGGATTTTGAGGGAGTTAGTTTTGAGATGGATGATAACTCCTACAAAATTCTAGAACTCTACCTATGTTCTCTCTCGATTCTCTTCCTCTCTGATGGTGGTGACTTTGCTATGTAACATGAATGGAGTCCGAATCGGTGCTCCGATTTCATGTTGATACTTCAATGAGTCAATCATATTTCAAGTACGGTCAAAATCCTTCATAAAAAAAGCATGAGTAGGAGTTTCATAATGGTCTTTGGCTAGCTAACCAATGCGCTCCCCGCAAGCGCCCGCACCGTAGCTACAATAGATGGCTCCAAAGCTAGGTTTGTCCGTATCCACCTTTTGTTTTCAATTGTGAATGTTCTAGAGAAATGTTATGTTTTGATTCTAAATTTTAACACACGTTATTATTCTTATAAGCATAACAAAGTCAAAGACAAAATGTTCTATTTGATGTTGTGGCTACAATTGAATATCATAGATGAAAAGAGAAGCTTTAGAGCGTTTTATGATATCCAGATTCTCATCCATATAAATTCTTATAAAGTTAGGGCTTTGTTTAAATTAACATTGACAAAAGTGATTTTCATCGCAACTGACTTTTACATACAGAAGTTTGTGTAAAAGTTAATTAGTGTAATGTCATTTATATTTGGATAAAATTTTATATAAAAAAAAACTAGTTTGAAAATTCATTTTCAAACTTAATTATTTAGATGATATATTAAAAATTCATTTTCAAAATGTTCAATATGCAGAAAAGTTAAAAGCCAATACCCAGAAGTTAAAAGAAGTTGATTCAACTTTAAAGTGACTTCTGGGGGAAAAAATGAGCTGTCCTTAAAGCCATATCAAACATAATTTTTCATCTAACTAAGTTTTTTTTTGGGTCCCAATTGACTTATGAGGCTATCTAACGCTGTCTCAGACAAACACTTAAAAGCCGGAACAGCTGTGAAGTTGAATCTTGTCTTCCAAAAAAAAATTAAGCACGTTGATATATGGATTGTTATATCTTAGAAGATGCAATACCGTGTAGGATCCTACTTCCTATTTGTTGTATAAATTATGTAAATGTTTTTATTACCATATAGATTTTGAAATAACATCAATTCAAAATTGATGATGTTAAACTCAGGATCATGTTTTCTTAGACCCTTCCAAGAGTCTAATTTAATTTCTATTTTTTACCGTCCGTGACGGTTATACTGCTCTTGCATATCCATGTTATGGTTTCATACAAATTGAATATACAATATAATGCCAATTTGCCTAAAAGAAACAATGATAAGTGGACAACATTGGAGGAGTTATTTTAAGAAATATAATCTTAATTCTTTGTGATGGCTTTCTGCTGACTTAATTCAACAGATTTCGTGACAATAATTAAGTATCTTAATTGTTTGTATGTTTCCTTTTTGTTTGGTACTGTTTCTACTTCCCTATTTTCTATGAAGTTCTGGTGAACTACTGATATTAATTACACATATATTTTAGGGGGGGAAACGGGAAGGTTAACTAAAGATCATATATTTTTTAAACTCTCAAGTACCGTTCCTTTCATTATTTAAATTATTATTGATATGCAAAGTTGGGAAGGTTCATTCATTTTCTAGGATTGAGTTTATTAGTATGTTCTTGCCTTTATTTGTTCCACCTAATCTAGATATTTAATCTAGATCTCGGATTAATAAAGTATTTTTGGCTTTATTAATTTGGACTCATTTATTTACTGAGTTCACCTTGTTGCTTGAGTCAACTACATACACACGCACACATATATGGATGTGTATATATATGACTTCATCATGAGGTTTTCAAAAATAAAAACTATAAGCAAGATACTTAAAGCTTCATCACAATTTCCCGGAAATGCAAGCGATGTGGATAAAGATTTAACAAGATGAAGAAATAAATTTTGTATATCAAGTTGTGGGTCACGCTTTTAACTATTATATGATTTCGTATCAATTGCTTGAAGAACAAAAGTGGTAATATATATTACATATTTTCGCTTCTGTTTTAAAAGTAAATGATACCATAATCATTACTACTGAAATTGCAATATATGGCTGTTATTAATTGCCCTATGTCATGGTTTCAAGCTGACATATATGTGGACACTATAAAAGCTCGGCGCAGATTTATTATGGTTCCGAACCATTATTTATTCTGGACCTATTATAACAGTTATAATATAACACCCGTTATGTATTGAGGTTTGGTGAGACCATGATCTACCCATTGCTGTGATAATAATTAACTGACAAACGTAAATAGTCATCATAATATATGGTAATGTTTGCATAATACATAACGGTCTTATTTTACAACCGTTATTTGTTCAGTAATATACATAATGGTTTGTATATAAGAATCGTGACTTTTAATAAACTTAATAATGATCTCACATAGACAACCGTTATGAAATAAGTACATATATAATGGTTTATAGAAAAGTACTGTGACCATTTATAATATATGGTGGCTTTTATATAATAACCGTGCTATGTGGATATAATACTTTTCAAGTGAGAGTTTTTGAGCTAGTTGACCTTCTCTATATATATAACAAAACAACAATGCCTCCAACATCGTGTGGCTATGCAATTTGTCATGACATTCCAGGCTTTATAGAGAGAATCAATGGCAACTATTGACGTATATAAGTGATGATGTAACTGGTGACCTATATATAATTGTGTCTCTTCACATGAATTAACCCATGAAAAGCAAAGGACTCTAGGGAAAAACATATACTCCAATCAAAAAAGGTGAAGCGGTATGCAAACCCTTGAACTCAAGGGTCTGCATAACCCCTGCGCCCTTTCTAATAGGGTAATTTGTTTTTTTTTGCCATCTTCCTTTGCTTTCCAAGCTTAATTGCTAAAGAGATATAAGATATAGATGAATACTTACATTATTATATATATGAATCAGGAGTAGTATGATTGATTCTAGCCACAAAGCTTAGAAAATATTGATCCATCCAAATTGTATGGCTAACTGATGTTAGAAGTACTACTCTATTATATACGTAGAGACGAGACCAAATAACTCAGAAACTCCCCCATTGAAGAGTCTATGACTTATCACAATGTTGAATGATATAGCTTTTAACTTGATGCCACCTGCTCAATAGAAACACAAGAGAGGAACCTTCAGTCAGAGCAATATGAGATTTCCAAAAAACAAAAACATAACTTCACAACATTAATTTCAATGTCACCTAAACTAGTTTATTCATAGAGCTTGTTCATGTATAACTCTCGGTACATCTAAACTAGTTTATTCATAGAGCTGGTTCATGTATAACTCTTATCGATACAAATGAACTAGTTTATTCATCACAACCTATTGAACTTCTTGAAGTAACTTCCAGAGATATGGATACTTCCAAAAAAGGAGATATATTTTCCTTAGGGATCGTATCTCTAGAAGTTACTTCAAAAAAGATCAATAAAGTAGGAACCTTTAGACAAGGCAGTGGGTTGACAACTTCCTATAACAAGAAATGAACATCTGATCAGAGCAATAATAGGTTTTCCAAAAACAACATAACCTTGCAAAAGCAAGTTAATGTCACCTAAAATGCTTTATCGCATCGTAACTTCACAACGGCATCTAAGTCGAACAAGAAGAATAGAGCATCAAAGGAATGCAACCTAGCTAGGGCTCACAAATGACGAAAATGCAAGTTAGAGCAAGCAAAAGTAACTCGCTCGGCAATTGCTGAGACAAGTGTGAAGGTATATTGAGAATTAAGACGAATGCTTTTTATGGTGGGGCTCGACTGAAAATGACTCTCGACACCTGGAAAAGACAACAGGTGTATTAAGGTTACGATGTTGGAGGGTTTTGTTTGAATAGATTAAGTGTCAAGTGTGTTCTGTTTCATACGCTTAAATAGAAGAGGAATGGTAGGGTTTTTTGAGTTGTCATGTTAAAGACTTTACGTAATAGTTGTATCGATAAAATTGTTATTTATTTGCTAATATTGATCATAGTTCTTTGTTAATAACTATGAGTTATGTTATTCTTTTAACAAATACATATATCACGGTTATTAGTTAATAACCTTGAGGTATGTTTTTTTTTTAAATTTTTTGGGTAGCTAGTGCAAAGATAATTACATTTTATATTTCATAAAAATAAAACCAAAAAAAATCACCCTTCGATTACTAGTTGCTTGATAGATGATCTAAAGTCTGTTGCAAATTTTGGAACTTTTGTTTCATTCAATTTGAATAATCAAAAGTTCTGTAAATTCATAGCAAACCACACATCATCATGCTACTCATCACCAAAGGAGTGACCTGGATCATTTGGGTATGTCATGATCATGGTGGCCAATCCTATACTCATCAATAATGAGATTGGCCTTTCTATTCATACTTGACAAACATCCAATCAGCCTCCTCACTGCATGGTCAATGCATTCTACATGCTACATCATTGCCTCCACCTGCAGAGGCGGAGGTGGAGGCAAAGGTTGTAGAGGAGGAGAAGGGGGAGAAGGAGGTGGTGGTGGTTATGGAGGAGGGGAAGGAGGTGGAGGAGTAGGATGACGACATGGATTTTCTAGCCAGTCTTTAGTATGGTGTTTCATCTTTTGGTGATTGAAAGAACTAATGTGGACAATAAACATAAGGAAATTGGGAGTTTACATAGATTGGAAGTGACGAGTTCAAACCATCATTACACATATTGGAAGTTAAAGAGGAGCAATTGTACACAGTGGTATGTAATTGTTCACTACCGCAAGTGCACGGATCGCGTCAAGTAATAAAGTGATAAGTGAGATCGTTCCCTCGAGGATTTGAGTAACAATTTAGTCAAACAATGGGCTTGATGTGTTTGATTAAGTTGAATCAAAACAAAATGGTGAGTGTGAGAAAAACAGATTCAAAAGATATGTTGATAACAACTAAAAAAAGTACTGAACAAAATATGCTTCTTGTGAATTCAATCAATTAGAGTAAACCTAGGATTGTTCGTTTCCTTTGTATATCATAAACTCAATCTACTTCCTCTTCGATATTACTGTTTATGGAATATATATATATATATATATATATGTCAGTCTAAGGTTCAATAGCCATTGGTTAAGCTCTCTCAAGTCATAACCAAACTTATATCCTCCATTAAGATACACAATCTCTTGCTGCATTTAAGGGAAAATAATCATTAAACAACCTCCTTACTTTGACAATGCTAGGTTAATAACTATATCTTTATGTTATTAACAACCCATCCATTTAACTCTTTAAACTTTAAGTCTAGCATAACTCTACCCACGTTCTTCAATTAGATTAACTCTCTCAAGCTTAATCTAGTTGAACATGTTATTCATAGTGCTAGCAATTCATGAATATCAGTGAAAACAGGGAAGAATTAACACATATATACCATTAGCTACGAAGAGGAAGAAGAATTCAAGTTTAATCCATACAAAAGTGTAGAACGATCCTAGAATGAAAGACCTAGCTACTCATGTTCAAAAACGGATTACAAATAGCAGGATTAAATGTAGCCATATCAGAATCACAGTGGAGAAAGGGAATGAATACAGAAAAATTAAGAAAACTGGAGTTGAAATCTCTTCCAATCTTCAATCCCACTTGATTCTCCTTGATTTCTAGCAGATCCCAGCTCTCAGCACCTCTCCAGCCGCCTTTGTCGGTCTTTCCAAATTGGGAATCCCCCTTTCAAACCCTGGGTTTTGCTTTTTATAGCTCTTCAAGTGTCAGAACGCACAGCATCATTTGCGGGGGTTGGCCGCGGCCAGCCATTCTGTGGGCCGTGGCCAACAAGCTTAGTTCATATGTGGGCCGCGGCCCATGAGTTGGTTGGCTGCGGCCAATAAGCCTCTGACCTCCTGTTGCTTTGCTTGGCCGTGGCCCATGAGATGACTGGTCGCGGCCCATGCCTTTCTGACCTCCTATTGTTCATCTTGGCCCCAACCCATAAGATGGCTGGCCGCGGCCAATGACTTTCTGTGCTGCTGTTGGTTCTTCTTGGCCATGGCCCATGAGATGACTAGCCGCGGCCCATGAGATGGTTGGCCGCGGCCAGGCTCCTTACAGAGTGCATCTTCTCTTTTCTGCCTTGTTCTCCTCCCAGCTTGCTTTCTCCTAGAATAGTTGATGGCTTCAACTTCCTTTGCTTCCTTTTCACTGCGTGTGGCTTCCTATGGGCTAGCTATGACTGAATCTGTATTAGTTTACACAAAGGACTCACAAACATAGTTAGGCATTCATAGCAGTTAGTGAATAATGTCCTCCACAATTGCAATCTGCTGAGCATAGCATGAGAACAACACATTTCATCACTTTAACACTCTCGAACGCTCACTAATACACCCAAAGTGAGGTAAAACAGGATGAAATGTGAAATTCTAACAAGCATTTCATGAAGTTAACAGTAATGAAAGGATGCTTGGTTCTCATGCGAATCATCAAAGAATGAAGAAGTACAAAGTATTCTCATAATGAGCATAGGGAAGGGAAAAGGTTTAGATCGTTTAGTTGACGGTCATTTAAGAGAAATCATTATGTTGTTTTTCTGATAGGAATTGTAAGACAAGTCGTTTGTATGTTCATTAAATGTTTCATGATAGTTTTACCGTAAGAACCATCAGACATTATATGATGATTATAAAGTATACAACTATTATGTATTTGCATAGTATTCTAGTAAGTGGCAGTTGTTAATTAATAACCATAATGTATATACCTTTTTTTAATTTTGGTGGTTGATTATGCAACTACTATTTTACAACAATAAAAAGAGAAAGTAAATAAAAAAACTAAAAATAAAAAGTTATAGAGATGTTTTAAGAATATGATGCATCATCAGATTCTTCATTCTCCAGTAACTTGTCCACCTTCTCATGCAAAGAGCAAATGAGAGAGGTGAGTTCCTTCAAGGCCTAGTCTATTCATCCTTGCTCTCTCAAGTAAACGTAGACCATATGATGGAGCTCGTAGTTTGCATGGACAAGACCTTCAATACTTGTTGGTGAAGAGAGTTCATCTTTTGGGTTTTTGCCAGATGATGAATCAGAAGTTCTCTTGTGTTTGACCATGATGTTTTGTTGAATCAAAAGTTGGCTTTGAGAAGTTGAAATAGAAGTAGAGAAGTGGAGTACGGTTTTCAGATGTTTATATAAAGAAGGTTTCGTGGATTATTGAGCCGTCGTGTCTTTTAGTATTTTAAGATCATTATATTTTATAAATGGTGACTGTTAATTCTTAATAACTATTATGTATTTGAGAATTTTTTTTTAATTTATTGGTGTATACTATTAATTGCATAATCAACCACAATATTAATTTAGAACCATTAAGTATGCTAGTAAAAATACTTTATGGTTCTTAATTAATAATCTTGAATTATTTCTCCCTCCTCCGATGATGTGAATAAGGATGAGGACAATGAAGAGGAGGATGAATAGGATGATGAGTTGAGTTCACTACCTTCCTTTGTTAACCACATGAAATTCATGTCAAATTGGCACACTTAGTGTAATGCCCAAAATTTTGATTAAAGGCTAATGAGGATTACTATGGATATTTGTAAATTTAAATTGGAATTATTATGTGTTTTGTGGCAATTTCGGTAAATATGCCAAAATCAGAAAAATTGTCGGGTAATTAGTCAGTGATTAATGAGAAAATTAATTACTAACTAATAAGGAATGAGATGTGTAACTAAATGGCTAATGGAGTGGTTAAAGTAACTAATTAGTTACTTATTTAAGGAGAGCCAATGGGATGGTGACATGTGGCAAGAGGAAATTATGATTAGGTGTGTGAGAAAAGTCAAATGGCATTTTAATATAATTTCTTTCTCTCTCCTCCTCCATCCTTTTTGCTAGGCAGCATGGCTAGGGGGAGTATTATCATCATTTCACTCCATCTTCAACCTCTCTTCATCTCTCTCCAAAACCAACAGCCATTGTGAAGGAAAGGGAAGAAGGAAAAGCTTGTGATTGAGGTAAGTTAATGACCTCTAATGCCAAAACTCTCTTCTCTAAAGTTGATCCTTGAGTAATAAGCTTTCTTTTGATGGTTCTAGTTTCTCCATTGGTGTTGATTTGTGGCCACAAGGAATTGTGGAGGTTGGAGAATCAAGAAGTGTCTTTGAGAAGGTTCATAAGGTAAGTAAAATCAATCCTTCTATCTATGTTTTGTGCCAAATGGTTTGGTTTGGAATTTCTGGGATTTTTGGCCTGATTTTTAAAATTAAGGATCATGGTGTTTTTTTATGTCATTGGCATGAAAATGGTATCTTGTAATGATTTTTGGATAAATAGATTTATTTGAGAATGAAATGGTATCTTTGGAGATTTTGGAATTTTGGTGTTGATTGTAGCCTATGACCAAAGCATGATAATGGAATAGGAATTTGATGATTTTGATGTTTCCATTGGATTCCTTGAGTGATTTTATGTGGGGATAGCTTTGGTTGAGAGTTTGGGACCATTGGAAACATTTGGGTAAAAATCTGAAAGTGTTGTCATACCCTCTACGTTTTCTGGTTCTGATAAGCATCACTCGAGTGATCTGGGGTCCACTCGAATGCGGGATGAACATCACTTGAGTAGTGATGGGTTCCACTCAAGTACGGTAGTGCAATTTTCTTTTCAGCTCTCTGTGTTTCTGTTGCACTTCTGTGGTTAAAGGCAAGAGTATACCTTAACACTTGCGAGTGTAAAGCCGTCGCTTGAGTGCTTTGTGTTCCACTAGGGAGCTCCTGATCCTTGAAAACTCTTGTGCTCTCAAGTCCTCACTTTTTGTGCTTCACTTCCTGGTACTCGAGTAAGCATTTGGCTATCACTCAAGTATGGCTTTCTGGACTCGAGTGTTGCAATCATCTGAAACTTCTTATGCTCTCGAGTATACACTCGCTGTCCTTCACTCTCTAGTGTGAGTGTTAAGCCGTCACTCGAGTGCTATGTGTTCTACTCAAGAGCTCCTGATCCTTAAAAACTCTTGTGTTCTCGGGTCCTCACTTTCTGTTCTTTACTTCCTGGTACTCGAGTGAGCATTTGGCTATCACTCGAGTATGGCTTTCTAGACTCGAGTATTGTAGTCTTCTGAAAGTTCTTGTCCTCTCGGGTATACACTCGCTGTCCTTCACTCTCTAGTACCCAAGTGTAGACCGTACCATCACTTGAGTGAGGTCTTTTTCACTCGAGTATCCGTATAATATCACTCAAGTGGGCCATCTTCACTCGAGTGTCTCAGTGAAAAATAACAGTTTTTGTGATTCTAAAAGAGGATATTTGGGATAGTTCTTCCAACCCTTTAGGACTTCTGTTAAGAGTATTTAAGGACTCTTAAAGAGCAATAATGATAACCAATCTAAGTACTGTGAAGTAAATTAAGTATTGGAATAGAGAATGACTATTCGTCCTTAATTATGAATTATAGGATTTGACATTTTCCCTACTCGGGAGAGACCATCGCCAGAGCACACACGGAAGGACCAAGGTAGTGACTTTTCTCTCATGTTGTGTATGATGCTTGGCATGCATGACTCATCATTATGTGTTGTGTAAATCTTTGGTATGAGGCCATTGTGTTATCTCCTGTAGTGCATTACAGCGTGAGCAATTCAGCATGAGCAGTCGTAGGGGGTGATGGTTATCACACCTACCCCTGTCGTTGTTTCTGCCGTTGTAATTTCCAGGGATGTGTTGTGGAATCATGGATTCCTGTTTGAGTATCCAGCCAGTGTGGCTGTGTGTGTATGTGAAATATTTTATATGGATCTCAGCTGTGGTGATATATGTGATATGATCATGTGATTGTCCAATACAGCATGAGCACTTCAGCGTGAGTAAATGTAAGGGTGACATGAGTCATACCTACCCTTGCCACTGTAACTGCCATTGTAGTTGCTATGTGTTGTGCGATGATTTGCTTTCATGCTTTGTTGTTGTGCATACTATGAGTGATTTTTTACTACGGGAATTCCTTAGAATCTCACTCTCCTATAAACCAAATTTTTAGACAGGGCCAAAGGATCTAAAGGAAAGCGGATGACGAAAAGCGGTTAGAGCTCCGGATAGGAGTTTCATTTTGGGAATATTTGGTTATCATCTTGTAATTTTTGGATATATTATTGGGAAACAATTGTATATATTTGTGGTATGGCATAGTTTTGTGTAATCCCCAACTGAAAAGGGAAAGAGATTATGGGCATTATGCCTTGTATAAACCCTTTATTAATCAATGGAACTCGAGTGTGTCGGGAATTTATGTTGTACTCTGATATGTATGAATGGAATCAATGTGTACAGGCCATTTATGTTTAAAATGCGAGTATGAGACCATTGTGGATCAGGTGTTGTAAAATTTTTTAAAAACCCTGATTTTTGGGAAATTTTATTTTGTCTAAGTCCCAAATCATACATGGTCTCTAATTCAAACTTAATTACGTTTTACAAACTAATCTCGGCCTTGATGGAGATGGGGGTTACACTTACCCTCAATTTATCACACTTTTTGGTTGATTAATGGATATATGGGGAGTTAAGTGTAAAAGAAATGTGCTTAGTGAGTATTTGGTTAAAAAGGGCATAATTCTTTAATAAATGTGAATATTTTTCTATCACCCTTTAGTTTGTATAGACTTTCTTGTGTTGATAGGATAACATTTAAGGCACACAAAGGTTCATTGGAAGAGTAAATCGATTATTAAGAAGTTGGGAAGAAGAGTAGAATGCCACTGTACCATGGAACAAGCTAGAAGAGATAAAGAAAAGTGCTTGGCTGCAGCCAAGAAATCAGATGCCTACAGCCAGATGACCTCCAAAAGCTTTGGGGCTATCGCCAAACAATAGACAGAAGCATGACTGACAAACTGTGGCTGCAGCCAAGAAATTCCTAGCCACAACCAAAAACTAGCCAGAAGGTTTTTGACCGGGGCCAAGATATTTTTGGCTACAGCCAAACACAAGCCAGAAACTTTTGTCCTACAGCCAGAAATTTTTTGCCACTGCCAAAGGAGCCTAAAATGCAGTTTGGCCTCAACCAAGGAATTTCTGGCAGTAGCCAACGGCCGTAATAGCAACTATGCATTTTGATTTCTAGGGGTTTTAAAAGGCTAGATTCTGATATCTGGGGGAGAGCTCGACATTCTGAAGATTGGAGAGGCGGCTAAAGAGCAATTGCAAGCTAAGGAGTGGAGCTTCTAAAGGAAAATCAAGTGGGGATTAAAGATTCAAAGAGATTCCAGCTCAATTTCCCTTGGTTTTTTTGAATTCTTTCCCTTTCTCCTTTCTGTTTCTATATGGTTGTAATAACTTTGTATACCTGTGGCTCTTTGTTGAGCATAAGTAGCTAAGATTTTCATTCTAGGATTGTTTTGAACATTTGTATGGATTAAAACTTGAATCCTCCTGTCTTTTAGTATCTAATGGCATATATATGTTGATTTTACCTTGTATTCACGCTATTTGTGACAGGCCATCACTTTAGATGATTTGTTCAATTAAATTAAGCTTGAGAGAGTTAATTTAATTATAGAACTTAGGTAAAATTATGCTAAACTTGAAGTTTAGGAATTAAATAGATGGTTTGTTAGTAACATAGAGATATAGTTACTAGCCTAGCATTGTCAAATTAAGGTTGTCGATTAATGAATATTTTCTCTTAACTGTAGCAAGATATTGTACATGTTAATTGAAGATATAAAGTTGGTTTTGACTTAAGAAAGCTTAATCAAATGCTTGTGAATCTTAGACTAACATATATATCTCGTGAAAATACTCTTGGAGAGGAAAATCATCAAGTTCTATGAAATACAAAGGGGATGAATAGTCTTAGGCTTATTACAAACTATAAAGTCGCAAAAATCAGTTTTTTATTCAGTAATCCTTAGTTTTCAAACATATAGATTTTGAAAATCCTTTTGCTACACCAATAATATGTTTTGGTTCAACTTAATTGAATTCACCAAGCCTATTGCTTGACCAATTTGTTACTCAAATCCTCATGGGAATAATCTTACTTATTACTTTATTACTTAGCGCAACCTGTGCACTTGCGGAGGCGAACAAGTTTTTGGCGCCTTTGCCGGGGATTGGTTTAACAAATCCTTTAATCGACCTTAAGCTTGTGATAGTAGACTTCACTTTAGCTCTTAGTTAAAGTTACAATTTTTCTTTCCTTCTTTTCTGTGTTAATTTTTGTTTTAGTTTGATACTTGCTTGCTTATTTCTCTTGTAGGTACCATCTTAGTATATGCAACACTTGAATCTAGATGGATTGATAGTGGTACATGACGGATTGCCTCGCATTGACAAAGAGACTGACTCTGCATCTGAAACTATGGTAGATGATGAATAAAATAGGGCTACCATCAATGACTTTGCTAGCCAGAATATGCGAGGTGCTCAATCTTGCATTTGAATGCCAGAAATAAAGGCATATACTTTTGAGATCAAGCTAGTCATGATCACAATGCTACAAATGCATGGGATGTTCCATGGTCTTTACAATGAAGATGCCAACAAGCATTGATGTACTTCTTGGAAGTGTGTAATTCCTTCAAGCAAAATAAAGTTCCCCAAGATGTGTTGAGGCTACGACTATTCCCTCTCTTTCTACAAGGAAAGGCTAGAGATTGGTTTAACAATCTCCTGAAAAGATCTATCAACTCTTGGGATGATCTTAAGGCTAAGTTTATAGCTCAATTTTTTTTTCTGATGATAAATCTACTGAAGCAAAGGATGAGTTTTTGAGCTTTAGACAACATCCAGATGAGCATCTTTATGTTGCTTGGGAGAGATACAAGATGTTGATGAAGGAATGCCCTAATCATGAGGTGGACAAATGGGTGGTAGTCCAAATCTTTTGTACTCACCTTAATCCTCAATCTAAGGCAATGGTTGATTCTATGACTAATGGAGGTTACCGGAATGTTCCTGTTAATGAGGTGATTCAGCTTTTAGATCAACTATCGGCAAACAACACTCAAGATAATGATAGGAGGACTACCCAAGCCATACCTACTACAAAAGAAGACTCTTCATCACAAATTGCAACTATCTTATCCTCTTTAAATAAGCGTTTTGATGTGCTAGAATCTAAAGTGCAAAAGAGCACTTCTCACGATGTGCATTCTATTCATACCACTACTATTGTATGTGATTAATGCAATGATGTCCACACGCCTAACTATTGTCCTCATTACATGGCTTCGGAATCTGTCAACTACATGGGCAAGTTTCGACCTTCTCAAGGAAACCCATATTCATAAACTTACAATCGTGCTTGGAGAGCTCATCCTAATTTCTCTTGGAGCCAAGGTAACACTTTGAATCCACCATATGAGTCTACTTCGGGTACAAAGCCTATTCCTCTATCGGGTTTTCAAATGCAATTAAAGCAAATTCCTATTAAGGAAGAAGAGTCTAAAAAGGATAAGATGCTAGCTTAAATATTGTCCAATATGTAACCCCCTGCCGTAATTATATCCGAAATACGTGATTAAAATGAAATAGAGACCAATAAAAAACAAAACTTATTTAAAATCCCATCTTCACGATAGAGTTTTCACAGATAACTTTCGAAATCTAATTTACCCGATCTCATATTCAATTTCGAATACAATTACATCACACGGAATATCACATTTATACAAATATCAGAGTATACAACAATATCATCCCGGCAACTCCCAAGTTCCTTTTATTAACTCAAAGCCTTACAGGGCATATTCGCCCCTATAAGCCCTCATATGGGGATTACACAAAGTCTTCTCAAATACACATCTCAAATACATATCCGAATACATACTCAAATATACATCCATATCATATATAATTATCCCAACATCTATGATAACCAACTACCAAACTCAAATACTCTAAGGAGTCTTCACCGTCCTTGAATGCCTGCACCATCCTCACTCTTCCTTCCCTGTCTATAATGTTGATAAGGGAGGGTGAGATTCGAGAGAATCTCAGTAGGAAACAAATACCAAAATGCATGCATGATAAGTGTATAATACATGACATGCTTGCAATACATATCACATGCCCATACCATGACACATTTCATTGCTCAATGTTTCAACAACACACTCATGGCCATAGCATGAATAGAAACAGAGCTTCAAACATCATATATGTTCCACATAATCAAGCAAAGCAATAACATGCATCAACACATTAACACAATATCATATACAGGCAAGGAGGTAAGTTCCCTACACTCTTTCCACGTATGCTCCAGCTTCGCTTACTCGTGATCAGAACGAATACTGAACCACGATCAGGGCGAACATCAACCCTATAATCAAAGCAAGGACATAGGGTTATTCTCTATTCCAAAACCTTACTTCCATATCACTTAAAGTTGGTTACCATTTATGACCTTTAGGTGGCTAATCAAAGCCTAAACATATGCCTAAAGGCTTGGGAAACACTTGACCAAAGATCACCTTTTAAAAGTTCAAAATGCTGATTTTTGGGGGTTGGCCGCGGCCCACAAATCCACTGGCCGCGGCCAAAAACTGTCCAGAAACATTTGGGCTGGGGCCAAGAAAATCCAGTTTCTTGGCTGAACTTCCAAAACTCATAACTAATTCCACAAAAATCGAAATGAGGTGATCCTAAAGCCAAATGAAATCTATTCAAGTCCTCTACACAGGAAAAATATTGGCCTTTACTAGAAATCACCACACAAATACAGAATTACACACATTTCATCACTGCCCCAAAACAGAATCCATTTTCGATCTCAAACTTTGGACAGCTATAACTCCCAGTTCCCAAAACGAAATGGCACAAATTATATGTCCATTTTGAAGCTTGGGATGTGAACTTTAATACTGAAAAGTTTCACAATTTTCAGACACCATTTGCCCAGTCAAAAAGTCCACACGAACAGACTGCTCAGACAGAATTCACACTGGACAGAATTTCCAAACTTTGCACACAATGTATCCAATCCAATCCAAACCAATTCCAATGAATAAATACCACAACATGACACCATTTTCAGCATGAAACAACATCCAATTCATCCAATTACATACCACTCGAAAATACCATAAAATCAGGGCAAAATTCACAATTCACCATACTTAACCAAAACTTACAAAACTTAGATCAAAAGGAAGCAAGCACTCACCTCTTCCTCTTTCCCAAACAAATTCCTTGATTCTTCATCTTTTCACTTTTCCTCAAGCAACAAAACACCTCCTCTCACAAATCTAAAACCATAGAGATAAAGCTCTTATCACTATGAATAAGATTATAGAAGGACATTAGAGCATTAGAGGACCACAAGCCAACCAAAATCTCACCTGTAGTTTTCTCTTTCTTCCTTGAGCTAGGCGAAAATGGAGGCTTTGGAGAGATGAAGATGATGAAGATAGTGATCAGATTTTGGGGATGCCAAACCGACCAAATAGAGAGGGAGAGAGGGAAAATGAGGTTTGACACTTTGACCTCATCCAAGGGCTCACAAAGTGCCAAGTGTCAACATCTTGATCCATCAACCATGAGCTCACATGCACACACACACATGATTCCACCCCTTGATCTAATACACAAATCAATCCTAACCATTGATCTTGAAGTTACCAATGAGCTTTCTCTTCAGTAACCGATCAATTGGTTGGTAACTTTACCGTTTTGCCCCTGATTATGGCAATTCCTCTTGAATCACCACCAGACACACCATATCATTCCTTTTCTTCCACAATGCGTCCTCCCCTCTATTTTAAGTCAATTTAGATGTTAATCCATAATTGAACTTAAATACAGGGTTTCGGCGCTGCTCTCAACACATACGAATCACATCGGGTGCCAAATCACACCATAATCTCCAAAAGGGTTATTTATCACTAACCGCTTCCACTTTTGGAGTCATTATCTCTTAATTACAATTTAGGATCTTGCTAAACCAGGGCTTAGCAGTCCACTTCTCTCAGGCTTATTCTCTAGCCTCAAGTTTCAAAATTCGGGGTATTACATAATATAGAATCTTCAAGAGCTGAAAAATGGGATACTTTTTCTCTTCATGAGATGGCTATTAAAAATCTTGAAGTGCAAATGGGGCAATTAGCATCACAAGTGAATGCCATGTCAAGATGTAGTCTTCCTAATTATACCATTCCTAATCCAAAAAGGGAAGGAAAAGAAGAATGCAAGGCCATTAACTTGAGAAGTGGAAAACTGATATCGAATGTGCCTAGCTCAAGTAAGAGTAGCCCGAAGCAAGATGAGAAAGTGGATATTGAGGCTAATGGTGAAGAAGCTATGGATCATGAAATTGTAGTAGAAAAAGATGACACTAGGAAGAGAAAGCAAACTGAAGAAAGTTTAGATGATGTTATCAAGGCAAGAAAGTAGAACAAGAGATGAATGATAAGAAGGAGAGAACCCCAACCACCTTTACTATCATGCCACTACTACCTTTTCCTCAACGATTCAAGAAAAAATAGGAAGATGCCTAATTTAAAAAGTTTGTGAACATGTTGAAGCAACTTCATGTGAACATTCCTTTTATAGAAGCTTTAGAGAGCATGCCTAAATATGCTAAGTTCCTCAAAGATGTTTTGTCCAAGAAGCGGTGATGCAGTGAGTTTGAAACCATGGTATTAACTGAAAAGTGTAGTACAGTTATTTTATGGAAGTTGCCTACTAAGCTTAAGGATCCGAGAAGCTTCTATATTCCTTGCAACATTGGCACTAATTTCAATGGTAAAGCTCTCTATGACTTAGGTGCAAGTATTAATTTGATGCCTCTAGCTGTTTTCAACCAATTAGGTTTGCGAGAGTCAATGCCTACTATGGTGACCCTTTTCTTTGTGAATCGTAGTATTTCTAAACCTAGAGGAATCATTGAAAATGTCCTAGTTAAAGTGGAAAAGTTTATCTTTCTAGCAAACTTTATTGTGCTTGATTGTGAAGTTGACTGGAAAATTCCTCTTCTTCTTGGTTGTCCATTCTTAGCCACTACAAGTACTCTCATTGATGTGGAGAAGGGTGAGATTACTTTAAGGGTTGATGATGAGAAAGTGATATTCAACATGGCAAAAGCTTTGAAGTTTCATGATGATTTGCTCAATGTTCTTTTATTGATATATTAGATTCAGTTATTCCTCAAGAATCATATGCCTCCATAATCAAAGACCCTTTAGAGGTATTCCTAATTGGTGAGAAGAACTTAGAGGAGTTTGATGATAAAGCTATTGAAAATGTCTTTCATATGGAATCATTTTCTCATTCAAGACTAAGGACTTTTGAACCATTTGAGGTGTTCGATGCTTTAAGTACTCCATTAAAGCCTTCTACTGAAGTTCCTTTAGTTCTAGAGTTGAAGCCTCTACCTTCTCATCTCAAGTATGCTTATCTTGAATGTTCTAATACTTTACCAGTTATTGTCTCCTTTATCCTTTCTGATTTGCAAGAAGAGAAGCTCCTACAAGTCTTGAGAGAGCACAAGCGTGCCATTGGGTGGACTATAGTTGATATCAAGGGAATTAGCCCTTCTATTTGTATACACTAGATTCTATTAAAGGATGATCACAAAACCTCAATTGAGCATTAGAGGCGCTTGAACCCAGTTATGAAAGAAGTGGTCAAGAAGGAAATTCTCAAATGGCTTTCAGCTGGAATTGTGCATCCTATCTTTGATAGTTCATGGGTGAGCCTAGTTCAATGTGTCCGTAAGAAGGGTGGCATGACTGTAATGGCTAACACCCAAAATGAACTGATTCCCACTTGCATGGTGACTAGTTGGCAGGTGTGTATAGACCACCGAAAACTTAACACTACTGCAAGGAAGGATCACTTTCCTTTGCCATTCATTGATTAGATACTTGATAAGCTAGTAGCTCTTCTATTTTCTATATGGTTATTCTTGGTACAATCAAATTGCTATAGGCCCAAAAAACCAAGAGAAGACTACTTTTACTTGTCCCTATGGCACATTCACTTTCAAAAGAATGCCATTTGGACTTTGTAATGCTCTAGCCACATTTCAAAGGTGCATGATGTCTATTTTTACCAATATGATTAAGAAGAACATCAAAGTATTTATGGACGATTTCTCTATTTTTGGTTCATCTTTTGATTCTTGCTTGGAAAATCTAGATATGGTGCTTACAAGGTGTGAAGAAACCAACTTGATTCTCAATTGGGAGAAATGTCACTTCATGCTGCAAGAAGGCATTGTACTTGGCCACTGGGTGTTTAAGAAGGGTTTGGCAGTGGATAAAGCCAAAATTGCTATTATTGAGCAATAGCCTCTGCCTACTAGTGTGAAAGGCATCCGAAGCTTCCTTAGCCATACTGGGTTCTATAGGAGATTCATCAAAGACTTTTCCAAGATTGCCAAGCCACTTTCCAAACTATTGGAAAATGATGTAGAATTCAAGTTTGATGATGAGTGCTTACATGCTTTTGAAGAGTTAAAGAAGCATCTCATTTTTTCTCCTATCTTAGTAGCTCTGGATTGGGATTTACCTTTCATTATCATGGCCGATGCTAGTAATTATGTTGTCAGTGTTGTTCTTGGGCAAAAGGCAGAGAAATTAATTCATCATATTTACTATGCTAGCAGGACTCTTGATTGTGCCCAACTTAATTATACCACCACTGAGAAGGAGTTACTTGCCATAGTCTATGCTTCTGAGAAGTTTTAGTCTTACATTATGGGTACTAAAGTCATCATATACACCAATCACTCAGCTTTGAAATACCTACTTACAAAGAAAGATTCTATGGCAAGAATGATTTGATGGGTGCTTCTACTTCAAGAGTTTGACTTGAACATCATTGATAGAAAAGGCACTGAGAATCAAGTGGCTGACCATCTCTCATGGTTGAGTATTAAGGTTCAACTTGATGCTTCTGATATGATTCAGACATCATTTCCAGATGAGCAATTTTTCTTTGTTGATAATTCATCCACCCCATAGTTTGCAGACTTTGTCAACTACTTAGTTTATGGAGTTTTACATTTGGATTTCAATTCTCATCAAAGGTGTAAGTTTATACTTGAGGTGAAGAAGTACTTTTAAGATGAACCCTACTTATTCCAGAGGTGTAACGCCCTAATTTTTGATTAAGGGCTAATGATAATTATTGAGGATAATTATCAGATTAAAGTGGAATTAATGTATATTGGTGACAATATTAATTTATATGTCATAATTGATGGAAAATTTAAAGAATGGAATTATTGGCTTCAAGTTTGTTATTAATGGGGAAATTAATTACTAAATAAGGAGAAATGAGATATGTAGCCAATAGGTTAATGGAATTGGTTAGTATAACTAAGTAAAGGATTAATTAGGAGGAGATTGTATGAGGGAGTGACAAGTGGAAAGCTTACTTGATGGTGGAGTGTTTGGAGAAGTCAAGGCCATGGTGCAATGATTTTTCTCTCTCCCTCTTCCCTTGCATTCAGTTGAATGGAGTATGGGAGTCAAAGAATTATTATTCCATCTCCCTCCATACACTCAATCTCTCATTGTCTCTCTCTCCCTCTCTCTTATGCGTATGAAACAAGGGAAGGCAGAATTTATGCCCTCAACTTTATCTTCATCATCACTCTTAATATCTCCTCTCCCTCTCTCATGCGTGCTTCCATGGCTGCCCAAGAAGGAGGAAGAACTTGGTGAAATAGGTGAGCCATTTGACCCTCTTAATGACCCCTAATGGAAAAACTCTCTTCTTCAATCTTGTTCCTTGTGTTGAGAGCTTCAATTCTGTGGTTTTAGATTTGCCATTGGCGGTGATTTGAGCTCTCAAGGAAATATAGAGTTTGTTGAAACAAAGAACTCCTTTGGGAAAGTTAAAGAGGTAAGTAAGTTGAGCATTTTGATATAAGTTTTGTGGTCATTTGGTTAAGTTGGAATTTTTGGGAATTTAACCCTATTTTCAAAAATTAGGGTCTTGTGGTGTTGGGTATGTTATTGGCATGGAAATGGTGTCTTGTGGGAAGTTTGGGATAGATAGAATTGATTGGTGATTGAAATGGTATGTTTGGATGAGTTTGGAATTTTGATGTTTGTGTTGCCCAAAACCAAAGCATGATGATGGAGTAGGATTTTGGTCATTTTGAGGTTGCCATTGTGTTCCTTGTGGAAAATTGTGTGGGAGAAGTGTCAAATATGAATTTTTAACCATTGGGAACTTGGTTTTGAAAGTGACAAGTTTTGGTTAGTAAGAAACTCTGTTCTGGCAGTGATCTTTCATGGAAGTTTTAAAATATCAAATGGTGTTGGAAAATTATGAAACTTTCCAGTCTTAAATTTCACTTACCAAGCTTCAAAATGGACATATATTTTGTGTCATTTCGTTTGGTATGCTAGGAGTTATGACTGTCCAAAGTCTGATATTAAATCTGGGATCAATTCTGAGCAAGGTGGATTTTTCTTGAAATATGTATTTTTGTGGTGATTTTCAGTAATGACCCATATTTTTCCTATGAAGAGGACTTAAATACCTTTCATTTGGATTTGGAATCACCTCATTTCGATTTTTCTAGAATTAGTTATGATTTTTCGAAGTTCAGCCAAGAAACAGAATTTTTCTGGCCGCAGCCAGAAAATTCTTGGCTTCAGCTAGAAACTTTATGTGCTATTTCTGGCCTCAACCAGAAATTCTTGGCTGCAGCCAACCCCTATTTTCAGCACCTTGTGATTTTGAAAAGTGATTTCCAACCTAGTACTTCCTAATCCTCTTAGGCGATTGTTAGAGATTTTCATAGCTACTTAAGAGACTTTAATGATAACCAAAACTAAGTGTTTTGAAGTCATTTGAGTATTGGAATAAGTGATAACCTATCGTCCTTAATGATTATAGGATTTGATATTTGCCCGGAAGATAGAAGGCATACGCCTGAACAAGAACGGAAAGAACAATGTAGTAACACTTTATCCTATATCATGTATATTGCATTGCTTGTTTGCATTAGTCATTGAATACAGTTACAGTGAAAGGACGTGGTGAAAGCCCGGTCTTGTGTAATATCCTGGATTGTGACCAAGGATTAGCAACTTCAAAGTAATGTAATTAATACTAATTGAGCACTTTTGAAGCATATATTGTGCATTGTGATAATCAGGGGCAAAACGGTAAATTTACCGACTGACTGGTTAGATACTATTGAGAACACTTCTTAGTAATCAAGATTAATGGCTAAGATTGAAAGAACAAGAGGTGGAATCCTATGCATGCAAGCTTATATGAAATCATGATAGGAAGAGTAGGATGGTGCCAAGTGGCAAAACAAGGACCCTTGGATTAAAGTCAAGTTTTCAAACCATTTTCTCTTTCTCTCCTCTTCCTAGTCGGTTTATGTATATGAGAGGCAATGAATCATCATCATCAATATCTCATTTTTCTCTCTCATCCTTCGCCATTTTTCGCTGAACAAGCTAAGGAAAGAGAAAGGGAAAAGCTTGAGTTTTTGGTAAGTTAATGCCTTCATATGCTCAAGTGTCTTTCATTAATATTGTTCATGAGGTTGAGGGCTATATTCCTATGGTTTCAGAATTTTCATTGGTGGTGGTTGAGAGATTGAGAATTTTGGAAAGTTGAAGAATTGAAGAATTGACTTTAGGAAGAAGAAGAGGTAAGAATTAGAAGCACTTTGGTATGGTTGCTTTGATCATTGGTTGAGTCTTGAGGACTTTGGAATTTGCCCTGATTTTTGGTAAATTTCGAAAAGTATGACTTGGTTAGTGTTTAGTGTGGAAATTAGTGTCATAGAGTGTCTTTGTGCATTTGGAATTGGCTTGGAATTTTGGGTTGGAATGGATTGCAATGTATGTGTTGATTGGAGATGTTAAGGTGACATGTGGTGATTGTGGTAGAACATGCTCATGGATAATGAATATGGTCATTTTGATGGCTCCAATGTGTTCCTTGAGCCAAATTGTGTGAAAATAGTATGTGATTTGAAATTAGGGACCATTGGAAGCCAATTGGCAAAATCTGGAAAATCTGTCCAATGTAGGTCTGTTCTGGACAGTCAGATGGTGTGGACGTTTTGACTGGGCAAATGATGTTGAAAAATTATGAAACTTTCCAGTCTTAAATTTCACATCTCAAGCTTCAAAATGGACATAAATTTTGTGTTATTTCGCTTTTTGAGCTGGGAGTTTGAACTGTCCAAAGTTTGGCATCAAAGCTGGACCCTGTTTTGGTACAATGTTAGGTTTTTGGTAAATCTGGACTTTTGTGGTGATTTCTAGTTATGGCCAATATTTTTCGTTGAAATAGGACTTAAATAGCTTTCATTTGGCTTTGGAATCACCTTATTTCGATTTTTTCTGAATTAGTTATGATTTTTGGAAGTTCAGCCAGAAACTGGATTTTCTTGGGCCGCAGCCCAAATGTTTCTGAGCGTCTCTAGACAGTTTTGGGCCACAGCCCAAAAGTTTCTGGGCAGTTTTGGGCTGCAGCCTGTGGATTTTTGGGCCGCGGCCCACCCCCAAAGTTTAGTGTTTTGCACTTTTGAAAGGTGGTTTTGGTATAGTCTTTCCCAACCTTTTAGGCATATGTTTAGACCTAAAATAGTCACCTAAAGAGTTCAAATGATAACCAACTTAAGGTATTATAGAGAAAAGAACTTGGGAAAGAGATTGACGGGTTGTCCTTAATTTGCTTTACAGGATTTGATATTTGCCGTCCTCGTGAGCCCGCAGTGCCAAGAAACGTCGAGAAAGGATCAGGTAGTGACTCTCTCTCTTATACTATGTATAATGCTCTGTATGTGTGTGTTATCACTGTTATGTGATGATTCTTTGATGCTGCTGTGATTACAGCTGGTGATAGCTGTCGTTTACAGCGCAAGCTGTCGTGATTATTATTACAGCGAGAGCTGTCGTATTATGTATACAGCCGTGAGTGCTGTCATTTGTGGTGAAAACCATGTATCTTGAGATTGCTGCTGCTGCTGCTGGTTGTGATTTATATACATGCTTTGTGTTATGCATTGTGTGAGTGGTTTGTTACTACTGGGATTCGCTCGAATCTCATTCTTTCCTATGACTAACATTTCAGACAGAGCATGTGGCTCAAAGGAGAGGCGGCCAACCCGGAGCACTTAGGATCTTTAGTGATACTAAGGATTTTTGAGATGTTGGTTATCTACTTTAAACTCGGGATTACTGTATATTTTGAATTAGGAATATTATATTCGATTTTGGTTGTGTAATCCCCTAATGGATACTTATAAACCTCAGGTTATATGTATAGAACCCGGGAGTTGCTGGGGATTTGGTTATACACTCTGATATGATTGAATGTATATTAACTGTACAAGTAATTATATTCGAATATTGAAAGTGAGACCAGGATGGAAAAAAAAAAGAGTTTTGGAAGTTTTGCAAAAATTTTACTGTGAGGCTGAAAGTTTAATACGAGGTTAAAGCATCCAATGGTCTCTAATCCGATTTAAATATGCATTATCGAATTATAATTACGTGTTTAAAAGTAGGGGGTTACACCTTGATTACAGATACAGTGAGGGGGCCATGGCGAAAGCCCAGACTCGAATACAGATAAAGTGAAGGGGCGTGGCGTAAGCCCGACCTCGTATATAGTGAAGGGAATGTGGCGAAAGCCCAGTCTCGAATATTGATTGCTGCATTGTGATATATGTTTACTTGCTTTGTATATATGCATCATATACGTAAATTGTTGCTACTAGGATTCTCTAGAATCTTATTCTTTCCAAATAACATTTTTAGACAGGGCAATTGGATCGAAGAGCAAGCAAGTGGCAATAGACGATTAGGACTGCCGGCGGTAGTCTTAGTTAGATATTTTGGTTTTATACTGAACTAGTTATCATTTTGGACAAATGTATATATTGAATAGATTTATAGTATTATAGTTTTGTGTAATCCCTGGTATGGTTATTGAGATGGGCAACGATGCCTTGTATAAATTATTGGATTAATGTTATTATCCCGGGTGAACGTCGGGAATTGTACTGATACTCTGATATTATATATGTGACAAACTGAATAGGCCTGGTAATTTTATAAATGAATGAACGGATATCTATTTGTACAAGTGTTTTAAAAAGTTTTTATTTACTCTGGATCTCTTATTCTATTATTAAACGCGTTCAAACACTAATCTCGACCTGATCCTTGAAGGGGGTTACAAGAGGCGCCCCGACCAACTCATTCAAAGATGTGTCCCAGAAAATGAACAAGAGTGCATTCTACATTGTTACCACTCTTCTGAATATGGTAGATATTTCAGAGGAGAGAAAATCGTTGCAAACGTCACCCAAAGTGGGTTTTATTGGCCTTCTCTATTCAAGGATGCATATGCATTTGTTCTTCAATATGATAGATGCCAAAGAGTAGGGAACATATCTAGAAGGAATGAGATGTCATTGAATAGCATGCTTGAAGTTGAACTCTTTGATGTTTGGGGGATTAACCTCATGGGTCCCTTCCTTAAGTCATTCAACTATAAATATATCTTGGTTGGAGTTGACTATGTCTCTAAATGGGTTAAAGCTACTATATGTGTGTTTAATTATGCTAATCAAGCATTGATGAAGAAATATGGTGTCAATCACAAGGTAGCATTGCCCTACCACCTGCAAACCAATAGCTAAGCAGAAATTTCTAATCGGGAGATCAAGAACATCCTTGAGAATATGGTTAATACTACTAGGAAATATTGGTCTTTCAAGTTGGATGATACCTTATGGGCTTACTGAACGGCCTACAAAACACCTATTGGCATGTCTCCATATCATTTGGTGTTTGGGAAAGCGAGCCACTTGTTGGTAGAATTGAAGCATGGGGCTTATTGGGCTATCAAAAAGCTAAATTTTGATCCCCAAACTGTAGGAGAAAAGAGGTTACTTCAACCCAAGTTCTTAACTTAATCTCTTTAGTTTCTTTGATTTTGGTATGTTTTTGGTAGATTTATATTTGATCTTTTGCTTTTGCAGGTAGGAGAGGAACCCCAAATAAAGAAAGGAAGATGCAAGCTTGATACAAAGGAAGGGTGGAGAATTTAGGTGTTGGAAAGGCATTTTCCAGGGAAGTTCCTTAATTCTTATGATTAAACTGAGCCTAGTCTTAGATGAGCATGACCTGATTTGATGACTATTGTTGCCAACACATTATCACTTCTAATTAAGGTGTATTCATGTTTGTTGAATGAATTAGAGTTTGATTTGTTCAATGGATTGGCATAATCCTATCAATTTTAGATATACAGTAAGTTCATGAATTTTGGGTGCACTTTGACCATGTGAAAATGTGTTCAATTGTGTAAGTTATTGATGCTCTATGAGATTCAAGAGAAATTTGTGGTGCAATTGATTGAGTTTTGGTGTTATGTGCTATACATAAGTGAGAGAGTATGGTGAATCATTTCTGGTTTGTTTCCATCTGCGCTGCTGATATCTAAAGCAAGTCAAAACTTTGGATGCAGTAAAGCTTCTTTTGGCTACAGCCAGGATAAATCCAAAAAGTTTTAGGCTGCAGCCAATTAGGTCAATCAATTTTGTGCCATGACGAGGTCATTTTTTGCTGAGGCCAATAAGGGCTCAATAAGTTTTGGGCTACAGCCAAGAGATTTTTGGTTGCAGCCAAGAAGGGCCCAGAAGTTTTTGGGCTGTGGCCAAAATATTTTGGTTGTAGCCAAAAGCATGCCGAAGGTTTTTGGCCGTGGTCAAGAAAATTTTGGCTGCAGCCAAAATCTGATGATTAAAAAAATTTCCTTGTTTCTTTTATCTTCCTTTTCCTCTTTCTCTCTCACCGCTGCTCCCCTTCCTTCTGTCCTTTTGTACCATTGCTCTCTTTCTCTAAAAAATCAAGCCTGACCTTGTTTCATATCTCTCCTTAAACTCTAAATCACTGTTTTCCTCTTCACCTCTCTATTTCCATCCATCTTCTTTCCCTTTCCCAGCCAATGCTTCCTTACCTCCTAAACCCTAGGTCTCTGTCTCTTTATCTCTATTGATCCTCAGCCATCTTTCCTCTCCAGTCACTCATTCCATCCTTTTCATCCAGTCCATCGCACCATCACTCTATCGGTGCTCTCTCAGACTTTACCTTCCACACTTCAACTCTGACGAGCCTCTATCATCTCTTCTTCCTCGTTCCTTCTTTGCCATTACATACCATCACTATTTTGTCTCTCTCATCATTTTCCCTCGCTATCATTCACTTTGCCTTCACTCTATCTTCACAGCACAATCAATTTAGGGTTTGAAGCTTGTAATTGTTCATTTATTTTTAGCTTCGTCTATCTCTCTCTGAGGTTTTCATTTCATCCCCACATTAAGGTAAATCTAGTACTTTTCTCTATTTTTGAGTTGAGTTTTGGTGGGATTATGCTAAAGATTTAGGCGAGGGGTTTTAAGAAGGTTCTATTATTGAGATTGACTAGTGCAACATGCAAACCTTAGGCTTGAACTGATGAAATATGATAAGAGGATTATTATGCCCTGCATTTGCTTACTTGGGTAAGTTTCTAAAATGAAAAAGCATGAGTTATTCTATCCTTCGATTGATCTGTATATGCTAGGTTATCTTGAGAATTGAACAACATTATTGAATTCTAAAACGTGTAGTTGTTGTAGGAAATAATTCATAGGCGCAAGTCCATTGTAATTTTTAAAGTTGCCATAACTCTGGTTATAAATTTAAAAAGACAACCACCTTTCCTTTCTATTGCAATTTTCAAAATTTAATTTGAACATGCAAGTTTTAAACTGGAAAATGAAAATTCTTCAATATACTTATGTTTGGAGATGTTCTCTTGATAACTTACATATGCAAAATGATTTTAGAAGCTATGCTCTAACAAGTTATTGGGATAGTTGAGACTCGGGCTTGAATGTGAATGGTGGTTTGAGGATTAGTAGTCACTAGAAATTACTGAAGATTGCTTGCTCATTTGAAGTTTCTCTTTTCATGGTGGTAAACCAAAGTTTTGTTCATTAGGTTACTCCTAAAGCATTGCAATTTGTAAACATGTTTTTGTGTTGAAACATTTGATTTAGATATGAGAAAATCTTTTAGGGTACTCATGAACTAGGTAATTCATGTTTTTGAGTTGATCTACTCTTGCACTAAAATGGTTTTCTTTGGTTTCCCACAATGACATAGATTGACCATATGTCTTTAATCTCTTCAAAGTTTAATGTTAGGAAATTAAATGAACTTAAAAGGTAGTGAGGATAGGCTTAGGTATGGAATTCTGTTGGCAGCTTGGCATTAGTTAGAAGATGTTAAGTTTAGGGGAATCTCTTACCTTAGTTTAGAACTTTGTTTTTTAGGATTTTTCTCTAGTCGCCTTATAGGTGTGGATGTTAGTTTTTTATGTGATTAATTGATTTCTAGTTATGGTAGATTGCTATTGCTTCTTCTTACAGACAATATGCCTGTCAAAAAGGTTTGTAATAAAGCTATCCCTAAGGTTATTGCTTATGCAAAACAAAAAATTGTTCAAAGGCCTCTTCTGCAAAGGCAGGAATTCCCATTCACTGTTTCCCACAATTTCTATGATATTGCCATAAAAACTTACAAACTAGGCACGCTTATGGGAACCAAAAGTAATGGGAACCTACAAATAATCCATGAGTTTTATACTAAAGCTGTTTGCGAAGTGTCTGGAGATTCTCTCTTTATGGAGTTGACATTGACTTTATGCTGAGTGCCTTCCGGCAGTATTTGAATTTGCCCCTTGTTGAAGAGGGCAAGTACAAATACTATCAGGACAATGACGATAAAGTTCCTGAAGATGAGATCTCTCAGCTTTTGGATTATAAAGGGGCAATTTCTTGGCAATGCCTAGCTAGGCACAAGAAGTATTTAAGTCGCACTCGGTTATCAGTTGGGCCTCATGTATGGTTGCATTTTGGGAAGGATTACTTTTGGCCCTCTTCTAACCGCAGTCACATCACAAAGAATCAAGCTCTTGTTATATTTCTGCTCATAAAGAAGAAGCCAGTGGACATTGGGCATCTAATCTTTAAATCTTTACAAGACCACATTCTTGATCATAATTGCAACCTTATGCTTTCACACCTAATATTTGCCTTTTGCATTGCCCATGGTGTTGAGGTTGCCCAACTAATGTTACATTTAAAATTGTTCCAAAATTTCAATACACCAGCATCAAGCAGAAAGCCAACCAAGATCTACACCCCTACCTCTACTATATGACCTCCATATGGATGCCCAGGCTTCATTACCCGAGAATGGTGAGCCATCCTCTTCATCACACCCTCAAACAACCAAGCAAGACCTCTTTTCTATGATGTAAAACCTTACTGGAAATGTTGGACAATGCCTAACAGCTTTGCATCACCAAGATAATTGTTTGATCAGAATAGAGACCTACATTGCTCAATAAGCTCAAAAGGCCACACATGATGCAGATAAGGAGTATGATGTTGTGGCTAGTGGAGCTGAGTAGAGGTTGTTTTTACTACTAGTCGCCTGGATTAGTTGCATTTTCATGTCTTTCTCCTAGATTGTAGTCTATTTCTGTGTCTGAAAACTTATTTCCATCTTTTGTATACACATTCCATTGTGTGATGACTACTATGGAGTTACATTTCTTATGCAGCTCTTGTGATATTGAATCATATTTGGTTGCTATGGTTAATTGATCTCTTTGGATATGTCATTCATGTGTACATGATACAAATGGTTGTCTTTTTGGTTTATTGTCTTCTTGGTTGTGCTTCAAAAGGCCCTCAGTTCTCCCTTGCGATAGTGAGGACACTCGTCCTTTGGTTTGGAAGTTGAGTTAGATTAATTAATTATTTGTGATAGTAGTACGCATTCCAATGATAGAATGGATGCTTAGATTTTATGTTTTATAGGAAATGATGGTTAATATGCTTGAATGCTTGACTTATATCTTTAAGCACTGTTTTCTGACAATTTTTAGAATGAACACTTTGCATAAGAGTTTGGAATGATTTAATTGTTTTTGTTAGCGGATTTTGTTGCAATTTGGTGTGTATATTCTTTCTTTATTGAAGGACTTTAGAACCTACATTGGAATCTCTTAATGAGCAAAATGAATTCACATATATTTTTGAAAAGTGCTTTGGGCATTCTTTTAATTGTGTTTGTGCCTTTTGAGCCTACCAATGACAATCACTCCATTTGCACCCTATTTGAGCCTTTTACAAAAAAAACCATGTCAATTATCTCTTATAAATTACTACTCAATTTTTTTATATTTGACAGGAAATTTTGTTTAATGTGCATGGATGGATGCATTGTGGAGATAAAGTATATTATTTAGGAATTTTTAAGCTAAGAAAGCACTATGGGAGTTAACTTTATTTTGGAAGTTCTTGTTGAAGGGGTTTGTGGCAAATTAGGTTATATACTTTTGTTTCAAATGGTTAATTGCAAAATAATCTTTGGACTTCTTCAAAGCTTTTGATTTATTTCATACGATTTGAAGAAATGGTTAGGGCACTTCATAAAATGCGATTGAGCAGTTCAAGCTTACCTTATTGATTTGATTCCCCTTTTGAACCCTTATTTTGAGCCTGATTGAAAAACCAATTACAGATTCTTTTTGAAAACCCTAACATCTACCTACCTTAACCAGTGTGAAAAACCATGAATCCCTTGCTTTGAGATAGATGATAATTGATTAGGTTGTGGGATATGGTGATGTGTAGAGTTTCATATGATTAGACAAAGGAGCATAGAAAGAAAAAGGGTTCACAATGTATAGAAATCAAGCCGAAATATGTGTAAAAAAAAGTACAATAAGGCTTGATATGAAAAAGATCAATTTGGTTTAAGTTTGGGGGTGTATGTTTAATGAGAAAAGGAAGAAACCCCTTGAGTGATTATTATCTATCTTGAGGTATTTGTTGATTGTCTTTTACCTTTTTTTAAGGGAAAATTACTCTTAGGTCCCAAATAAGGAACATATTATCAGAAAGGTCCCTCGAGGTTGTAAAACACACTCAATAGGTTGTTAATACTCACAGAAGAGTTGTAAATAGGGACCTTTCTGATAATATGTTCCTTGCTAGGGACCTAGGAGTGATTCTCCCTTTTTTTAAATACCTTAGCCCCTGACCCCATTACAAGCGGAAAAGTCCCTTTGATTTTCAAGTCAACTAGAGTAAATTAGAATAAAAGGGGAGAAATTAGAGAATGATGTAATTGATTGTTTGAATATTGGTATATGACTTGAAGTGTTGCTCATAGCTTTGGCATGTGTAAAAGGAATACATGTTGACTCCATTCACACACTCACACTTGAAAATTCTTGAAAAGCATATTTTAAATCTATAAGGTGTTCATCTTCGTATATTTTCTGAGTTTCTTGTTTCATATAATTCTCTGAGTGGCTAATGAGGACAAGTTTGGGGAAGTGCTCGATTTCTTGGGAAAGAATTTGTGTAAAACAAGAAGAGGAATTGTGTATTGTCATTATTCTCGAGAGATTTGAATCCTCTTTGTTTTCCCATTCTTTCAAAGAACTTAACCAGTGGCCAAATCACAAGCCTATATATATAAAGTCCCATTGACTTTGAAATAATGTGGAATTATTTATTAGTGGAGAGAGAGGAGAATATGGGCATATGAAGACCTGATATTGAGGTTATTTTATACATGCTGAAGTGCTACATTTGCTCTTGATAACTGCAGAACAACTTGTTCTCTAACTCTCCTCACACACACACATTTTGTAAGTTGTTAGGAAGGCTGCTTTAAATCATGAACCTTGCTTGCATTCCTTTATATTTCATTGTTTTACCTATTGCATATAACATCTTGATCAACCAATGAAAAAATCATCATGCATATATACTAAGTCAATGATTAATTAATCTAACTCTTTTATTACTCGACTGGTTTTACTCTAAGACGAGTAAAAGTTTAAGTTTGGAAGTGTGTTAACCACGTGAAATTCATTTTAAATTGGCACACTCACTCTCAATTTATCCTCCTATTGGAGGCAATCCTATTCAAAGTATTGTCCGGCACTAAATGTGAATATCTCTCCCAGCGAAAATTCAAACATTGCTTCGCCACGTTATAAGAGATTAGTTCCTTCCACTAAATCCAACTATGTTGGTAAGCCAATACACCATTGATCATTAGGAAATAAGAAAGAACAAAGAAGGGATAAGGGTCAAAAGTCCCGTTAAAAGCTATGAGGAAAATCAACTCCAAATCTGATGGAACCTTTTTTGGAATTAGCTGAAAGTTATGACCCAACACGTTAGGGGAAAAATAAAAGCACGTAAGGTCTTTCTCCTATCTACATGAAGTCATGAATAAAAAACTGTTGAATAATTTTAAGAAAAATGGGCTCTTGTAGCCCATAATGTTACCGGATTTTTTTTGTTTTGGGCCAACATGGTTATCTGATTTCAATTGGGCTGAAATCTGAATTGTTTTCACACCCAAATTTTTCCTTCTAGGATACTTTTATCTTTAAAAAAATAAATGTGAAAGTAGTGGTTTTATTCCTTGATTTCATTTAGTGTTTTAAAAATCAATCTTTTTGATATTTTAACTTTTTTTCTAAATTCTTTCATCCTATTGAAGTTTTTCTTGAATCATTTCTTCTTGTTTTTTTTCTAATTTAGAGAACGTACAACTTACAAATAAGATTGAACTATGACTTCCTTTATTTATAGAGGAGATTTTATGTCATTGGATCATATTGACATCTTGAATTGTTTCTTGCTATATAGGGTGCCTCAAGGTTGAGTTAGATGGGCACACCCTCATATTATTTTAGCTTCAAAAATATATGATATAAGATTTAACGGTTGAACTTCATGTGTTTTTTTTTTAACCTGATTTTTTTGGACCTAAGGTTGAACTTCATGTTTTAAAAATTAAAAATTAAAAATTAAGGGAGAAAATCAATATATAACTAGTTGAATCTAAAAATAAAAGGTGTCAATGACCATTTTAAAAACAATCATAACAAAGAAAAACGTAAAATAGGATAGAGTATGATGGGATAAAAACTTTAAAACACTAAATGCCTATTTCATCCCATGAGTAAATATGTGATGAGCATAGGTGAGGCCATAATCAAACATCGACTAAGGATATGAGTTTAGAAAGAAGAATATATGTCTGGCAAAAAAAGGAAAGAAAAAAAAAAGAAAATATGAATGCCCACTCTCTAATGCCTTTTGTACTACTTTAATCTCTTAAATGTTTATTTTCTCTTGCTAATTATATTTTATATAAAATGAATGATATTAAAAAAAGTGCATTTTTGAATTTTTTATGATTCTTTTTTAAAAAAATACTCTAAAATGGGCATTTTTTTATTTATATATTTTTAAAAAATCATAAAATAATTCAAACCTATACCATTTTTTTCCCAAAAGATATTGTTACTCATTTTATATAAAATGTAATAATTAAAAAAAAATATTTTATATAGAATATAATGATCAACATCAACTTGCCATTAGATTAGATTTTAGCATGAGAAGTAATAAATATGAAATATAATGACTTTGAAGCCTCATATACAGCATCAAAACAATCTTCCAATTTTATTTTTCCAACTCTTCCAATTAATTACGGTATTACATGATAGAAGGGAGTACATAAATAAAAGGGAAAATCCCAGAAAAAAAAAACTTTTAAATTAGTAAAAGACGCATAGGTGCTCTGAAATTTAATATCCCAGATCAATACGAGTGCCTGAACTGGAATATTAGAATTCGAGAAAAAATGAAGTGTGTGACCTTGGAAGTTTTTAAATTGAAAAGCGTTGAGGGAGGCGTGATAATGGCGCTAAAACGCATTCAGGACTATTCATCTTCTCTATCGTCATCGGTGCCATTGGTCGACCCTAGATTTGTTGCCTTGGATTGCTATAGTCCACAACATTTAATATTTTGTGTTTCTCTGAATTAAATCCTGTTGTCAAAAAATGAGAAGTACCAAAAGTTAAACAATATCAATAACTCTGATGCCATGAGTTGAGATAAACTAGAAAGAAAACATAGTGAAATCTTGAGCACTCTTCATCTTCTTCTCGGTTGCCAACAACTCTGATGTCATCACCCCCAACAACTCGCCATCTTCTTCTTCTATAGGATCCTGTTTATATGAGCTAAAAAACAGGGATAAACAGAGAAGAGATTGTTAAGAACACTCAAGTGATCATAAGAAGTAATGAATAAGTTTGGAAAATCACTCGAATTGTCTGAGTCTTGACCCAATCACTTCCTGGAAAAATTTAGTCATGATCGCAGCTACCAACCATCACCACCAACGACTCGTCATCTTCTTCACAATTATCATCGACATCTGCTTTATTATTGACATGATTCCCAACTCGACATTAGGCTTTACCAACACATCGTTACATTTTCACAACATCATATTAGACTTTCACAACTCAAGTTTGCCATTCACAACTCGAGTTCATATCATCACTGGAGGGTAACCGGCGAGTGATTAGCTTATAAGATGCAGAACTCGAGTTATAAATTGATAACTCGAGTTTACCAACACAGTCTTACATTTTCACGACATCTCGTTAAACTTTCACAACTCGAGTTTGCCATTCACAACTCGAGTTCATATCGTCACTGGAGGGTAACTGGGGAGTGATTAGCTTATAGGATGCAGAACTCGAGTTATGAATTGATAACTCAAGTTTACCAACACAGTCTTACATTTTCACGATATCCCGTTAGAATTTCACAACTCGAGTTTGCCATTCACAACTCGAGTTCATATCGTCACTGGAGGGTAACCGGCGAGTAATTAGGCTTATAGGATGCAGAACTCGAGTTATGAATTGATAACTCGAGTTTACCAACACAATCTTACATTTTCACGACATCCCGTTAGACTTTCACAACTCGAGTTTGCCATTCACAACTCGAGTTCATATCGTCACTGGAGGGTAACCGGCGAGTGATTAGGCTTATAGGATACAGAACTCGAGTTATGAATTGATAACTCGAGTTTACCAACACAATCTTACATTTTCACGACATCCCGTTAGACTTTCACAACTCGAGTTTGCCATTCACAACTCGAGTTCATATCGTCACTGGAGGGTAACCGGCGAGTGATTAGGCTTATAGGATGCAAAACTCGGGTTATGAATTGATAACTCGAGTTTACCAACACAATCTTATATTTTCACGACATCCCGTTAGACTTTCACAACTCGAGTTTGCCATTCACAACTCGAGTTCATATCGTCACTGGAGGGTAACCGGCGAGTGATTAGGCTTATAGGATGCAGAACTCGAGTTATGAATTGATAACTCGAGTTTACCAACACAATCTTACATTTTCACGACATCCCTTTAGACTTTCACAACTCGAGTTTGCCATTCACAACTCGAGTTCATATCGTCACTGGAGGGTTACTGCCGAGTGATTAGGCTTATAGGATGCAGAACTCGAGTTGTCCATTGATAACTCGAGTTTACCAACACATTCTTACATTTTCACAACATCTTATTAGACTTTCATAACTTGAGTTTGCCATTTTCACAACATTGTAGGGTGACCATCCCACTTCTGGAGATAAAACCATATTTAATAATTCAATTTTCTTCGTAAAACAATTACTGAATAGAAAATTTACCAACCTTCCCATGTGAATATGTATGCATAATTTTAACTACCACAATCAGCAAAATCTGAATTAGAACGTTTACCATTTTGGCAACCAAAGATTATCCAGGGTGAAGGAGCAACAACATCAGATGTCATATAATCCAAATTTGTAGAAGAAAAAAGAGTCCAGTCTAAAGAATTTGAGTGGCTTTTCCTGCTAGAACCACTTAATCTGTAAGCATAAAAACACCAATAATATTAAGGGTTATGTAATAAAAATATCAAGATAACATCACAAGTTAATAATAATTCAAAGTTTGTCGATTCAGACATCTTGAAAATTCATTACAGTACAAGTGTTTTTCATATTGCATGAAAAATTCAGTTACTTTACCTAAATGACTGACATCTCCTCTTAGAGCAAGCTACAGGAATATCACCAAGATCAGGAGCATGCTGCACACATTCATAGCAAAAGTTTCTAAAGAGTAAATATAAAGAATACTTGATTTAGCATTAATATAGTTAGGGTGGCTTGCTCCTAACTATAACATTCACATTACCTGATTTAGCATTAAAATTTCAAAAAAAAAAATAGCTTAATAGTGATCTCACCTTTAATTGATCACAGTGATTTGAAGTACTGTAAAGAGTAAATATAAAGAATACCTACAATTTGTGCAAGGAATTCCTATTAAGTATATGTCATTGGTCCATATTGATTGGAACAGAAAGTTGAGACAAATATTAACATTAAACCACAAAGAAATTGTGCTTATACTTTTCTGTTAATGCTTTCCCTCCCATTGTCTGTGACTTGAATGCAAGAATCTATAACAGCATTTCTAAGAGGATCCTGACAAACAGTTAAAGAAAGGTTTCACTTCCTCAACCTTGATCAAATAGAACAAAAACTTAATTATAACACCTCATATAAAAGGTCGATATCCAAATTAGTAATTTACTCCTTCATTTTCAAACGTGGATAATCAAGTATTTTTACTAAAGTCAAAATTTTCAGTTTATACATGAAAAGTAGCTGACTGGTTTCATGAGGAGAATATCATGTAACTATTCTCTGAAAAAAAAACTCTTATACAAACACAATAAGCAAAACTCAACTTCTGCAAGATGTTTGCTTTTACTCTGCTATTGTTAGACATCATCTTAGAGGATATATTAATATGCAGGCTCCCAAAGTAGGTTCAAAACTTTAGGAGTTTGACATGCGATTATCTTAATATAATCATCTAGAGTTATTGCAGACAGATGCATGTACAAGCATAAGCGTACAGCATTGGCGCCCAAGGTTTTATGAACCGATTGCATCGTTTTCCTCTGAATCGATTAACAGACTAACCAAAAGTGAAAATCTTAAAAACCAATTCAATATATCTTGCATGCACTTCTAAAAAAACTAAAACAAAATGATCCAATCACTCAGCCGTGTGAGTGTGCTCGCGCATTCTCTTCTAGCCAACCAGTCAACTCATAACAATTAATGTCCAACAAGAAACAACAGCTACCAGTCGAACAATCTAATCCTGATGGAAAAAAATGATAACCTTTGCTAACAAAGAATAGCAAAGAAAGTTGGTCCAGCTTCATTATGATAACCTTTACTTGTTTTGTAGGATCCTCTGTATATGCGCTAAAAAACAGGGATAAACAGAGGATGACGGTGAAAACTTATGAGACAGAACAAACAACAACGGACTAATAGTAAGTTTCTCTTCAGTTAACTCGAGGGCTATAGAAGTCAGAGGTTGAGTGGAGTCAACAGAAATGTTTGGGGATTGAGGGATTTAATTGGTAAACTTGAGTTACCCTCCAGTGATGATCTTCACTCGAGTTTTAATTGGTAAACTTGAGTCTAACCGTGGATTGACAGCACCACCTAACTGGAGTGTTTTATTTACAACTCGAGTTCTGTGTAGCTTGAAACACGCACTATCTGGTTACCCTCCAGTGATGTTTATAACTCAAGTGATATATGGGCCAACTCGAGTCGTCATGCGGAAGTAATACAAGTACGCACTGGAGTTAGCTTCTGAACACTTCAAGTTTGATGCGGCTTCACACCATCACTCTTCGGTTAACCTCCAGTGCTGAGCAAAACTCGAGTATAAATTTCATCTAATTCAAGTTTAATCTGTGCTTTAACAGGATCTTGTTTCTACCTCATTAGATTAGATTATTATCATATTCATAACAAGATCATACCTTTTCCTCAGCAGAGAAAGTTTGAATAAATACTCGGTAGCATCAACAACTATGGCCCTACTTTTCCCATCACGATCCAAACAGAAGATTGTATTTCCAGAAATCTTTGAAATATAAACTGGGACATCAAGTGTTTTTATTAGCCATTATCTCCGTTTGGAAGACAATATTTGATGTGATTTAAAGTTGTGTAAATAAAAACACCATTGTCATTTCAGATATCCTTTTTACACGGATTGTCTCATGCAGGGTATATTGTTGCACAAGCTTGTTGCTAGTAATGACAATGCCATGTTTGCTAAGCAAGGCAACACGTTCCATATCATTAGACCAAACAACATACATCATAAAAGGGTATCTGAATATCACCAAGAACTATCCTCTGCTAAAGATCAAATATAACCACCTCATTAATCTCGAGTTTAATGTGTACTTACATTGGGTTACATGAACATAGATCTTTTTGGTAGCATAGCTGCTGTAGTCAAGTATGTTTTAGAAGGTCATGATAACAAAGTCAAGTGGGTTGCATTCTTATACTATTTTACAACCTTCCCATCACAACCACAACAATTGGAAAAATCTATCTCCCTACAGTTAAATAAGGTCTCACAACTTATGGAGAATCATTCACAAGTTCTTCTGCAAAAGGATAATGTTTTCACAGGATAACATTCGATTTTCGTTATGCAGATAACATTCAATTTTCACAACTCGAGTTTTGCATCTTATAAGCCTAATCACTCGCTGGTTATCCTCCAGTGACGATATGAACTCGAGTTGTGAATGGCAAACTCGAGTTGTGAAAGTCTAATGAGATGTCGTGAAAATGTAAGATTGTGTTGGTAAACTCGAGTTATCAATTCATAACTCGAGTTTTGCATCCTATAAGCCTAATCACTCGCCGGTTACCCTCCAGTGACGATATGAACTCGAGTTGTGAATGGCAAACTCGAGTTGTGAAAGTCTAATGGGATGTCGTGAAAATGTAAGACTGTGTTGGTAAACTCGAGTTATCAATTCATAACTCGAGTTCTGCATCCTATAAGCCTAATCACTCGCCGGTTACCCTCTAGTGATGTCGTGAAAATGTAAGACTGTGTTGGTAAACTCGAGTTATCAATTCATAACTCGAGTTCTGCATCCTATAAGCCTAATCACTCGCCGATTACCCTCCAGTGACGATATGAACTCGAGTTGTGAATGGCAAACTCAAGTTGTGAAAGTCTAACGGGATGTCGTGAAAATGTAAGACTGTGTTGGTAAACTCGAGTTATCAATTCATAACTCGAGTTCTGCATCCTATAAGCCTAAACACTCGCCGGTTACCCTCCAGTGACGATATGAACTCGAGTTGTGAATGGCAAACTCGAGTTGTGAAAGTCTAACGGGATGTCGTGAAAATGTAAGACTGTGTTGGTAAACTCGAGTTATCAATTCATAACTCGAGTTCTGCATCCTATAAGCTAATCACTCCCCGGTTACTCTCCAGTGACGATATGAACTCGAGTTGTGAATGGCAAACTCGAGTTGTGAAAGTCTAACGGGATGTCGTGAAAATGTTAGACTGTGTTGGTAAACTCGAGTTATCAATTCATAACTCGAGTTCTGCATCCGGTAAGTTAATCACTCGCCGGTTACCCTCTAGTTATGATATGAACTCGAGTTGTGAAAGTCTAATATGATGTTGTGAAAATGTAATGATGTGTTGGTAAAGCCTAATGTCGAGTTGGGAATCATGTCAATGATGAAGCAGATGTTGATGATAACTGTGAAGAAGATAACGAGTCATTGGCGGTGATAGTCGGTAGCTGCGATCATCACTAAATTTTCCCAGGAAGTGATTGGGTCAAGACTCAGACAATTCGAGTGATTTTCCAAACTTATTCATTACTTCTTATGATCACTTGAGTATTCTTAACAAATTCTTCTCTGTTTATCCCTGTTTTTTAGCTCATATAAATAGGATCCTATAGAAGAAGAAGATGGCGAGTTGTTGGGGGTGATGACATCGGAGTTGTTGGCAACTGAGAAGAAGATGACAAGTGCTCAAGATTTCATTATGTTTTCTTTCTAGTTTATCTCAACTCATGGCATCGGAGTTATTGATATTATTGTTTAACTTTTGGTACTTCTCATTTTTTGACAACAGGATTTAATTTAGAGAAACACAAAATATTAAATGTTGTGGACTATAGCAATCCAAGGCCACGGATCCAGGGTCGACCAACGGCACCGATGACGACAGAGAAGATGAATAGTCCTGAATGCGTTTTAGCACCATTATCACGTCTCCCTCAACGCTTTTCAATTTAAAAACTTCCAGGGTCACGCACGTCATTTTGTCTCGAATTCTAATATTTCAATTCAGGCACTCACACTGATCTGGGATATTAAATTTTGGAGCACTTATGCCTCTTTTACTAATTTAAAAGTTCTTTTTCTGGGATTTTCCCTAAATAAAATTCAAAGAGATTAAAATACAATTTTATCATAAAAAGTCAGGCAAGAAACGAAAAGGACGACGTCGTATGAATCACGGCCAATATAAAACGAGAAAAATATCACGAACTCATTTCTGAACCTTATCATCAATCTCACGGCACAACACTAAACGCATTGCTTCACCATATCTCTCAAGAATCGTCTCCTTCAATGGCGACAGTGCCATTGTCCTTCTCCCCTAAAACCCTAACCCTTCATTCTCTCCCTAAAGCCCCAATCTTCAACACTGCGACCAGTCTTCGATTCGGATGGAATCTTGCGCATTCGAACCCGACCCGTACCCGTGCCCGAACGCTGATTCGCGAGGCCGTCGATGGGGAATACTCGGCGAAGAGGAGCAGTAGCGGTGAACAGAGGGAGACTATTATGCTTCCTGGTTGTGATTACAACCATTGGCTGATTGTTATGGAGTTCCCTAAGGACCCTGCTCCTACTAGGGAGCAGATGATTGACACTTATCTCAATACTCTCGCCACTGTACTCGGAAGGTTCGTTAGCCTATCTTCTTCTCCCTGACCTTTTTTGAATGTTCTCCTTTTTTTTTTTCTTTTTAAAAGAAATGTAAGAGTAGGATTTTGCCCTGGATTGGTTTTGACTTGGGAGCTCGTTAGTCTATTTGTTTATCTCGGCGGTTTCCTGACTTTTTGTGTTTGGGGTAATAATGAACAATTTCTGAGTTCTGGGCTCCTTACTAGCTATGTTCTTGCTGTTTGTGAGCTGGTAGTTGGGTTGGTTGTCGAAGCTGGAATGTCTGATGTTAGTTGATATTCCCTTGTTTCCTTTGAAGGAAGAATGTGTTTTGTCTTAATTTTATCTTCATTTTGGCATATGGTGTGTCTGACTCAGTAAAACCATACGTTCTGATTCAATGATTGTGGTGATTAATTTTCGAGGGAAATGTTTGAAGTAAAGCGGGTGGCTTCATGTGAAGAACGGATAAATCATTTTGAAGATTTATTACTATGACTAATTATTGCAAGAACAAAACTCAGATAAATTTTGTTATGTGGTTGCTATTAGGCCCCCACTGTTGACGCTTGAAAAGGATTTTTCTCATACTACAGTTCTAGCCGTGAATCTGATGGCAAAAACATAGACTTTTTTTTCGCTCTTGTTGAAATCAATAGAGTTTATGTTCTTTATAACTGGTAAAAGTTGGAACCAAAAGTCAGACATACTTGAGAATTGGGGCTTGTATCTTGTGGTATGTTTATCTGTTTTGAGGTGGTTGGGGCAGAAGGCTATAGTATGAAAGTACAAGTATGCTCATCATGAATTTACCCATTTAAACTTCTGTGGAACAGTTAGCATGGGCAAAATTGCTTGTCTGACTTCCATGTTGAAGGAACATAAAATTTCATGATGAAATGTTACTTTTGTTCTTTGATGGATCTAATGCTTGTCCTGAGAATTTCTGCTAATTTGTTACGTATTTGTTCTTGTGTGTCAGCATGGAAGAAGCTAAGAAGAACATGTATGCCTTTAGTACCACCACTTACACTGGATTTCAATGCACTGTTGATGAAGCAACATCTGAGAAATTTAAGGGTAAATTCTCGGTCATGTTTGTTTGGGCGTTACGATTGCTTATAAGTTGCTTTTTACGTAAATCGAGATACAACTCCTCTCACATACTTACTTCGTATACCGTAAATCACTATTAAAAAGTTACTTATAAGCAATCGAATCGCTAAAACAAACATGCCACTCATCTTTGGATTGTCTTTTTTATCACTTTTAGTGACCTCTGTACTCTTACTCTCATCTCAACTTATTTGTGTGTTTCTGCTTCTAGGTTTGCCCGGGGTTCTTTGGGTGTTGCCAGACTCCTATATAGATGTTAAAAATAAGGATTATGGAGGTAGGTAGTTCTTTAGTTTAAAGCCAATCATCAAACTGTCCCGGACTTTATCCTGATATTCTCAGGACTAAATTTAAAAGGTTAATGTTAATTGTAGGGGATAAGTATATAAATGGGGAGATCATCCCATGCAAGTACCCTACTTATCAACCAAAACGTAGTGGATCAAAAAATGAGAGTAGAAGGTATGAGAGAAGGCGAGATGGCCCACCCCCAGAACGCAGAAGGCCTACCCCCTCAGAATGAGACTCTAAGAACTCTACACAAGGTATTGGATTTCTGTTCTACAGTTCTCTGTTTGGAAGTTCTTGCTTATTTCTTTCAACAGATACCTACATCAAATTGATAACCAAAATAAATACTGCAGTTTGCATCTTTGCACAATGTCCTATATTTACATGAAGTTTCAGATATATTTTCATTGTTAATACTCACGATTTGTGATCAAGTACTGCTGCTGCTGCTGCAATTAGTTCTGCTTTTTACTGTTTTTGCAGGTCAACAATTTTTTCATAAGAGTAAACCCAGACGAAATTTGCTAAGAGTTGACTTTTTTCATACTTATATGCAATGTCATTTGCTGTTCATATACGTTCACTATGTTGGGAGTCTCTCAAGATGCCTAGCGTGCTTTGAAGATGTTGAGTAGTTTCAGGAGTTATCTTGAGAAATGTGATTAGGGACAAAGTGTGATATGTGAATGGAGGATGTTCAGTTAGTGTCTACTAGAATTTGAGATTCATTATCACCAAACAATTTGTGTAAGAACTAAAAATTTCTCACGCTGTCATTGAATGAATTATATGGAATAAGAAGATAGATTGGACGAATTTACAATTGATATGCTTTTTTTTTTTTTCATACTTACAACTGGCGTGAAAAACTTGAATTTTCATTTATGCGCGCAAGTTGTGACTAATTTTCTCCAATTCAAGAAAGTCAAAAAAGCTTTTATATATTGCTTCGGTCCTAATTATAGGCTCCTATTTGTAAGGTACTTATATAAGGTACTCAAAGAAGAGATTTTGTGGTCTTTTAATAAGACATTACAATAATCATTTATTACATTTTTCTCCCTTTTTATCTCTATTTAAATCTCCCTCAAGTCCTATATGTAAGAGATTTTTTTATTGATGGCATGTTCTTGTGTATAAGAAATACTAATAATAACATGTCTAAAATTTTTAGTACCATTTTTTATTTATGCCCTCATTAATTATTTGTTAGGAAAAGTCCATTATTTATTACTCTCTCTCTCTCTCTCTCTCTCTCTCTCTCTCTCTCTGCCATAATAAAGGGTGTTTTTTTAGAAAATATATTGTATTTTTTAGATATTTATTTTCTTTAATAAAGTTCAACTACCTTTTTAATCTACATAATTAGGTTATTTGTATAATTAGGTTATTTGTATGCTATGAAAATGATGGAAAGTATTGAAAGTTGAAACAGGAAAGTGGGGAATTTTTTAAGGGTAAAGTGGGAAATTTTTTAAGGTTTAATATCCAATTTTGTCCAAGTAGTCTTCTTGAAAGAATTGTGGGGATCCAAAGGATTTTATTGGGTCTATATCATCTTAAAAGTGTTTAAAAGAAGTAAAATAATCACTTAATCATTAAAAAATATTTTAAATGGTCAGGAGTAATTCATCCAAACAAAAAAAAAAAGGGTCGGTTGCTCCTTTTTTAAAAGCTTAGAGTAATATTGACCCAACAAAATCTTCTAGATATCAACAACTTAAAGTAAAAACTTTCAGTGTAAAATTAGACTTTGACCCTATAATTAATATGGGCAAAATAGGAAGCTTTTTTAATTTTTAGACATGAATTAATAAATATAAGATTTTTTATTTTGGTGAAAAATGTTAAAAGTGATTTATAAATAAGAGAAATGGGAATTTTTTTGGGAAAATTCCAAAAAACTACATTGGAAATAGCAAAAGGACAATTCAGTACATTGAAATTACAAAAGGACAATTCAGGCTGTGTCAGACAGGCAGAGGAATTTGGCATTTTGAAATTTCGGCCAAATGACGAAAATGCCCTTCAGCCCTCAGTCGGAATAACAACATAGGAGTTGTTAATGGCGAATCCGGAGTTGTTAATGGCGAGATCGATGGTGTTATTGGCTCTGAAAGTTGTTAAGTGCGAAAGAAGAAAATGGAGTTGTTAATATCGAATCCGGAGTTGTTAATGGCGAGATCGGTGGTGTTATTAGCCCTGAAACTTATGAATTGTAAAAGAAGAATTGAAGTTGTTAATAACGAATCCGGAGGTGTTAATTCCGAGGATCATGTTGTTATTCTGAAGTGGGCCTGAAGTGCTGAAGGGCATTTTCGTAATTTGGCCGAAATTTCAAAATGCCAGATTCCTCCTTTTTCTGACACTCGCCTGATTTGTCTTTTTTGAATTTCGATGTACTGATTTGTCCTTTTTATATTTTGAGTGTATTTTTTTGGAATTTTCCCAATTTTTTTTATTTAACTTTTCCTTGAAAGTTTGACTGACGAAATGTCTAAGTGGGAGCTGTGAACTGCTCAAACCATGTGTAAGTCGACCCTCTTGGAGCTTCAATCGCAAATGGCAGAGGCAAGATGATAGCTTCATTGATGATGGAGAAAATGACTTAAGTAATTCACCGACAGAGAAGACAACAGATTTAATTTAAAGTAGAAAAGTTTTTTTTTGTTTTTGGTGATAAGAAAAAATTACATGCTTTCATGCATCACCTTTTTTTTCTTTTAATTTAATTGTCATACACTTCTTAAATATTTTATCCATCAAAAGTAAAACATTAGTATAATGTAGCCTCCCAAAGATTAGAATAAATGGAATTCATGACATGACTAAAAAGATGAAAATGAAAGCTCTTTTTTCTTTTTTGAATAAGACAAAAATGATATGTAAAGAGGAAAATGTCCAAAGTTTACTACTAGTATAAGATAAGGAGAAGTCTTGGCAGATTGATATTATTCATGTCTCGCGTGATCAGAATGTAGTAGCGGATAGGTTAGCTAATCTAGCTCATACTATTTCAGGAAATTTTGTTCTCCTTGATCAACCGCTACCCTCAATCGGGGAGGTGGATATTGCTCAGGGTTGAATCGGGCTAGGTTTGGGGTTCTGCGTAACCTGTTTCTTGTATTAGTCCATTAATGGATTAATGTTATCCAGTTTGTCATTCAAAAAAAAAGTATAAGATAAGGAGTTTAAAAAGTGGTAAGAAAATAACAATAACAGAGTATACAGAAAAAACAGTTAAAAAAGATATAATGTTCTGCCAAATTAAAGAGGGTTGAGTTGTAGGAATCAGGATGAATCTTTTTAGATGCAAGAGAGTGAGAGCAAAGGCTTTGAAATTGCATCGAGAAGGCTCGAGTTATGAATCCATAGCAAGTATGCGAAGACACTTACTTAAAAAGATTGGACCAGCTCTACAATTACATTTCCATGTAAATTCCTTCAAGAGCAAACCTTGATATTGGCTATATGACAGTAATAATTCCTTGATTTTTTTTTTTAAATTTATGAAGAAAAATATTCCAACCCTTGTGGTTAGGTCATGATGATGAAAAAAAAACCTATCGATTACTGTGAGAAACCGTTGGTTTCAAGAAAACTACATCTGACAAGAATTGGAGACCTGGAACTTCACAAGTATCCTTGTGAAGAGCCAGTTTCATTTTCCTCCAAGTGGTGCTGAGGAGGCCAAGTATGCCACAGACTAGAGATGAGTGTTCATCAACGTGGAGATGAAGTAGTGATCCTTAACAATAATAACAAAATCTTTATCCAACTAGGTGGGGTCACCTACATAGATAGCATAACATCATTATATTTTGTCAAAAATCATATCTTTAGATATATTATTAACCAAAAGATCCCTATCTATAACCTCATTAAGCATTCGCTTCGGCCTTCCTCAACCTCGTTTTACATGACTCTATACTGCTTGATCAACTTTCCTCACTGAAACACTTAATGGCCTTCATTGAACATATCTAAATAACCTCAAGTGACTTTCTACCATTTTTTTTTCATGGTCTTTATTGAATATGTCCAAACAAGTGATCCTCTAGTTAGCTTTAATTTTTTTTTTTTTTTAAAAAAACTATCTATGGAATCTAATCCAAACAGTCAAACCATAAAGCCCATAAGCGTTCCAAAGTTTCTTTTTCCATATATTCAAATAGACATCTGCCAATAGAAACAGTAGCTTGCTTCTCATTTAGATTATATTAAAGATATCATGAGGTACAACTAGGAATTGGAGCTACACCACATACCAAGAGATCAAAACAGAGTAATAGATGCACTTGCCGAAGGGGCCTAAACCTTTGGGTTCAGTGTTTGAAGAGCAAGTATGGGTGTGCTCCAAGAGTGGAAAAGAAGAGGAATCAATTGGCAGTATGGAGTGCAATTTCATCAGTATGGAATGATTTTAGAAAGGGAGTAGGAAGTAAATTAAGAAGTGGAAAGAGTACTAATGCGTGGTAGGAGTTGTGGTCGCCTCTGGACCACCCATTGATGTATTATGTAGACAGGAATCAAGAATTGTTGAATCCTGAGGAGATAGTAAGAGACTTTGTTCTTCCTAATGGAGATTGGAACCTAGCTAAGTGGGGTTGCTTCTTGCCGAATTGGGTAGTAGAAAAGATTAAGCTAGTTCAACCCCTTCTTGAGAGGTTGATGATGTATTTTTCAAGAGACAGGCTTTAGACGGGAATTTCAGTATTAGATCCGCCTATAGCATGATCACTAAAAGGGGTGTGAGCCAAGATGAGCCCCTGTTGTAACCCCCTTCACGATTAAGGCCGAGATTTACGTTCATAAAAACATAATTAAGTTTGAATTAGAGAGTGTAAGATGATTTGGGACTTATTCAATTTAAACTTCCCAAAATCAGGGTTTTCAAAAACTTTTACAAAACCTTATCACAGCAGTCTCATATTCATCTTTCAACACTTAAATGGCCTGTACAGGTTGGTTTCATTCATACATATCAGAGTACAGCATAAATTCCCGACACACCCGGGTTCCATTAATTATATAAGGGTTTACACAAAGGCACAGAGCCCACAAATCATACCCTTTACTTGGGGATTAAACAAAACTACACTATACTTCTAAAATATACAACTATTTACCACAAAATATCTAATGAATTTTACATTGATAACCATTAATCAAAATAAACTCCTAAACTGGAACTCTAACTGCTCTTCGTCGCCCGCTTTCCTTTGGATCCTTCGGCCCTGTCTAAAAGTTGTGTTTTTGGGAGAGTGAGATTCTAAAGAATCCCCGTAGTAATAAATCACTCATAATATGCACAACATCAAAGCATGAAAGTAAATCATCCATACAACACACAGCAATCACAACAACAGTTACAACGGCCGAGGTAGGTATCATAGGCATCGTCCCCCCTTACGACGGCTCACGCTGAACTACTTGTTGTATTGCACATCCACATTCACATATATCACCACAGCTGTGATCTATATAAAACATTTCACAACACACAGCCCCACGGACTGGATACTCAAACAGGAATCCATGATTCCATAACGCAACCTCGGCACTTACAGCGGCAGATACAACGGCCGGGGTAGGTATCATGAGCATTGCCCCCTACTACGGCTCACGCTGAACTGCTCGCGCTATAATGCCCTATGGCTAATAACACATTCACAATGATAAACATGCATACCAAGTATCATACACAACACGAGAGAAAAGTCACTACCTTGATCCTTCTGTGCGTGTCCTAGCGCCGGTCTCTCCCGAGTAGGGCAAATGTCAAATCCTATATTCATAATTAGGGACAAAGAGTCAATCCTCTATTCTAATTCTCAATGACTTCTTAATACTTAATTGGTTATTATTATTGCTTTTTTAGAGTCATTAAATACCTTTAACAAAACTCCTAAAGGGTTGGAAGAACTATCCCAAAGATCCCCTTTTTGGAAACACAAACTGACATTTTCTACTGAGGCACTCAAGTGAAGATGGCCTCACTCGAGTGAGATTATACGATACTCGAGTGAAGAAAACCTCACTCAAGTGATGGTACGGTCTGCACTCGAGCACCAGAGAGTGAGAGACAGCGAGTGCATACCCGAGAGCACAAAGAAGTTTTTCAGAGACAGGAACACTCGAGCACACTAGACCTCACCCGAGTGAAAGCCAAATGCCTCACTCGAGCACCTGAGAGTGAAGTCTAGAGAGTGAGAACCCAAGAGCACCAGGGAAATGGCAGTAGCCCAAATGGCTCACTGCACTCGAGCACAACACAGCTCACTTGAGCAAATACCTCATACCCACAAGTGAGAAGGCACACTCTTACACCATGCCCACGAGTGACAACTCGAGAAGCAAGTCCTTGGTGTCAAATACACCAGTCACTCGAGCATGAGGAGACTTACTCAAGTGATATTCATCCCTCACTCGCAAGTGAGACTATACACTCTTGGATTTTCTAGAAAGCACAATAGAAAAACTGAAGGGAAAGCAGAATTTATGCACAACACTCGCGCAAGGATCAACCTTGCCCGAGTGATGATCATCCCTCACTCGAGTAAAACCCGTATCACTCGAGTGATTCTATCAGAACCAGAAAATGTAGAAAACAGACCAAACTTCCTAACACTTGCCCAATTGATTCCTATGGACACAAAACTTTACCTAAAGCCATCCCCACAGAAAAACACTCAACAAACTCAATGAAATCATCAGAATCATCAAAATCCTACTCCATTACCATGCTTTAGATTTTGGGCAACAAAATCAACAATATGCCAATCTCATCTAACATCACATTTCGATTACCAATCAATCTATCTATCCTAAACTCATTCCAAAATACCATTCTCATGCCAAAAACATACCAAATGAACAGTGGCACTCATTTTCGGATTCAAGCCAAAATCTCCAGAAATTATAAACTACTTCAAAAGGGCATAAAACTTAGATAGATAGATTACTCTCACTTACCTCTTTCACTTTGCCAAAAAGACTTCTTGATTCACCAACCTTCAAAATTTCGTGTGGCACAAATCAACACCAAATAGGCACACTATACACATCAAAATGAAGCTCTTAACCCATGGAGCAACATTAAAGAAAAGAATTTGAGCAAATGAGGCCATTTACTCACCCAAATCACAAGATCTTCTTCCTCTCACTTGGTAGCCATAGAGGATGAATGGGAGAGAGAAAGTGAGAGAGATGGAGTGTTGAAGAAGATGAAGAATGATGATGACATACTCCCTCCCCCATGCTTCAGCCGAAAAGAGGAGAGAAGGAGAGAGAAAATGTTTAAAAATTCAATTTGACTTTCCCACACTCCCTCCACATGTAAGCTTGCCAAGTGTCACACTACCATTGGCTCTCATAAAGGTAAACACCCAATTAGCCACTTAATCCCTCCATTAGCCATTTTAATTATATATCTCATTTTCTCTTAGCTAGTAATTAATTTCTCCCTTAATTACTAACTCATGACCAATAATTCCATTCTTCCAATTTTCCACTAATTATGACATATTACTTAATATTGCCATAAAACATATAATAATTCCAATTAAATTCATAATTATCCACAATAATCATGATTAGTCCATAATCAAAAATTGGGATATTACACCTGTGGCATCAAATATGGCGTTGGCCAATTTCGGAGAGGGCAAAGTTCTTCATGTGGCAAGCTTTTCATGAGAGGTTTATTAGAATCGGTAGGCACAGCGGAAGAATTTAAAAATTTTCACCGATCCTAATCGATGACCTATCAACGGCGTTTAAACCAAGTTGGAAGGATTCATACCTTTTTGATTCAGAGTTTTCACGATCTCAGGGAGCCAACACGTCAGGTCCGCTCCCTCTACCGGTATCCACACGAATGCTCTCCAACCGAGACTGTGTGCTAGCGCCTCTAATGTCTCCTAGGGTTTCACTTACGGCTCTCAATTCTCATATGTGTATCAATATATCTGCTCTATCAAGTTTATAACCTATGAGGGCTATTTTCAAATTTCAAAATTAATCATCATTAATTTTGAAATTAATTAACAATTAATTATCTTGATGAGCTAATTAAATAAATTCAGTTTAAATTAAATCTGTCCAACAGTTTTAATTTAACCTATTTATTTAATCCAAATAAAGAGCCATTAGATTTAATTTATCTTCATAAATTAAATCTGAGATAGAATATCTCTATCATGTTAGTTATTAAATTTAATATATCTTAATAAATTAAATTTAAAACTAACACAATATAATAATATCATATAATATATATACACACACACACATATATATATATATAAGATATATATTTCAAAAATATATATATCTATATAATATTATTAATGAATTTTATATTATATATATATATGTAAATATAAAATTCGTCCACCCTAAATTAAACATTATCTCGTGTTGGGCCATTCTTGTGTGCGACCTTATAGGCCCATATGAAGTTGGCAGTGGGCCAGTAACTATACTAACCTAAAAGTCGCAAGCAGCCTCTAGCAAGACATTACGACTACCCAATTCATATGAGGATCGTTATCATGATACAACCTGTCATACAACCATGTCACGTCCCTTTTGTCACACGATATATCGATCAAGGATAAGGCATGGATAATGTGATCCTCTTGTTCCTAACCATTACTTTCTCGATTCCTGAGTAGCCTGATAACAGAGACAGAAACTCCTTTCATCATAGTATGGCCGTACATTTCTCAAACTCACTCATCGAGGGGCCCAGTAATATCTCTCTACTAATGTGAGGGACAAATTCCATCTTGATCATTCATATTCCTTTGCATGAAAAACCACCAAGCCCAATCGTAGCCTTTATCATCATCCGGTCAAAAGTGACTTTTGATTAGTTCAAAGCTTAGCAACTCTCATGTAGGAATTCATGATGACCTCAGGTTTAAGGGCATTGTGACGTGGTTATACATGAGAAAAGCTTATGACTTGATCCATGTAGCTTTCTCATAGTAGGTCGGTCCAGCACCTTGTACTCTTACAAGTGCCTAAGACTTTGATTCGTATCTCTGTATCTTATCAAAGTCATACTGGTCTTGTTTCATCTCTGCTCCCGCATAGATGACCGACCAGGGACATTTTAGGATAATCTTTATGAATTATCCAAGGATACAATTATCACAGTTAACATGCAAATAATATGATAACAGAATGGAGAAATTTCATTAAAATAATAATGTTCAAAGTACAATGATTGGCCCTTAGGGCACAATTTCCAACAAGGTTACCCACTAATGTACTCAGACAAAATATGGTTTGAGTGAGCTAACAAAATGTCCATTTTAGTGTGATAGTGAGGAATATGTTATCCACATACTGAGGGATTGTGAGATTGCAATAGGAGTGTGGAGCCTTTTAATTGACCGTATATATTATAGTACTTTTTTTAGTGGTAATCTGCATGTATGGATCAAGTGGAATCACAGGAATAAACCAGTGTGCCGTTGGTTTACAAAATGGCAATGGCAGAAAATATTCGGCTCAGTGTGCTAGCTCATTTGGAAGAACAGATGTAGGAAAGTTTTCGAGAATACAGCAGAGCAACCTGTGCGTATACTCCAACGAGTTCAGCATCATCTGTGGAAGGGAGTCAAGAATGGCAGATTTAAATATCAGATCTACCAGGTACTGGATAAGAGTGTGGATAGGTGGCGCCTTCTACCGGTGGGAGTTTTCAGAGTAGACGTAGATGGTTCGGTTGACAAGTGTAACCAAGCAGCATGTAGAGGCATTATTCGTGACTCTGAAGGGGCATGGATAGGGGTTTTTAGCTTAACATTGGCTATGGATTCCCCATACTAGCTGAGCTACATGCTATTAAGACGGGTTTATAGATTTGCAAGAGTTTGGGGTTCAGAAAAATCAACCTGTATTCGGATTCTTTAGAAGCAATTCAGTTATTGTTTTCTGATTTTGGATCTACTCGCCCCTAGGTACAGGAGATCTATGAAACTAGGGGTTTGCTTTTCGATGATTGGGAGGTGGAAGTAATTCACTGTCACAGGGAAGCACTTGTGTGTGCTAATTCGTTGGCCAAGAGGGCTCAACAGGCGAACAACGTGCTATTGTTTCTTCAGCACCCACGGGCTTGCTGTTCGGACCAAATGTTAGCTGATTTAGGCTTACATTGATTAGACTACTCTTTTTTGGGATGATGTAAGGTCACTTTGACAAAACTCAAGAGCTGTCTCTTGTCTTATATGTTCAAAACAAAAGGCCTAAACCAATCATCCTTACTAGATTCTATCCTACTACTATTAGGACTTTGATTGATCATGATTGTATGGGATTAAATTCCCCTCTAATCTAATTTTTTTCTTTTCTTAGGCCTCGCCCTCCTATGTACCAAAAAAAAAGACGTGCCATAAGTATTGATATGATGAGACTTCAAAATATCACATTGAGGAAATGCCATCATGCGAAAGCTTGAAAAGTTTTTGGAATGTAAATAGAGGACACTTCCACCTTTAATTCCAAACATTCTTGAATGAAATTTAATTTTATTACTTCTTTCTTATACTGGGTCTAATACAATAATAATGATAATAGTAATATTTTATTTCTATTTTTTTTTAAAAAAAAAGAAGAAGTAGAAAAAAAATGCTTGTAAATTGCTCCATTTTAGACCATCTAATTCATCTAACGGCCGGGACATAACTAGCTAGAGAAGATGATGATTATATGAACTAGGACTTGAAAGTTCTTGAATTAAGTTTGTGTTCTTTTAAATACTTGGGAAAATCGTTATTAGGTCCCAAAGAAGAAATATAATTACAAAGTTTCATAATAAGTAAGCAATATACAATAACAAGTTTTAATGTAGGAAATAAGAAGAGGACAATGCTATTCACTTTTTATTGACACTTTTTTACTATTATATTCCTTTTTTTGGGATTTTATATTAGTTCTTTCTAAGTTCTTCTATAAGAAGTTTACTATTTCCTATTCCTAAATGCATGAGCTAGTTAGATGGTTTATTTTGGTTCTAAAAGTAAAATCCTAACCCATTGTCTCCTAAAATTAGTAATTTTTTTCCTAAACTATTATACTATTTGCATATATTAAAGGGTTTTCATTAAGAGGTAGTTCTAGGGTATTTTAGATAAACCAACACACATTTGTTTAATAAACAACTAATTCAAACTACAACTTAGTTGTTTAGCTCTTATATTAAATGCAAGAGTGAGCATCTAGTGTCCCACTACTACAGATTTGTGTATTAAGAATGCTTAATACATAACTGTTTCAACTAATAAACATTATGTATGTTAAGGCGAAGGTCACATAAGGATATATAACACTTAAAAGTAATATTTAATTATGCGCACCATCACGTATTATGAGGCAAAATTTGCGAAATCACAAAAATAAGGGTTGTAGTTAATAATTGTCATTTGTTTAGTGACAAAAGTGACTGTTCTTTCAAAACAACCGCCATGCAACAATTACAAACAATTTGAATTCCAACATCTTGTATTAGCAAAGATAAAACATAATTGTAACGCCCTAAATTTTGATTAAGGGCTAATGATAATTATTGAGAATATTTTGTGAATTAAAGTTCGAATTATTATGGGTTATGTGACAATTTAAGTTAATATGCCATAATTAGTGGAAAAATGGAAAGAATGGAAATTATTGGTTGATTAGTTAGTGATTAATGGAGAAATTAATTACTAACTAAGGAGAAATGAGGAGTGTAACTAAATGACTAATGGACTAGTTAGTGTAACTATATGGTTCCTTATTTGGTGAGAAATGAGGAAATTTGGACATGTGATAAGATAATATGATGATAGTTGTTGAAGAAAAGTCAAATACCACATGTTAAATGATTTTCCTTCCTTCTCTTTTCCTACACTTCAGCTGCGTGAGTATGGGCTAGGAAGACCCATCATTTCTCCTTCTTCTTCACTCTTCATCCTTCTCATTCTCTCTCATTTCTCCCTCCCTCCACTTTCGATGTTTCTTGCTGTAGAAAAAAGAGGAAGAGCAAAGGTAAGTTCTTGCCATTTTGACCCTCCAAGTGACCTCTAATGCAAAAACTCTCTTCTTCAATATTGTTCCTTGTATTGAGAGCTTCAATTCTATGGTTTTAGATTTGCCATTGGTGGTGATTTGAGCTCTCAAGGAAATATAGAGTTTGGTGAACTAAGGAACTCCTTTGGGAAAGTTAAAAAGGTGAGTAAGTTGAGCATTTTGATATAAGTTTTGTGGTCATTTGGTTAAGTTGGAATTTTTGAGAATTTAACCCTATTTTCGAAAATTAGGGTCTTGTGGTGTTTGAGTTGTTGTTGTCATGGATATGGTGTTTTGAGATGTATCTTGGATATATAGAAGTTGATTGGAAATTTGGATTGAAAAGTTGCAAGTTTGGTCAGTGAAAAACTCTATGCTAGCAGTGGTCTTGCATGGACGTTTTAAAAAAGCAATTGGTGTTGAAAAATTATGAACCTTTCTAGTTTTAAATTTCACATGCCAAGCTTCAAAATGAACATATAATTTATATAATTTTGACTTTTGAGCTAGGAGTTATGACTGTCTAAAGTTTGATGTTAAATCTGGGAATAATTCTGGAGCTGTGTGAACATTTCTTAAATTCTGTATTTTTGTGGTAATTTATGGTAATGTTCCATATTTTTCTAGTAAAGGGCACTTAAATAGATTTCAATGGGCTTTGGGATCACCTCATTTCAATTTTTCTAGAATTAGTTATAATTTTTGGAAGCTAAGACACAAAAGTTTAATTTTTCCAATTTTTGCCTAAACTTTTGGCCAGCACTGCTCTGAGGGGTTCCATTGGATTCAGTGGGAAAAAATATGTGGGGTTATAGTTGGGCACATTTTCGGTAAAGGCCGAAAAGCATAATTACGAAAACGCCACTAAAATACTTAAAAAGGGGCTGTTAAGGGTATTTTCATAATTTGACAATGATTTGGGTGATTTCAAGCCCTGAAATGGATTCCTTAGGAGAAAATACGTCAGAATAGCCTTAGTCAAAATTTTGGGAAAACGTGCCATCGAGCTGGGGTCTCAGGGGCATTTTGGTAAATTTTCACCATAGGCTAATATAACCACAAGAAACACTAGGGAAGAGTGTAAAATGACACTTGGATAGGTTATGACCTATTTCTTGTACATTTAATACTTTAGAACCGAGTCGGAAGCTGGAAGCGACACGTTTTACAAGGCACACTAAAAAGGGTGGTCTTTGAGATAGTACTTCCCAATCCTTTTAGGCGATTGTTAGAGACTTTCATAGCTACTTAAGAGACTTTAATGATAACCAAAACTAAGTGTTTTGAAGTCATTTGAGTATTGGAATAAGTGATAACACGTCGTCCTTAATTATGACTATAGGATTCAATATTTGCCCGGATTGTAGAAGGCTTATGCCTGATCAAGGACGGAAAGAACAAGATAGTGACACTTTATCCTATATCATGTTTAATGCATTGCTTGTATGTATTTATCATTGAATGAGCGAGGGGACGAGGCAATAAGCCCGACCTTGAATATTGTTGAGGGGACGTGGCGTGAGCTCGGCCTTGAATATTGATTGAGGGGATGTGGCGGTTAGCCCGGCCTTGAATATTGTTATGCTGCATTGTGATATATGCTTACTTGCTTTGTTTAATTATACATCATATTCGTAAACTGTTGCTACTGGGATTCTATTGAATCTCACTCTTTCCAAATAACATTTTTAGCCAGGGCAAGTGGGTCTCGAGACAAGCAAGTAAACAAGGACGACTAGGATTGCCAGTGGTAGTCTTAGTTTCTTTTTGGTTTTTGGTTATCATTTGGACAACTGTATGTATATATTAGATTGACCATATGTTTGTAGTTATTGTGTAATCCCCGGTATAGGAAATTGAGATGGGCGATGATGCCCTATAAAACTCTTGGATTAATGATATTTATCCCGGGTGAATGTCGGGAATTTTATTAATACTCTGATATTATATATGTGACAAACCAAACAGGCCAATTGTTTTTATTTAAAAATGAATGGAGATCATGTTGTACAAGTGTGGCAAAATTTTTTTAATTATCTCAGATATCTTATTCAACTATAAAACGTATTTAAACACTAATCACGGCCTTGATGACGGCGGGGGTTACAATAATAGTCTTTAGAAACAACCGTTATGTAACACTTTTCATGTCATAATCCTTCATAACATCTTTTAGACCTCTATTTAAACTTACATATTCCTTGTGGTTCTTAATACTTTTCTTTATCGGCCTTCTCCCTTTCTCCTTAATGTTAACATATGAGGGAGCTCCTCCACCACCACCACCACCACCACCACTACCTTCTCCTCCTCTTGAAATGGAGGCTCTAATGATGTTGTTGGCAGGTCTTGACCGCCACACAAGACGTCTTATGGCATACGCCAACAGGCTGAACAAGAAGTTGAACCTCATACTTCATCGCAATGAGGTTGAATATGACTTGCAGTCAAACCCTTCATCTCCTTCCCCTGATGATGAGAATGAAGAGGAGGAGGAGGAGGAGGACGGCAATGGTGGTGATAACTGAACACCATTATTGTATTTATAAAATATTTTTTTAAAAAATAAATTACAAAATAACAACCTCATACTTCACGGTTATTAATTAATAACTGTAAAGTATTCTTGTACCATACTTAATGGTTTCAACTTAATAAATGTAAATTAAAGCTTTCAAAATCTTTCCTCTTCCCTGTGCTAACTCTGGGTGGCTCCTCATTACCCAATGATCGTCAAGAGAACTAAGTACCCTTTCATTACATCCTATTCAACTTCCAATTAATGCGTACAATGATGATTTTTTCCATCCCTTCCTGAGTTCTAGAAGTTTATTTAAACTCACCCTTTTCATTTGTTTTCCCTACTTTTTCTTCATTATCATCCTCTTTGTTCTCTCAATTACAAAGATTAAACGCCATGTGGAAGAATTGCAAGAAAGCTCTCGACGTCATCTTCTGCATCCTCCTCCTCCTTCGCCTCCACATCTTATGCTTCCACAACTAGATGCAATGTTGCGGCATGTCGAACACACTGATCATACAGTGAGAAGGCTTTCTTTATACCTCTTGAGTATGAACAGAAATGAAAATCTCATATTTAATGAGTATAGTGTAACCCCCTCCGTAATTATATTCGAAATACGCGATTAAAGTGAAATAGAGACCAATAATAATCAAAACTCATTTAAAATCTCATCCTTGGGATAGGGTTTTCACAAATACCTTTAAAAATCTAATTAACTTGGTCTCATATTCACATTTCGAATACAATTACTATGCGAAGATAAATCACATTCATATAAATATCAGAGTGCACAACATAATCATCCCGGCAATCTCGGGTACATACCTTCACTAAAGATATACAGGGCATAGTTGCCCATTTCAATACTTCAAATGGGGATTACACAATCTCATCTCGAATGAGTCCTGCCGCTCCCTCCATGAGCCACTTGCCCTGTCTAAATTGTTGGTAAGGGAGGGTGAGATTCGAGAGAATCTCAGTAGGGAAACATTATCAATATGCAGGCAAGATAAGTGTTTAATGCATGACATGCTTGCATTACATAACTCATGCACACATACAAAAACGAATCTATAAGCTCAATGATTCGAACGATACACATATGGCCATAGCATATATTGAAACATAGCTTTAAATCATTCATACATGTTCCATATAATCAAGCAAAGCAATAACATACATCAACACATTAATACAATTATCAGAGCATGCAGGAGAGATAAGTTCCCTACCTCCAGTCTTTTCTCCCCGATTTACGTGACAACAACTCGGGGCTTCACATTTGATCCTACAATGTCAAATGTACTATTTAGATACTTCCATGGTGTTTCTGGGGGTTATATGAAGCTATATTGAAAAATTACTAAAATACACCCGGGGACCCGGGCGGCCCCGCCGTACCTGGTCCGGTTGTACTTTTCTTGAAATTTTGACATGGTCTATTCTAACATATTTTCACCCAAGGAATCCATTTCCGAACTCAGAATTATCAAATTCAATGTCAATTTACAAATTTACCCTTGGCAGCCCCACTTTAAGGGTTTTAGGGGCGTTTTCGTAATTATGCTTTTTCGGCCTTTTCCGAAAAAGTGACCAACTGTAACCCCACCTAATTTTCGCTCTTGAACTCAATGGAACCATAAAATCATTGAGAATCCAACTCTAAGACCCATTTATAGCCATAACCAAAATATGCAAGTACTCCGGGGAAAATTGGGGTTTTTCGGTTTCGGCTCCGTAAACGTGTTTCTTTCTACTCCTAACCACTTTATTAACCATTACATTGGGTTAGAACTACCATTTAGTATCAATTTGGGCAGCATAACACCTAGGCCAACCCATTTTCCAAATTTACAAACAAAGACAATCCGGTGAAATTTCACTGATTAAATCAACCACAGCAGCCAGAACAATCAAAGATTGAAGTTTCAGAAGTTACCTCAAGCTCCCTCTGGCTTTTACTCAATATGGCTGAACCCTAGCCCCTTTTAAACCATGAAAATTGAGCTTCCAACACCTTAAAGAACATGAAAGAGAATCTTAGAAGCAAGGTTATACGCGTTAGGAGCTAGATCGTTGGAGAAATCGGCTTACGTTGCGAGATTTCTCCTCTTTTTCTCTCTAAGAGCTCTCAACTTTCTCTCACTAGTTTTAGCTGGTTCAGCACGACAGAAAATGAGAGCTAAAGAAGATGAGAACATATTTAATTCCATGCTGATGTCATCTTTTATTGAGATGATGTCATAATTCCCATTTTCGGATTTTCTGGCAGATTTTCTGCCCAAAAAATGAGGTAATTCCAAAGCCAAATGAAAGATATTTAAGTCCTCTTCATAGGAAAAATATTTTCCATTACTAAAAATCACCACACAATTCCAGAATTACATAAAATCCATCACTGCCCTAAAACAGTGTTCAGTTTCCATCCCAAACTTTGGACAGTCATATCTCCTAGTTCACAAAACAAAATGGCACAAATTATATATCTATTTTGAAGATTGAGATGTGAACTATAAGACTGGAAAGTTTCAGAATTTTTAGACACAATTTGGTCATTCAAAACGTTCACACAAACTGACTGCCCAAAATAGAGTTTCAATAGACAGAATTTCAGATTTTGCATCTTTGCTTCGATTGGTTCCATTTTCATACCAAACATCATTCCCACATAAATTTTCACAAGGAATCCATTGGAAACACCAAATCAATCAAATTCACATCACATTGACATGTTTTCACAACAATCTCAACATGTCAACACAATTCACATTCAATTCTTCCCTCTATTCTAAGTCAATTTGGATGTTAATCCACAATTGAACTCAAATACAAGGTTTTGGCGCTGCTCAACACACACGAATCACATTCGAGTGCCAATTCACATCATATTCTCCAAAAGGGTTATTTATCACTAACCACATCCACTTTTGAAGTCATTAACCCTTAATCATAATTTGGGATCTTGCTAAAATGGGGCTTAGCAGCCCACTTCTCTCAGGCTTATTCTCTAACCTCGAGTCTCAAAATTTGGGGTATTACATATGGGATTGGCCATGATTTTGGCCACTCCTTCGGTGATGAGTAGCCTGATGATCTCATCAGTTCATCGGCTTATAGAACATTACTCATATTATTAGAAAACAATAAATAAGGGGTTGTTAGCTATTCTTTAAAAACAACCATCATGAAACACATGGCGCAGGAAAAAGAACATAATATAGTTACATGGATTGATCCTCGATCTTAAACTTCTATCGAATGCTTCACTTCCAGTCTATTTAAACTCCTCATTTTCATATGTTTTCTTTACCCTCCTCTTCTATTCTCCTCATCATCATTGTCAAGCGACACACTGAAGAAATGCTAGAGCATTGTCCTCCCCACCTTTCGCCTCCTTCTCCTCCTCGTGCAGCTTCTCAACATGCACCTTCACCTGCTTCTCTTCCTCCTCCCACCCAACCTCCACGCCCTCCTTGTGCTCTTCCTCCCCAACCTCAATCCCCACTTACTTCTCTTCTTCCTCCACCCCTACCTCACCCCCTACCTGCTTTCTTTCCTCCTCCCACCAAACCTCCACGCCTGAAAATAAAACAATTAGTGGTTCTTACCAACTAACTGTTATGTAAGACCTTAAATTCTATAATAGGGGTTTGTTTGTAAAACATCCAATCAGTTTGACATTCAAAAACTTTTTAACTCAATCAAAAGCTCCAGATCTTTCAGCTCCAAGAAAGGCGTCCGATCAACCTTAGAGTTTTCTTTCTTCAACTTCTAGCTAGGTTAACATAAGGTTCGTGGTTTTTCTTTCATTATACATTTTCTTGAATTTATTTTGGGCACAAATGATTATTGAGTTTTAATTGGGTTTTTTGTTTATAAATGATTTATGCTACATGGGGTCTTTGAATAAGCAGTAGATGTATTCCGACCAGCTAATGAGAGACTACTGGGATAGGGCAACAAATTTCCTTAACTTTGCATTTGCAAATAATCCCTTAAATGACGGTTTGATTCTTTACCCCTATGTATACTGTGGCAATGTACGGTGGTATGATCAATAAACTTGCATGTCGTACTTAGTGATTCATGGAATCAATCCTACTTATACATGTTGGACGGGGCATGGGGAGACAATAAGTGGAGTGGTTGAACATGTGGAAAGTTGTGCATCACCTGATTTTGACACAAGTGCATTTGACCCTGACCGTCTCGATGATATGGCCAAGGCATTATAAGAGGACCTCGGGGATTGTCTTAAATGATGGAAACTTTGAAGGGCAATGTGGTTAAGCTATTATATAAGGGGTGCACTGAGTTTACCTTATTGGATATTATGTTGATGTTGGACAACTTAAAGGTGAGAAATAGGTAGTTTGATATGAGCTTCACAAAATTGTTCAAGACTTTGAATGAAATGCTGCCGACAAAAAGGATGCTTCCACCTCAAAACATGACACAAAGAAAATATTGCGCTCCATTGATCTTATATACGAGAAGATATATGCTTGCCCCAACGATTGTGTCTTTGTTCAAGAATGAATATATATCGCTAACATATTATCCCATATGTGAGTAGTCACGCTACTCACAAAACAGGAAGAGCCAGAATAAGGCGTTATGGTATTTCTTCATTATACCTAGATTTAAACACCTGTTTGGCAATCCTAATTATACAAAAATTTGAGGTAGCATGCAGATGAAAAGACAGATGATGACATGATTCAACATCTTATTGATTCTCCAAAATGGAAGAAGTTTGATATGAACCACCTTAAATTCACTAAAGATGACAAGAACCTATGCCTTGCATTGGCTACTAATGGGATGAACTGGTTTGGGATGCAAATCAGGATCCGCAACACATGGCCAATAATATTGTTTAAATATAACCTTCCTCCATATCTCTACATGAAGCTCATGTTGTCTATGTTAATCTTAGGGCCCCAGCAACCTAGGAATGACATAGATGTCTACCTAGCTCCACTAATTGAAAACTTGAAGCACTGGTAGGATGATGGGGTTATGTTGTATGATGCTTTTGAGGAAGAAACATTCAACTTGAGAGCCATGCTCTTTGACACTACCAATGACCTTCCTGCATATGGTAATTTTTTAGGATACAACATTAAAGGCCAACTTGGATGTCTAATTTGTAACACCTCAAACCAAACAACCAAATACTTAGCCAAATTATTTCAAATATCTTCAATATGGATGTTCAACATCCAAATCATCAAAATACAAAATTAGTTCAAATAAAGCCAACATGATAGTGTTAAATCAAATTCTCAAAATATTTTATCAAAACAAAATAAAATGCGAAAGTCTTAGGGTCATGGTAAATAAAAATAATATAACATGAGTTCTAGGAGTACAAAAGACCCTTCAAGGCTCACTTTATAAGTGCCTTCTATTGCTCCTTGCTAGAACAATAACCTGAAAAATTTTAATATAAGGGATGAGATTCCACGCCTCTATAACCACTAAAATTTTCTACCGTACACAAATAAACCACATATGATAAAAAGAAGGAACTGATTATGATGTACCGTAATCCTCATACAAAATAATTACAAATTTAATTATCATTATGTTAATCTATATTTTCATCACAACATGTAATATACAACTATGTAATATGTAACATCAATCTCCCTTATATCACTGTCCATTCTTATTGAATGATATATCCATGAAGAGGCCGCTCAATTTTTTTCCACATACTTAAAGCATGCAATTGATATTGGGCTTCTCGTGTCTCAGCATGAGGGAAGAAGAACTGATAGAGAAGAGATCATGGGCAGGAAAGTTGTAACCATCTCATACCAACAGTTGGAGTAGGCACACCTATATGTGTTGCACAACTCTAAAGAGGTTGAAGTATGCGTGCATAACCATATGCATCAAATTCAGAGGTAAAATCCCTATAAAGGAAAAAAATGGTGTGCTCAATAATACAATATACATTTTATAGCATGGTTTAAAGATCAAGTATTGATTGATCCTAAATCAGTTTCTAGCAAATTGAAGTTCTTATCATACAGTCCAAATAATCAAGTGATGTCTTACACTAGCTACATTATCAATGGGTTCATCTTCTACACAGAAGAGCAAGATGATCAAAGCAAAACCAAAATAGTAGTGTAACTCTTGTAGCTAATACCATGCATGTATCAAGTTCCAAATTTAGAAATCCGATCTTTGTGAAAATGTTATACTTTGGGATGATTGAGGACATATGAGAGTTGGATTATATCATCTTCCAAGTTCCCATATTTGATTACAAGTGGGTTGACAATAATTATGACTTGAGAATTGATGACTTAGGCTTGATACAATTGAATTTCAGTAAGGAATGGTATAAAGAAGAGCCTTTCATTTTGGCTTCTCAGGCTAAACAAGTATATACGTCTATAATCCTTCTAAACATGAATGGTCTATTGTTTTGTTGACAAATAAATTGATTGATGAAGAGATAAGTGATGGAGTTAAGGATGATCCATTCAATGGAAAGTCATTTGAACCATTAAATTTGGATGAAGAAGATGCTTTATATGTTAGGCACAATCATAATGAAGGCATTTGGGTTTTGAATAGGGGAAAATCATTGCTTCATAAGAAGAGATGAATTCAAGCTAAAATATGTAACTTACAAAAAGCTCATACTAGGAAAAAAAGAGGCATTTAATTTTTGTGTTTTGACAGTACATTGTTGTTTTTCTACAGCTGGCCTAGGTTAATTTCTGTATTTTTATAGATGGTCTCTTGTATTGTATTGTTTATGTGTTGTTTATAAAAGTCGGTGGAAATCAATGAAGTACCCCCTAATTTTGGTTTTTAAAAAAATATTTTAGATATTTAACTTTTATTAGCTAAAAACCATAATATATGTTTCTAAAATAACTAATAGTTTTTTGCAATAACTGTTATATATGTAACAATGGATCAATACATTATAGGTGTTATATTTGAACTATTATAAATTTAAACTTTCCCCTCTATTTAAATGTCTTTCCGCTTCTCCATTTCATTCATTAGCACATTCGTCTTAGATCAAATGTAAACCCCAAACCCCCCAACCTTAGAACCCCACTACTTCGGTCGTCAACTATCATTTTCAATCTAACCATACCATCCACAAAGCCTTCTCCATGCTTCTCAGCAATAGATTTGCAAGTTGTTGCGCAAGCCCTAAAATGCGTTTTCATTCATTACTATACTTATCTTAGGGTTTATTGTAACCAAACAACCTTGGTTGGATTTTTTGGCATATGTTAGACGTATTCAATAGAGTCACACAATCCAAAGTGTTCATTGTACTTTTGTTAGCAATAGCTGTGAGAGTTGCTTTAATTGCCCTTACTCACATTTTTGTTCTTCAACCCTAGCCAGGTCGCATTTCTTTACATAGTCTATTCTAATCATATAGAGGTATGACTTCCCTTCTCCATGATACACTCTCCATTATTTTCCACTTCATGTTTTGTAGTTAGGTTTTGACCCAAGTTGTGCTCATGTTTTGTAGCTACATGCCATATATATAACTTATAAGACAACACGATTCACAATTGTCTTTACAAGCCACATGTATAACTTACAGAGGGAGGACACGATTCACAACTTGCCTCTTTCTCAGAATCATGTTAGCCTAAAGTGCTAAAGGCTGCCATAGATCCAAGTTAGCTCTTCCAATGTCCACCACAGAATTCTAATGGGAGGAGTTGTACTTGTGTTGTATGCTTGAACTTGTTACTTGGCCTCACTACCTTATTGTCATACCATCTATAACAAAAAAGATATAATTTCATCTTATAATATATATATATATATATGCGCATTAAATAGAGTTTCTACTTTTGCTTTGCTTGTTGGATTTTAGTGCATAATAGAACAAAGGCTCACACATCAAGTGCAATTTGGGATGGATTAAAACTTTTCTAACTTTGTGGCCAGGCTCAATGGAACTCTCTATCAAGAAGGGCTCAAGGGGTATGTAGCTTCTAGCAAAACTTGATACAGAAGGAGAGATTAGCTCTATAGAACACCATATGCAACCTAACAAGAAGGAGTAGATGGCGTATTATATATCTAACCCTCCCTCCTCTATCAACTCTTCTCGAGGTTGTATACCTTTTAAGCCATTTACGATAGGGAGTCCCAATGAGCCTAGCCATAAAGGCGAGGACGTCTTGATTGATCCCAAATTGCATGGCTACACCCAATGTGTGAGCTTCTGTAATATACAAATTTGTGTACAATTTTGATCTGTATACATACAAGGAGATATCAAAAGGAGAATCCCCTTTTTTAAAAAAAAAAATTGCTTCAAAACTTAACAGTTCTTACATAAAAACTATTATATATTTATACATTATATATGACGATTGTTTCATTAAACCCGTTAGTGTATTTATATCAAATAAATAGTGGTTGCAATATAACGACAATTACATATGCTAACATTTATATAGCGGTTATTTTGAAAATAGTGTTATATATGTTATAGAGTTTATAATGGTTGTTTACTTGAGACCATTATTTATTGTGCTAGCATTATAGTATATATAACGATTGTTTATGTGAACCCATTTTATTATAATGACAGCATTATGCATAGTATGGCCTCACCACATTTCAATGCATAATGGTTGTTATACTATAACCGTTATAATAGATTTAGAATAAATCACGGTTTGAATCCGTAATGTATTTTCACCGTGCAAATATAGCGCCCACATGATGTATATATAGCAATTAATAATCATCATATATCACAATTTCTGTAGTGGTGTCCTTTTATGGGGTAAGAAGAAATGTTGATATTTTATTGGGGGAAACACACATATAAGAAGAAATGCTAACATTTTATTGGGAGAAACACGCATATAAGAAGAAATGCTGACATTTTATTGACGGGAACACACATATAATTAGTACAATATGTTCTTGATAATTTGACCCCTCAATGAAACACAAACGCATAATCTAACCTTGTTATATTATTATATAGTCATGTTTTATGACACTTAAATTCTAGAATAATTCTTGATGGTGTCTTGTTTGGTATATAGGAATTAGAAGTAGGGGGAAGATAATTCAAAATGAATTCTTTTTTTTTTTTGGGTTGAAAATAAGGGGTCAATCCTAGTAACAACACCACAAAGCTTCCCAACTTATAACATGCTTGCACCAGCCCTATCACTATCAGTCTCCAGAATCTCAAGAACCTCGCCTCCTTCTTGGTGATCCAAATCCTTCTTTGGTGTTCCTATTGTATACTCATATGCGAAGTGCTCTCCGCGATTGATTTTTCTGTTAACATTGGAAATGGGAAAGCATTTAATGAAATTACGTATAGTTACGTGAAATAAAATTATTTGGACCAATTTGTCCCTGCTAAAACGAATTTCTTTCCATTTTACCCTTGTCCCTCCTCCCTCCCTTCCCCTTTTTCCTCTCTCCTCTCTCTCCCCCTACAAGCCAAACATGCTTTTAAAACACAATTCCATTTGTTCTCTTATTCCAGCTTCAATCTTCCTATTCTATTTTTTAAAATTAAAAACTCTTCAATCATACTCCTTTCTATCCTAAATATAGGAGCAAACTAGATGAAGGGTATATTTTGATTTTGGTTGATATAATCTTTGGTTCCTTAAGTTTGCCCTCATTTTGGTTTTGATCCATGTAGGGACCAAAAGGTTCAAGTTTTTATTGAGTGATAGAGACCAATGTTTTAAACAAAATGAAATTTGAGGGACTAAAACCTCTAGTTTGAAATTTAAAGGATCAAACTAAAATAAAGACAAATTTAAGGAGTCAAAGATTATATTAACCCTTTTGATTTTAAATATAAGATATCAATCCACTTTGTTTTCCAAATGTATGTATTCATAAATTATTGCATATGTTAAAGGAGGGTTGTTGGTAATAATTAAAAAGAGTATTTTAAGGAATAAGGAGACTAACACACATTTATTACAAATAATAAACTTAATTAATTGATTTTTTCAATATTTATAAATTAATTATTTGGCTCCTACGTTTAGGATTGGAAAGAATATTAAACATGGTATGATATTTAATTTAATAAATATTAGTCCATTTTACGTCCTTTAGTATTTTTCTTTTATCATTTAAATAATTTAGTTTAAATTTGATTTATATCCATTACTTTCATTTTTGTCTAACTAATTTGAATAATTATAAAATTAGTGGTTAAATTGAAAGAAATTAAAAAAAAATTAAATGAATGCTTTTTTAAAAAAGAAAAAATCAATAAGTATCATCAACTTGCACAAAATTCCTGGTTAATAAAGAAATCAATGAATGCTTGTGTTGGCATTATAGGATACGCAAGGAGCAAGTTTCTTACCTGAGCACTTGTTTTTTTCTTTAGGAGGGAGAGCTATTAGGATCTAAATGGTTCAGATTTGAGTTTTTTTAAATGATAATAATTTTTAAATAAAAAATATTTTTTTTTGAAAAATTAATAATTAAGAGATTATCTTTATTTTAGATTTTATATCCATTAATAATTTTTTAAAAAATGTAGACTTTTAAAAATTTCAAATTTGAACCGTCTAGATTTGATATATGAATGGTACTACAAAAAAATTAATTTGTAGCACTTATTTTTATATTTTTGTAGCTCTTTCTAAACGCTACAAAAGCCTGAGATACAATAGGTTTTTGTAGCGCTTAAAAAGAGCTACAATAGGTGTACTCTTTTGTAGCACTTTTTCAAAATAGTGTTATAATAGATAATTTTTTAAAAAATAAAATATTAATTTTTTGTAGCACTTTGTTGGAGTAGTGTTACAATACATGACCATTTTCCCGTAATTTTTAAAACAAATTATTCACCTTTTGTAACGCTTTCTCAAAAAAGCGCTACAAAAGATATTATTTTTTTATTATTTAAAATATTAAATAGATAGTTATTTTATATACATATTTCTTCAGCCACCATATCTAACAAACTTGTATCAAACAATCAATACTAAAAGTGCAATACAAGTAACTTTCAATATAAATACCATATGTATATCAATACATGTTAATGAAGTCAATCTACTCCTATTCAAGTAGTTCCAAAATAAACATCTGAAAACCATGATTACACTAGGGTAATAAATAATGTACTTAATTAGTAGCTTCGAACACATGCTTACACCACTCTTCAATGACTTCATTCACTTGGTTTTCGGTATATGTTGGACAATATGTGTCAGCATAATACTACATAATAATTGACAAAACATATCATAAAAATAAGTATTAACTATTATAACTCAGTTAATTTAAAAAACAATATACAGAGAAACAAATAGAATACATTGTCTGGAACAAAAATTTGATCATGAATTACAACATCCTTCATGAATTTCATAATGTAATATCCACAGTCAATATTGTTTGGTTGGTAAGGGCACTGCAAAAATATCATGAAAGTTATAAAATATTTAACAATGTAAGTGATTTATTTTCAATATTTGAGTGAATTTATATAAGGGCGAAGGTGCAAATTTGGCAATGAACAATATCGCCAGGAGTGTCTGTAAGACTTATCTATTTTCGGGTGCAAAAATGGCAATCAACTATTTTTTTTGGAGCAAATTTGGCAACGCCGTTAAAAAACACTTAACGGCCGTTAACTTTTGAAATGTGGGTCCCAACAGGCTTCTCCATCTGTATTATTTTAATATTTTTTTAACGGAAAAATATCACTTAGGCCACATAGAAAAAATTTCATTTCAGATAACCCCCAAAAGATTCTAAAATATCACTGTCAGTAAAAATAAATTAAGCTTTGCAGTGAGATTTCAGAATTTTTTGGGGGTTATCTAAAATGAAATTGTTTCTATGTGGCCTAAGTGATATTTTTCCATTTAAAAAATATTAAAATAATACAGATGGAGAAGCCTGTTGGGACCCAAATTTCAAAAGTTAACGACCGTTAAGTGTTTTTTAACGGTGTTGCCAAATTTGCTCCAAAAAAATAGTTGATTGCCATTTTTGCACCCGAAAATAGATAAGTCTTACAGACGCTCCTGACGATATTGTTCATTGCCAAATTTGCACCTTTGCCCTTTATATAAATACCTTAATTTTCTTCCAACCATAGCTATTAACAAGATTAGTAGCTTTAGAATAACTTAGCGATTCAGCACCTCGGTAGCCAATCAATGCCCTGATGACCAGAATGAAATATAGAAATTACTTTGGTTGGTCTTTGGATCTCTCTCTCTCACGTGTGTGTGTGTGTGTGCGCGCGAGCTCGAACTTACATATTAAATAGTCTCAACATGTCTGGACGGTCCTCTGGTTTGCCATGCTTTAGAGGGTCCTATGATATATCAAGGGACCTGAAGCTACTATAGGATTGATGACAATCAAAATCCAATTATTCCTAAAATATTTTACATGAATTTGGTTAAACAATTTATGAATAGTGAAAAGACATTAAAGTTGATTCCTACTTATCCTGCATTAAATGGCGCTAGAAACAACATATTAGATGTTGCTCTGGCCGAGAAATAATCTTTAACTTGATTTGATTGAAATTCAATATTCTTTCTCCCCTCATGTTGACCTATGATATGGGTGGCTGATAAATGAGAATTGTACTCTCCCGGTGTCCCTCAACAAGTTATGGTATACCTTTATACAAGAAAAACAATTAGATTAACATAAATAAAGTTACATGACAAAGAAAAAGGATGATAAGGTACCTAATCTATATGTTGATAGCTGAAGCACCAACCAATCCATGATTAAGTATGTCCCTCAGTTCATTCTGTGCAAGATAATCATTAAAAGGAGTTGTGTTGTAAATGTTTCCATCAAACTGTATGGTTATACTATATCTTTCACAAAAGAAACGAGGTGCAATCAACTCCAATTCATGGCGATATGAGACAATTGTTTTCTGACTTGTTTGTACTGCTAAACTTTTCTTTTTTTAATACAACTTTTGACTTAGATTTGTCACCAACAATTTTAACTTGTTTTCCTTTTGAATGAACAACCTACAAATACAATGAAATTACTTCAAGTAGTTCTAAATATATAGAGAAAAGTGTAAGAAGAAGTATGAATTAGCTACCTTTCTAAATGACTCAATGAGATTTACAGGCCATGCAGCATAAAGACCCACGACATCGCTAACCATCAATTCATCATCTGTAGGAAATGGTAACCGAGCATCTTGATTGGTGTAAATGTCAACTCTAACCCGTAGTGTGTTAGCGAGCAATGGGGAACCGTGCAAAACTTCATTAGCATTGTGTTTGTGCTTGCTATTGCAAAATTAAAAGAATAAAATATCACAAATTTATTTATTATGAAATAGATTCATCTGAATTAACATATCTTAATGCAATATCTAATACTTACACAATACTCTGCTATTTTTCTAGCTTCTTTATCAATGATTTCACCTTGTTTATTAGTGCAGCCAGCTAGCCATAAGGTATGTCATGCTAATTGGGGAACATTTAAGTTTGATTCTTCTATCTACATATGAAATCAATTAACTAAGTTAAAAATCACTCATGCAAATTTCATTTGTATTAAACAGTATTTTGTGCTTACGATTTCTTGCTCCATCTCTGCATATGTCGTCCGTCCTTTTCTATATCGATATGGCATGCCTTTTGCTTTGGCACGATTTTTTCACTTAATTCCTATTTCAAAGCACATGATATGTAATAATATATATTAATTGCATATAGATTATTACTAGTTGAAGGTTACACGTTGTTACCTGAAACTCTGTACTTGTATGTGACTCCATAAAGATATTCCATTGATCATGGATAATGATACCTTCATATATCTCAGGTGGTGTAAGGATGATATTGCCACCATCATCTCTCAAATAGTATTTAACCAGATCTGCACGATGCTTCCTAAGAAGGTAGGCAGCTTTTCTTAACACATATTTCTTTCGAGTCTCATCGATTATAAAGCATGACTAAAAGGGAAAAATATTCAATTTGTTAGAGTGTGAATATGTCAAACAAAATAAACAAAATGATAGAGTAATTAATGCTTTACCTGCACTTCTTTCCAAATGAACTCTTTAAAACGATTTTGGACATATCTCCAATCATCAAATGGAATAGGGACTGTGTCCCTAGTTTTAGTCCCAATGAAACTACTAAATTTGCTAGAATTGGGTTTGATTGGTTGATCCTTGACATTCCACCTAAGTTCTAATTTGATTCCTTTACTTCTCATTTGGATCAATTTAGACATGATGGTTCTTCTATGTTTTATCCTTTACTCATGTCGCTCTCTGTTATCCTCCTCAGGAATGTCGACATTATCTTCATCTGAAATATATAAATAACATAGAGATAAACAATTATATTAATTTGAAATATGTTAATCAAGTTAAAACATGCACGTAAAGTTAAAACCTTATAGAAAAATAAGCCACTTATTTTCTTTTCCTCTTTCTTGTTTGATTTTGAATTTTGTTCTTTGTCTTTCCTTTTGAATTTAGAATTGTATTTCTTTTCATTCTCCTGGAAGTACAAATTGATAGATTCATCCATATGCCCTCTTTATGATCATGTCTCATATACAATGTCTCATTTTGTGCAGATGGTCGTATGAAAATCTGTATGAACTGTTTTGGTTTACTAGGTTAAGTGAAGTTATGTGCTTTGGCCTATGTGCTAGATATAACTCAGATTTTGTGTTATGACAAATTATAATAAGAATTGAATTAATTTTTTGTGCTTCTCGATCTTTATTTGTTAGAATCCATTTCTAACGAAGTGATTAAATGGAGCCTTAATTATTCCACAAAAGTATGATCTTTTGTTCAAATAACTAAAACTAAAATTTCTTGTACCTGTACTAATAAAGCTACAAGTTTCATAGGGCTAACATTATAGACGTGAATTTATTATAACAAAATTGTGTCTTCTAAAAATTTATAATATGGGATTTTCCCTAACATTTTTATAGTCAATTCACAATTTATTATTTGAGATTTAAAACTTTATTAGCATAATAAGAAAATTCTTTGGTTTTTGTTAAATAAAAAATTTCGTTGACAATTAGCTTATTAGAACTTGTAACCATAGTATAGAAAAAATCTTAACCAATGTTTTAAAATCAACAAGTTATTGACATTTGAAGAAAACTGTTACTCAACTGATTTAAGTTATGGAACGGTTTTGAAAGTTTCTTGGAAGCTTTAATTAAATTATATTATATAAAGACATTCATAAAAGAATCTGAAAGATGGAAAAAAATTGCTGAATGGGAAGAGAAAAAAAATCATACATTGTGTCTTTTTTACGGAATTCGAAGGCAAATATCTCAAAAATATTTTGCTGGGATTGGGTAAAATTTTGAAGCAACTAAAATGCATCTTCCTTCATAAAGATCTGTCGGACTTTGGGTCCAAGTCCGCCCTTGATGGGCCGGACTATTTGATTAGGAAATAAGTAGCCTAATCAAATAAGAATAAAATCAGCATAAAATACAGATTGGAGAATAATTCAGAAATAATTATGGATTTGTTAAAAAAGGAACAAATCACTATAATTAGGGAATTAATTGAGAATCAATTAATTACTGTCTTGGAGGGCAAGAAGGAGTGCACGCGTTTCCTAATTAGTAGCCTCCATAAACCACTATAAATAGGGTGTGCCTCATCAATTGCAATTCACCCCGCCATTGAGTTTTCTGGCAATTTTCTTCTTTCCTACCATCTTTCTGGTTCTGGTGATCTGCTGTGCAAATCACAATTAGGCTCTAGTAGTCTAATAATTGTGTGGGCACAAGTATGGAGTATTGGAGCTTTGACCTGGATCTGAACATGGATTCGTCTAGGTACGCCTAATCTCCTTTTAGTTATATTTTTTCTTACATTGGCATCAGAGCATGTTGATCCGTGGCTGTGATTATTCTATGTGAATAATTTTATGTTTCATCATGCTTATTTTTTCCGCTGCGCAAAATCATAATTATGGGTATGATTTTTTTGAGTGCCAATATGAGATGATTTTTTCCTGTTGTGCTATCATATGATGATATTCTTTATGTTGTCTCAAGCATTTTTTTCCCTCTCATATGATCATATGATTTTATCATTTGTTGATGATTTTCATAAATGCAAAACATTGTTATTATATGCTTCAAAGCTTTTGCATCTGAGTGTACGTATAGAATGATATACCTGTGCCTTTTTAGTTCCATGGATGAATCTACATACTTGCTTCTGTTTATATACATATCCGACATGTGAAACGTGCGTGCTCCTCTATACATATTTTTCATGGCACAGTTTTATTTTCCTTTCTCTGCTTCGTTTCTTCTTCGTTCATATTAAAGGTGAGTTTTTTTGGGACCTATATGGAACCAAAAATAAGAGCCTTTAACCCTTAAAGGCTAGGAAAGCTTTTGAGATACACAGAGACACACATCCGATCGAATTACGTCGCGCCAACAACGTCGAGAAAAATTGGGTGTTTGAAACTTGGTTTTTTTGCCCAAAGTAAGAACATGAATGTGTAGATCTCGAAGAGACGATTCCAACGATGCTTAGAACGCGTCAAATGGAGTCCGGATGAGGGAGAAATAAAGGAAAGAAGTTTGCGGGTCATTAGTCGCCGCTGCAACTTCACTTGTGATTTGATCGATGAAACAAAGGTTTTAAGATCAAATAAATGCCATGGATTTGTAGTTCGCTGAACTACGATTCCAACGACACCAAGAACGCAAAAAATGGAACTAAACCGAGGGAGATAGGCCTCCCGAAATTGGCGGGTCGCGATGACCCGTCGAAGCTCCAATCGGGTCGGGTTGACCCGGCTGGAGGTTGAAGACGATGATGTGGCAGTCAATGCCACATCATCGGTCAACCAATGACACGTGGCGCCAATGAACGGTCGCCACATCAACGCCAAACGCTACGTCAGCATCGGTTAACAAGGCCACGTCATCCGTTGATCGAGACACGTCAGCACCGCGCCATTGACACATCATCGGTGATGGGTCAGGTTGACCAGTCAATGTTGACTGTTGACTCAAAAAAAAGATTATTCAGAGGCGCGTGGGGCCCACTAGGGTCTTCGTTTTGACACGTGGCAAGCACCGTCGGAGAGAGGACGGCACGTGGAATCTTGGGAGCCGGCGCGTGTACGTCACGCGCCACCCTCGTGAGTGGCCAATGCTAGAATTTTCCTATTTTTCAGGATTTTTCCATCCAGACACCTTCTAGGGGTGCATGAGAGCACGTGGGACCTCTGATTGAGATGTTGTTGGTTCCTAAAAATCCCTAAATTCGAGAGCTTCAATTTAATATATAATTTTCATATATTTGAAGCACGTTTGGATCTATTTTGAGTCAAAAAGATGCTTATGTGCATTTAGAGGGTCCCAAAAATGTTGGAATTTAATCAATGTTGATTCTATTGTTTTTTGGGATAGGTTGGCTTATTTTTTTAAGAGTTTTTTCAGTTGTAATATAAGGTTAAATACTAAAAGTAAGGGATTATTCAAATGAGTTTTTGAATGTAAAATCCTATCCAACCTTGACTCAAACTCTTAGAGATAAAAACCTGAAAACTTGCAGCAACTTAAAATTATTCAATAATTATTGAATAATAATAAGTCTTCCCATTCTTCTAACCATATTGATCCACTTGGATTGAAGCAATGACTTCTAAAAGTTAACCTTTTATCACATATGTTGTGACAAAGGACAAGACAGATAGAGATGTGAGAATCATCTCATCAAGTGGGAGGTATGAAGCAAATACATCGAAATGAGTGGATGTAGACATGGCAAAGAAGAGCTGGACAATGTAGCTAGATGCTACATAAGTTAATATGGTCAGAAGGGCCTATGGGAAGGAAAACCTAGTTAAGAGACAATGAAATAAGGCTTAAATTTTTGAATGTTCTTGTTTTTCCATTGAATTTAAGATTAAATTCTTTGTTTGTTTTTAGAATTGAATTCAGTATATTCTCTTCTTATTTTCTTGAACATTCATGCTAGTTAGATGATATTGTGTTATTATCTTGTTAATATAACTTCTCTTTGATTGAGTGGGAGTTTTCTAGAATACGTCTAGAAATCCAAAAGGGAAAGTGTTCAAATGAAGACTGTGGTTAAAAGGGTTATGAGCTAACTAGTATGATTGGGATGGGAGTCAACATAGTTGTCTCCTGAACATGAAACTAGTGAACTTATTATCTAATTATCTTTTGTCTTATTTGAACAAATAAGATTTGTATACTATAATCGTCTGAGTGACCAATTATGACGAAGTCTATTTGACTGAGCTTATGAAGACAAGCTCAAATAGAGATATCTATGGAGTTAGAAACTCTCAAATCTCTTTCATTTAAGAAGAATGAGATGTCAGGGACATCCTACCAACTAGTCTTCAGCATTTAAAGGTTGAAGCAACCAAAGGATACAAAAGGTTTATGCTATCAAGTATAGAAAGAACAACATTGCTTAAACTTATGATGGTATGAGCAATTTAACCCTATCCAAGCCCTGTGGATAGTGTTTGAAGATAGAGAAATAAGTGATCTTCTTCCGTAAAGTTAAAACTAAGTTAAGTTTTAACATAGTGTACTAAATCCTAACATGTTGTTTAGGCAACACTTGAGGCAGATGTCAAACTAAGAAGTTGAGACAAAACTAAATGCCAAGTTCTTTCTAACAAACAACAAGTGTATGTTATGGTAAGACATCTCCCAGTGAGTGGGAGTGAGCCATGTCTTCCAGTGAGTGGGCGTATATAAAAGTACAAATTGCCCTTGATATGCATATTGTAACCTTTAGCAATGTGATTCACCACATCGAACTTAAGTGTGAGAGACTGAAGGATCCAAGATCCATCAGTCAGACGAACTTAGCTAAAGAGTGGGAGGATTCATCCTCTAAGTCCAAGGGCAAGAAACCTATGAGGTAAACTTGATCTAGAGGAGGTCAAATGGTTTCTACAAAGATGAAAAGCTACATTCATAATCCTTAAGGGTTGTAAAAGTAGCGATCCGCATGAGTTATGGATATTTCAGAGAAGCATATGGCTTCATGTCAAATGCAAAGCAACAAAGAGATAGAATCAAGGGATTGGAACTTGCACGTTAACTCTACATAAATAAACCACCCTGATTCACTCCATGCAATTGCAACTGACATAATCACATCTTTGCTATCTCTTTAGTTAAGGATCGATGGGACCATGATTCTCAAATCCTTTGTTGGATTTTGATGTTTCTTTTCTAAGGATAAAAGATTCCATTTCTTGCCACATGTACACCTTGATCAAACTAACAAAAGAATATTTGCTAAACAACGTGTGCTAAAGGGTTAATACCCTTATGAATAAGTTGAGAACTCATTCTACCTGGCAAGAAAGACAAAGAAACATTTTTGAGAAAATCCACTGCAATTGGCAAATTATGACGTTAGTGAACCAATGAACGTGAGGGCAAAACACAAACAGCTTGGTGTTTCATTGACGTTGTGGATGTTTACTTTAAATACAGTAATATTTACTTGATTTTTGGCAAGTGTGAAGCTGTTAGATAATGGCTGATCTAGTCAAGAATCAGTGAAACTGAAAGGATAAGACCTTTTGAACTAACAAGGGTTAAAGACACCCATGTGATTAGTTCAAGTTGTTTTGTGTACAAGAAAGGCATTGTTAGGCAACTATCAATACCTAGAACCCTTCAACATAATAGAGTTGTTGAAATGGAGAGATGGACCTCTCCTTGATTTGGTTGTGAACATAATGGCATCAATAAGGCTATCAGCCATATGTTGGTAGGTAGACTTGCAGCTATTATATTCATACTTAATCAAATGCCCTTTATGTCAATCACGACCTTACCCTATGAATCGTGGATGGGCCTTAAACCAGGGCCAAGCTCGTTAAGACCATAAGGGTCATCAACTTTATATTCATAATTCTTCCTATGAGTAAGGAAGATTGGGGTCAAGGTATACAAAGTATCTCTTTGTGAGATGACATGAGAATTTGACATAACACGTCTTCATTAGTGAAAATGATGGTGGTTCAGTGACTGAGAGAAAATAGTGGGACACAATGTTCATAAAACCCAGATTTCCTAGCAAGAAATGAGCATTAATCACAATAAATCTCTTTAAGAGGTTCACAAGTGATAAGGAATAACCAAGTGTTCCTAAGTTCACTGATCCGAGTGGGAGAATTGAGACCATTTTCACAATGAAAGAGGTAAGAGGTAAGTTACGAGAGAATTACCTCACTCATACATAGGAAAAGAATCCTATGAAATCCATCTCGAAGCAAATTGTTATCTAGCGAATGACTATAAGGGATAGATTTCCTAGTAAATTGAATGCTCTCTTCATCATTTAAAAGGTGATGATAAGTACCTATAAGTGTCTAAAAGACACTAGAAGGACCTGCTAAGATGAATTGCAAAGTGTCATGCAGGAGGATTTGGATTCTTTTTAAGCCAAATATGTGTTTGGGTAATTTATCACCTAGCCAAGAGGCGATTGGGAACAAGTAGGTCCTCAAATCTGTTGGGGCATGTAGAACCTAAAACACTTAGTGGCTAAGGGGTAATACAATGGAAGGTAGTCCATTGTGTGTTTTAACTCTTAACTTTGGCTATGACAACAAGCTTAATCTTGAAAATTGCATCAAGATGATGTAAAGACCACCTTCCAATTTGGAATTTTGGAAATTGGATGATGAACTCTACATGAAGCAACTTAAGGGCTTCGTAGAAACAATCACCCAAATAGTAGTATGAGGTTTTTCATAAGGTGAAAGCCTCACCAACTTCGAAATAATCGAAGAATACTACATAAGTCCCAAACGGTCTAATGATGATTCTTTATGAAGTCATCCTTTGTCAAATGACATATGAAACAAGTGTCAAGGGAGTCAAAGGAATAAAGAATCAGAGAATCCTTAAATTTTAAGTTAAGAAATTCATGGATTGAACAAATATCTTGAATAACAAGATAAACGGAGATTGCACAAGAAAGATACAGTCTTTTCCACCTAAGACATGTATAAGTGTACTCCCTAGACATCTTAGGATGTCAAACTACAAACCCATGGACACCCCTGAAGTCAAGGGCATAAACCTAAAGAGGTTACATGTCCTATGAGGAATCCAACATAAGAAAGGTGGATAGAGTCCCATGTGAGACTATAATTGGTAATATGAATGTACACATTGGTGTACATAAGACCAAATATTTTTTTTGTCAGACTTGGAAGTTGCTTTTTGGTCCTGCTGTGAAATGGGTTATGAGAATAACCATGGATTAAGTTGTCAAGACAACAACTTTCCTTTTTGAAAGGATACTCCAATACAAGACCTAGGCAAATGGTGATGAAGTAAGGAAATATACATAGTATTTTTCCTGTTATCCATGGAAATAGAACACAAGGTGTGTCCTGCCATCATTCAAAGTGCCATATGGCTAAAGTAATTCCTATGAGAAATTGGGAATGAATGGTGGATAGAAGGATCCAAACGATAACATCTTATGATGAGGATCTTAAGTATCACAACAAGATGAAACATACTTTTTGATACATCTCTATGAGAGATATGCTTTCAAAGAGGGAAAGCGACAGTTCAATGACCTTTTACTGACAGAATGTTGGTAGATCCCCTTAATGAGCCCATAGCTTGATTTTCATTGAGTTAGTGAAAATCTTGGGGCGCAAACAAAATATAAGGTTGTGAACTTCTTTTATATGAAGATAAAAGAAATGGTATATATGTTATGAGTAAATACATATAAGGTATACAATTTTGTATGTCATACAGATCAAAAGAGGTTGGTTCACTCACACGAACAACCGTCTTCCCACGTTTTACAGGGGCATGGGAAGGTAAGACGAGAAAATGATCACCATGAGATGGTTAAGAAGAATATTTGCGTTTGAGTCGCCTCAGTTAGACTGAGATGAGGTCCACATGTGTGCATATACACAGAAAATGAATCGAAGTATGAATATAGACCTGTAGCCAGGCAAAGAACTCTTTTCAACAAAAGAGATTGTAAAAGAGACATTGTGAAAAAGAAAGTTTTGGTTCAAATGTTGAGTACATTTTGGAACTAATGTCTGTACGGTAAAAGAAAAGAAATTGACATACATCTCAAACATTCACCGTAGCATGCAATTCATACTGCATGTGCTTAAGAGTTAAACTGCAACACGGGATGTGGGTGAAAGATCCCTAGTTCATCACAGTGTGAGTCTCAGGAAGGAAGAATCCTTCCACGATGCCCTTAAGACTTAGACGGCATCATAAAAACTTGGTTTGGTGACAGCTACTTTAGCTGAAGCTCCATGATCACACTCGATTCGGTCAGACGAGTGAAAACTAGGAAAGCGACCAAGTCAAGATGGACTGATGTTTAGTCAAAAAGGAAGATTAACTCCTAGATACATAAGATGTGCTAGTATCTGTGGTCGACCCCTTACTAGCTCTATGTGTAGCTAGTAAGTGCGGATACTATGTGCGTAGGAAGCAATCTGAGTTAATCAACATATTAACTCGAGAGGGATTAGATATGCCATGAGTAATATGTATGGGAGAATCTGGGGCATTTGAGGCAATGAACATATAGCTTACGGTTATATATAAAGGGTGTCCTTGGATGCTGATTCGATATGAAGGATTTCTAGTATCACAAGCACCAAAATCTTAAAGACGTTTTTGCCCATGTAGTCACGGCAGACGCCAAGTATGAAACAAGAAAGAGTAACGCACGCACGATGGGAGGCCCATCAAGTGCGAGTGGGAGATGTTGAACTTTGGGTCCAAGTCCGCCCTTGATGGGCCAGACTATTTGATTAGGAAATAAGTAGCCTAATCAAATAAGATTAAAATCAGCATAAAATGCAGATTGGAGAATAATTCAACAATAATTATGGATTTGTTAATTGAGGAACAAATCACCATAATTAGGGAATTAATTGAGAATCAATTAATTGTTGTCTTGGAGGGCAAGAAGGAGTGCACGCGTTTCCTAATTAGTGGCCTCCATAAACCACTATAAATAGGGTGTGCCTCCTTAATTGCAATTCACCCCGCCATTGAGTTTTCTGGTAATTCTCTTCTCTCCTACCATCTTTCTGGTTCTGGTGATCTGCTGTGCAAATCACAATTAGGCTCTAGTAATCTAATAATTGTGTGGGCACAAGTATGGAGTATTGGAGCTTTGACCCGGATCCGAACATGAATTCATCCAGGTACGCCTAATCTTCTTTTAGTTATATTTTTTCTTACAAGATCTAATGATATTTAAAAGGAAGAGATTGTATGTCATCTATCTTAAACAAAAGGATAGGATGTGAAAAATAGTTAACCTCATTAGATGCAAAACTTCGACAAATGCACAAATTGTGATGGCGGCATAGAGCTTCGAGACCACGAATGGTGTTGACGCGCACGAAGTAGAAAATAAATGTGAAAGAGGGATTTTGTGTTGCTAGTGTCAAGAAAGAAGAACAGAGTTTGTGCCAAGAAGAGGGAATGTTTAAGCCGTTTGAGCAAGTGGGGCTAATGGTGGGGTTAGTGGGGGTAACATTAGGGTTTACAAAAATATATAAAAATGCTATTGTGGCAATGCTATTGTATCTTTTTCCATAGAAAGAGCTACAATAGATAATTTTAAGGGTTAATATAATTTTTGGTCCTTGAAATTTGATCCAATTTTGGTTTTGGTCCCTCAAGTTTGAAATCGGTGGTTTTGGTCTCTGAAATTTCACCTAATTTTGGTTTTAGTCCCTCAAATTTGAAATCGGTGGTTTTGGTCCTTGAAGTTTCACCTGATTTTGGTTTTAGTCCCTCAAGTTTGAAAAGGACTTGGTTTTTTCCGGGTCGGGTCGGGTTTCAAAAACGGGTCGCCAAATCCTTTTCAAACTTGAGGGACTAAAACCAAAATCGGGTGAAACTTCAGGGACCAAAACCACCGATTTCAAACTTGAGGGACTAAAACCAAAATTGGGTGAAACTTCAGGGACCTAAACCACCTATTTCAAACTTAAGGGACCAAAACCAAAATTGAATCAAACTTCAGGGACTAAAAGTTATATTAACCCTATTAAATATAAAAAAAGATAGTGTAAGTCTTTCTTAAATAAGTGCTAAAATCTATAATTTTATTTTAAATATTTAAAATATATTGGAGTATTTAAACAAGATTTCTATTAAAAATCATGACTTCGTTTAAAAAAATCGATTTTCTCAAAAAAAGTAATTGAAATAGTTTTAAATATAAAAAAAGATGTTGTAGATCTTTCTTAAATAAGTGCTACAACAGATAATTTTATTTTAAATATTTAAAATATAATGGAGTATTTACACAAGATTTCTATTAAAAATACATGACTTCATTTAAAAAATAACTAATTTTCTTAAAAACAGTAATTGAAATAATTTTAAATATAAAAAAAGATATTGTAACTCTTTTTTAAATAAGTGCTACAACAAATAATTTTATTTTAAATATTTAAAAAAATATTAAAAATATACTGACATATTCACACAAGATTTTTCTTTAAAATATATGATTTGTTTAAAAAATAATTGATTTTCTTAAAAAAAGTAATTGAACTAATTTTAAATTTAAAAAAAAGACATTGTAGCTCTTTCTTAAATAAGTGCTACAACATATAATTTTATTTTAAATATTTGAAACATATTAAAAATATACTGGCATATTTGCACAAGATTTCTCTTAAAACTACATGACTTCATTTAAAAAATAATTGATTTTCTTAAAAAAAGTAATTGAACTAATTTTAAATATAAAAACAGATATTGTAGGTATTTCTTAAATAAGTGCTACACCAAATAATTTTATTTTAAATATTTAAAATATACTGGAGTATTTAAACAAAATTTCTATTAAAAATACATGACTTCGTTTAAAGAATAATTCTTTTTCTCAAAAAAAGTAATTAAACTAATTTTAAATGTAAAAAAAAGACATTGTAGGTCTTTCTTAAATAAGTGCTACACCAGATAATTTTATTTTAAATATTTAAAATATAATGGAGTATTTACACAAGATTTTTATTAAAAATACATGACTTCGTTTAAGAAATAATTGATTTTCTTAAAAAAAGTAATTGAAATAATTTTAAATATAAAAAAAGATATTGTAGCTCTTTCTTAAATAAGTGCTACAACAGATAATTTTATTTTAAATATCTAAAAAAATATTAAAAATATACTGACATATTTGCACAAGATTTCTCTTAAAAATATATGACTTTGTTTAAAAAATAATTGATTTTCTTAAAAAAGTAATTGAGCTAATTTTAAATTTAAAAAAAAAGATATTGAACTAATTTTAAATTTAAAAAAAAAAAAGATATTGTAACTCTTTCTTAAATAAGTGCTACAACATATAATTTTATTTTAAATATTTGAAAAATATTAAAAATATACTGACGTATTTGTATAAGATTTTTCTTAAAAATACATGACTTCATTTAAAAAATAATTGATTTTCTCAAAAAAAAAAGTAATTGAACTAATTTTAAATATAAAAAAAGATATTGTAGGTATTTCTTAAATAAGTGCTACACCAGATAATTTTATTTTAAATATTTAAAAAATATTTAAAATATACTGGAGTATTTACACAAGATTTCTATTAAAAATACATGAATTCGTTTAAAAAATAATTTATTTTCTCAAACAAAGTAATTAAACTAATTTTAAATATAAAAAAGATATTGTAAGTATTTCTTAAATAAGTGCTACACCAAATAATTTTATTTTAAATATTTAAAATATAATGGAGTATTTACATAATATTTTTATTAAAATTACATGACTTCGTTTAAAAAATAATTTATTTTCTTAAAAAAAGTAATTGGACTAATTTTAAATTTAAAAAAAAAAAAGATATTGTAGCTCTTTCTTAAATAAGTGTTACAACATATAATTTTATTTTAAATATTTATAAAATATTAAAAATATAATGGCGTATTTGCACAAGATTTCTCTTAAGAATACATGACTTGGTTTAAAAAATAATCAATTTTCTTAAAAAAAGTAATTAAACCTACTGTGGCCTTTATTTATTGAAGCGTTACAGTATACAAATTGTTATTTATAGAAGGGTTATGTAGCACTCTTTTAGATAAGGGCTACAATAGATGTTAGTCTACTGTAGCACTCAAATTACTAAGTGCTACAATATGTTTGCTCCATTACACTCGTAGCACTTAGTAGAACAAGTGCTACAAAAAAGGTGCTACAAAATCACTCTTTTGTAATAGTGGGTTTAGATATGATGAGCTCTTCCTACTAAACTTTTTGCTTAGTAAAGAAACTGGTTCCACTTCACCTTTTATTTAACCTCAATTATATTCTTTCTTCTTCTCATGTCAGATACTACCTCTAGTCTTAATGTAAGATTTTGGTCATAATGAAATTTACACTATGAATGAGATTTCATAACTCTTGTAACCATGTAAGTCGTCTAGCTCAAGCGTTGAAGAGTGAGACTTACCAATAGGTGTTGATTTTTTACCCTCGTGGTTTATGAGGTTAACGTCATTTAAGCATAGAACCTTAGATTTGGTTATGTGTGAACACTTCAAGTATATTTGAGATAGTTACCTTCAATTGGGCCTAATAATGCTTGAGTTAGTGGTGGTGGTGATATTAATCAACGACTTAATTTGTAGCCTTGTGAGTGACCTTTCCATCTAAATAAAATGTTAAATATTTGATCTCAAGCCACTAACATCTACCCTTTTAATTAAAAAAGTTTGGTTTGTATTAGCTTGTACATAGAGGTACGGATTCCACTAAAAAAATACTGGGTTTAGATCTAGATTTTCTTTACGTAACAAAAGAATTTTAAAAAAATAAAACAAATAAAAGAACAAAAGTTCGTCCAATTGCATAAAAAGTAATTGAATATTCCATCAGAGCAAGTGTTCATTCCCACAAGTAACATGAGAATTTTGTTGACGTGTAATCTATAAACACTTTACTAAGTTACTATTTGAGATATGAAACTCAATTTATCCAATTCACTCGAACTCTTTTTTTCTATATAAAAGAAAATACTCTCTTCAGTTATTTGAGATGTGAATTTTGCCGTGAGTCTTCAAAATCTAATTCACCTTTTTTTAATAAAAGTCAGGAAAATGAAAATAATAATTGGTGTCTTGAAATTTCGACACAACATGACATAGGGTTTAGCTTCATGTTGGAAAGAGCATAAAAGCAGCGCAATCATAGTGAAGCAGCTTAAGGCGAAAGCGCCAAAAGACAATATCAAAGCACATTCAAATCTTATGTTTCTTAAAATAAAATCATAATCACAAATCGTAAAGCCAAAGTTGTTTTCCAATTTCATAATTAATGTATTAAAATACTACCTAGTTTACTTTTTTCTCCCAACTTTAGATATTCAAATTGCTTTGTCTTATTCTACGGTTAGATTCTTTCATTATTTAAAGAAAAATACTAGCTGGTAATACGAAAAAGTAAAAATCTACACGTACGTTGAAGTGAAGTGAAATTTAATTACGGAACTTTATTTTAATTTTTATGGTGTATTTTAATGTAATTCCTTCAACAATTTAGCTCGCTTACAATCATTAATCTATTACATACCAAAAGGAAATATTTTTTTAAAAATAATGAGTAGAAATTTAAGAAATCATACACTCAAAGACATAGAGTAATATATAAAAAAAAAACTGAAATTAAGAACTACAATGGAATATTAAAAAATTAGATAAAAATAAAGTGTATTCTTTATTTTTATGTATGAACAATACTATGTAAAAATATTTATATTCATTGTATCAAGTTCTTCAATCACATATGGCCATGTATCTTTTTTTTTTAATATTATCATTTAACTGCAAACTCACATAAAAACTAACACATGACTATGTGTTATTGAAAAACTTGATATAATGAATATAAAGAATTTAATGTAAGCATGGTCTATAGAGATTTATTTATTTATTTTTGAAAATGCTATTTATAATAATAATAGTAGTAATAATTCACTTATACCAAAGGAAATTAATAACGTAAACTGATAAAATACTAACAATAAATTATATTGTTAATGATTTATAAACATTGTAACTTCATTATTTTGTATACCCCACTTAGTTTAAAAAAACCTGTATAATGAATAGGATTTAACTCAATCTTTATATAAATAGATACTCCCTCCTCTTTTTATAAGAGCCTAAAAATATAATTATCTTGATCATTTTTATAAGAATCCGATAACTTAGTTATCTTAATATATAATAAGTTTTTATCATTTATATCCCTCATTAATTATATATATTATATTAATTAAAGGGTTAATGATATTTATATTTAGTCTATTTCTCTCTCATAATTGACTTTTATAAATAAGGGAATTCTTGAAAAACACATTTATTTTAAGATATATTTATTAATTTTAAATATATAATTAAATCACGTAATTCAATTATCAAGCGCTTAGAACCGGTATAACCTAAAGTTGTAGTCAAGAACCATGTTGCATTGTTTAAGCTTAATTAATCATTCTTCCTTGAGATTCCCCAACATGCAAGGGTGATTTGGTCATTTCGCACGCCTTCATGCCAGCCAAGAACCTTGAAATGTTACCTACAATCCGCTCTGTTTCGCACTTTTTTGAGTTACAGGACGCTCACACAGTATTCAAACTTCGAAACCTTAAAGCCAATCAAAAACCTCACTTTAAACCTCAATCACCTCTCTCTCTCATCAAACCCTTCTTCCTCCTCTTCTTCTTCATCACCATGCCTGCAAAACCCAGATCTTTATTTCTCACCTTCATTCTTCTTCTTCTTCTTCTTCCTCCTCTCACAATTTCTTCTTCTTCTTCATCGATGCATGAGCTTCTTCAAAGCTATGGCCTACCACCTGGGTTGTTCCCAGAGAGCGTAAAGTCGTACAAATTCGACCAAACGGGGCGTTTAGAGGTTCATCTGGATCGACCATGCATGGCAAAGTTTGAGAACAGAGTGTTCTTTGAGAGTGTAGTGAGAGCCAACCTTAGCTTCGGACAGCTTAAGGGCTTACAAGGTCTTTCACAAGAAGAACTTTTCTTATGGCTTCCTGTCAAGGACATTATCGTAAATGATCCTTCTTCTGGTCTCATTCTCTTTGATATTGGCCTCGCTCATAAGCAATTCTCTTTCTCACTATTTGAAGATCCCCCTATTTGTAGATCTCAAGGTACAATTCTGTCCTTCTCTCTCTCTCTCTGTTTGTTTTCAATTTTTTAGGTTTGTGACTAAGTCTTGTTTTGATGTTGGACTTATGCATTTTCCTAGTTGCCAAACAGTGCCTAGGTTACTGGGTTACTTTTTCCGTCTCTCTGTGCTTGTTTTGAATTTTTTAGGCTAGTGAGCTAAGTTTTCAGTTCTGGGTTTTGGTTAGAGATTTTAATTCCTTCTCATTTTGTGTCTTTTCCTGATTGCGAAACACTGACTTTGGCTACTTGGTTATTTTTTCCTTCTCTCTGTGTTTGTTTTGAAGTTTTAGGCTAGTGGGCCATGTTTTTTCGTGGCTGCCAAACAGTGCCTTGGCTACCGGTTTACATTTTCTTTTTCTGTGTTTGTTTTCAATTTTTAGGCCTGTAAGATTTTCCTTTCTGGGTTTGTGTTGAACTTGGGCAATTTCCTCGCTGCCAAACAGTGCCTAAGGCTCCTGGGTTACTTTTGTCTTCCCTGTTTGTTTTGAATTTTTATGCTAGTGAGTTACGCTTTCAATTCTGGGTTTTGGTTAGAAACCTTCCTTCTAATTTTCCTGGTCGCCAAACAGTGCCTTTAAGCTGTTACTTTACTTTTGTTTGGTCACATTTCTGCAATTAATCTGAATTATAGCTTCTAAAACTCTGTTTCTTGAATGTGACATTAATGCAGGTATTATTTCCTTCAGTAGAAGGAGCATTGGATTTCAAGATCAGAGATAAAAACTTAGTCTGTTCATTTGAAAGCATTGTTTTGTCTTATTTCTACATCTTTCTTTTTTTCCCTTTGGCTTCTTTATAATAATTTCGTGGAGTAAAGTGAATACACATCTAATTAGAGTTGCTGAGTGCTTAAGGGAAGAAAAAACAGTTTAAGAGGAAAGCAAAAATCTTCCTGCAATTTTGTTTGTTGTTTTTCATCTGATCTTCAAGTAATGTTACCTCCTTTGTATTCTATTCTCTCTACGCTCTTACCATATATATATATATATAACTCTTGCTGGAAAAGATTGTACTGTTAATCATACTGCTATATATATGATCTGATTATGTATTCTGACATTTTCTCATATAAATTTCTGTCTCATTCAAAACTGGTATGTATGCTACTAATTCCTCTGAAATTCTACTTATAATTCAAACCCAAAAAGAAAACCTAAATAAAAAAAAAAAAAAATCAATGGAAACTCAATAAATCTATAAAGCCCTAACAATATCAAGCATCAACTCTTGGGTTTCCTCTGCTCCAAGCCTTTCACCATTCTTTCCCTGCACAATCATCTCACATAAAATCAGTTTCTGATATATCATATATATATATATATATATATAAGTATATATGAAAATGGGAATAACTGGACCTGAATGGAGGTTGTAACGAGCAAAGCTCCTTTAGTGGTGGTGACATTAGTGTCTAGCAGATCAATGCCAAAGGAATTAATGGCTTCAATAAGTTTCATTATTCTTCCACTTTTCTTCTCAATGATCATCTTCATCCACAGCTTGTTCACACCAATCTCTCTCACTTTCACTTCTACCTACACAAACCAAAAAAAAAAAAAAATCACCCAATCATTACTCTGAAATCTCATGATTTAATTTAATGAAGAATTTTCCATAATCAGAAGCTTGTGAAATTCTGCACATAAGTAATAATTAACCTGAATCCCACATTTCTTCATCATCTCCTCCTCCTCTTCTTCCTCCTCTGATTCATCTCTTCTTCTCTCCACCTTCGGCTGATCGGTGGCGGCTCTCGGTGGTGGCGGCGGAGGATTCGACTTCGCCTCTATTGCTTGAAGCTCCTGAGTGAGAGTCTCCACCTGGGTTTGCATGTTGTTGATGTAGGTTATAGCATCATCAATTATGCAGGCTCTGGTCATCTGAGACCAAAACGCAAAACCAAAAACTCATCAGAATCATAAATAAATAAATAAAAAATTACCGAATCATAGAGAGAAGAAAGAATTTAGGGTTTTGGGTGTTTGCATTTGTGATGTTTGGGACTAAAGATCGAAGCAATAAAAGTCTGCTACTGAGCTTCTCTCTCCTCTTTCTCTCAGTCTTGAGGTTCTTGGATTTGAATATTACATCTTCATTTTCTTCTTCTTCTACTTGGTTGTTGTTCATATTATCATTAGTATTAGTATTACTATTATTGTCACCATATCTCCTCTTTCTGATCATGCTTCTTCTGATACTTCCTCCATTATTATTGCTATTAGTATTATTGTTAAGATCACAGAAATCATCAAAAGTAACACAGAACCCATTCTCTTCTGCATCATCCATGTTTGAAGAAAATGGATTTCAGCAGAAGGGAATATGGAGGAAGAAGAAGAAAGAAAACTTGTAAATTGAAGAGAGATTGGAAGCTATATACGCGCTTCTCACAGAAGCATCATGTCAGAGAGAAAGAGAGAGAGAGAGTGTGAGTGTGTGTGTGAGTTTGTTATGAGAGAGAGAGAGAGTGGCCATTCTGGTGTCGTTACAACATGCTGGAATCTTTCATAACAGAATCAAGTTTTGTTATAAATATGGTTATTGATTGAGTTTTTTTTTTTTTGGTTATGAGATATTTTTTATGAAAATAAATATATCAGCACTAGAGATATAAGTGAAATTTGATATTCCTTCTGGTTTTTTTTTTGGACCAATGGGAGTTGATCCAAGTGGTAAGCGGTTTGATTCCGCTTAAGCAAGGTCTCGGGTTTGAACCTTGTGTATGCAAAAAATTCCTATTGGGAGACTTTTCCACCATAGCCAAGTGGACGATGCGGGTCGGATCCGGATATAGTCGGGGTAAAGTTCTGGTAAATCGGGTAGAAAAAAAAAACAGATGAAGACGGAAAGAAAAGGAGGGAGATGATTTTTTGTCGTTGAGAACTTGTTAGAGAAGTTAGACAAAGTTTTATAGATAATTAATTAGCGTACCACAAAAATTTTAATACTTTCTAGAAAATATGTTATATTATGAGACATACAATAAGTTTTTATATCATATAATGAGAAGGATATGAGAGAGTATTTAATTTGGTTAATTTAGGTTAAATTCAAAAATTAGTGAGTCCAATTGATAAAACACACCCAATATAATTATTGAAGAAATACCGAGACAGCTATTGTGTGCAATACAGAGAAAATGTAGCTTCTCAAAGCTTTTTTTTTTAAAAAAAAAACACATTTTTTATATATACATTGGAATAAAACCAAAAAAAACATAGGAAAAATTGTTGAAAATTTTTCTTATTATAAAATTTAGGGTTAAGGTGCAAAAATACACATGTGATTGTCCTCGAAGTGCACCCAACACCAAATACTTTTTTTAGGTGCAATAGTGACTATATTGTTGCAAAATAGGTGCAAAAATACCATTTGACCGTTAGTTTGACTGTTTGACCGTTAGTTTGACTTTTTTATCCTGAAAGTGATGACATGTACGATGACATGGACGTTGGAGTGACATTCTGAAAAAAAAAACTTGCTGAAAATCAAATTTTCCTAATAAATCATATAATTTAATAAAAATTAGTAATATAATATATGTATTATAATGATTTTAATTTAATAATATTGGGAATCTAGGGTTGGGAAAAAATTGAGCAATCAGTATGTTGTTTAGGGCAACAGCTCTGCTGAGTGAGTTAAGCACTCTGCACTCAGATTTGAATCTATTTCAGCGAAGGTGGTACTAAAATAGTGAAATGTGGGTAATATTAATTGCAATGCTTTACCAATCAATAAGTTTTTTTTTTCCAAAATGTTACTCTAGCATCCATGTCATCGTACACGTCATCACTTTCAAGGTCAAAAAGTCAAACTAACGATCAAAGGATATTTTTGCACTTATTTTGTAACCACATAGTCACTGTTGCATCTAAAAAAAATATTTGGTGTTGGGTGCACTTTGAGGACAATCACATGTGTATTTTTGCACCTTAACCTCAAAATTTATTGTTAAAAAACATCTAGAATTTGTTTAAAAATTGGGGTGTAACTCTTTTTTAATTATGTGCAAAACGGAAAATATTTACTTACATGAAGCTATGTTGTGCATAGTAAAAGATGAACTTATGTTGTACGTAGTAAAAGACGACTTACATCTATTGAGGATGAGATGCAGCCCCTCAGTGACATGTGTCTTAGATACTTTTGAGCAATAAATTTTATCATGGAGGATTTTTTAGCAATTTTTTTCAAAAAAAAAAATGGTTTTGATAAGAAAATATAAAAAAAAAACTTTATTCTGCGTTTTTGGCCTGGTTTGATTCCGTTTGAGTACTTTGGCAGTTAGTCTTGTTGACTGCAATAGTACAAATGAGCGAGGTTGTTATCGAAGCAGAAAAGTCTTGCTTCTTTTTTATTTTTCATTTTCTATTTTTAAAAGCTTGAATTGTTATAGTTTATTATTACTGATTTTAAATTAAATTAGATTACTTATAACTATACGTTCATATTAAATATTTGTTGGTATGCCTAGTGTTTTTAAAGAATTGCCTAGTGCTTATTTTGGTGTTTTACTTTGAATTGGGCATATACAAATATGATTTTGAGTGTGTTTGTGAATAAATTTAAGAAAATGGTGTATGAATTTGAGTTATGTGTTGCTTACTTGCGTCTAACAAATACGTTTTGCAGAAACTTAAGAAATTGAGTTGGATGAATTAACGCTATAGAGATTAAGTTATAATAAAATTAAAACTAAAAAAACTAATTAAATCCTCCCGATAATTAATTAGCTTTGGATTACATATACATGTTTTACATAAGCGGAATAAATTTATAGCTAACAAAGGTTGGTTCTCTTGATATAGCTCATAATTCATAAAGTTGTGTATTCAACTTCTGCTACCGATATGAGAATTTTGTTGACGGGTGATCCATAAAAACCTCTATAAACATTCTTTGAGTCTTGAAATATCCCTGACCATGGTGAGTTTCTAGAATCAACTCACCTAAATTTTTTGCTTTAACTAAAATTTATATATAATTAAATAACAGAATTATGCAAATACAAATGTAATATATATTTTTAATCATTGGTCCACCAAGCTGATCCAAGTTGGATTTTAATATCATGCTCTTTATATATATATATATATATATATATATATATAGTTATTTGACCAGCACATATTTAAACATTGTTAGATTTAATTGAGAATAACTCTCCTAAAAACCTTTTTTATATTTACTTATATTCATTTTTTTTTTTGGTCAAGCATATTCAAATTTGAGACTTGGTGTCAATATCCCTTTCATTAGGATTAACACATATCCATAGTACCATACTTTTTTATTACCTACGACATGTAACAAATTAGACATTAATTTCAGGCCCATGGTATTGGGTCGTAGTACATATAGATATGTAATGATTATGCGAATATTGTTGGCAAGAAAAGATTATGCGAATATTGAAAGGGTCAGCAAATGAAAAAAGAAATGACATTATTAGAGGACAATATTTGAAATATAAAGATATGGTGTTTGATTTGGCACAACTACTGTATCAGACATTGGACATTATTCTATGGACCCGGTTTCTCTCTTTTGCCCCAATAGAAAAGGAGGATTTTTTCTCTCCTATAAGCTGTTGGATTAAGATCTCAGTGGTCTAGATTTAATATATTATAAAAATATTATTATAATATATTAAATCTGGACCATTGAGATCTTAATCCAACGACCGATTGGAGAGAAAATGATCTCCTTTTCTTTTTCTTTTGAGGCAAAGTATCAAAACCTGTCCAAATCTCCAATTGGTGGCTTTTTCTCACACAGCTGTTATCAAATATATAAACTTATTAGCTACATAAGGCAAAAAAAAGTAATAATAATAATTAGCTACTGTGTTTAGATTTATGAATATTTATGTAATATTAGAATAATGCATGATTATATAACTACTGTATATTATATAAAGATATGTTTTTCCCCTTTCTTGCAATTAATTAGGGGTGTCTAAATTGAAGGCAAAAATAAAATTAAGGGTGCCTAAAGACCGGGTAAAATAAGATGGACAAACTGGGTCTGTAGGCTTCCCACCTAGGCCCTTATTTAGGCTTAGGCCCAATTCTTTAAAAAATTGAAAAATTAATAAAAGTAACAAATTAATTTTGTTTATTAATATAATTACATTCATCCAAATATTTTTTTTATGGAGAAATGATATTAGGATTTAAATTAAGGTTTTATAGAATTATAAATTCTCAATAATTGTGCGTTACTTTTACATCATGTTAACTTAAAAAAAAAAATTTAAAATTCTGAATGCTTAAAAATTTTCATGATAGTCGTTATAGAGTCAATTTCTGACTAAATAGACCTACACATTTAATTAATGTTTTACAAACAAAATATATATGCGCTAAGTTGGGGTGAAATTCAATTCGACATATTTTTATTTTTTGCTTGAAAAAACAGTTCCTTCCTCCAAAAGGAGCGAAATCTAAGTCTACAAATATTGTATATCAAGATATCAGCTTTCTTAGTCATTTTATGTTTAATGGTATTATCGCATTCAATAACTTAGACGGTGGGCTTTTACATTCACTGAACTTGTATTATTGTGAGATATTGGACATATGATGTGAAAGCTTTTCAATTATTAATGTATTTGAATTTTATCCAAAAAAAAAATTTAAGAGGGGTACACTAGGTTATTTTTTAATATTTAATTTAAATTAATATATAACACAAAATTTATCTTACCCTTAATATAATTATCATAGAAAAAATTGATAAGAGTCATCATCCTGCCTTACTATAGCCATCATGCTACCTCGTTAAGGATCTCTGACAAACCTCACTGCCACCACCCTTTGTTGTCTTTGCAGTAGTTACCCCTAGTTATAATTGCCGCAGTCATCTTATACTTTAGTTTAGGAAAAGGAAATGACCAAACAAGATATTTAGAAACATAGAATGACTTGTTTGAGGCAGAGGTGGTGACGACGACAGTGGTGTTTGGGGGGGGGGGGGAGGGCGGCGGTTGCAACGATGATGGGTGGAATTAGACAAACAAATGACAAATGAGATTAATGGGAAAATTGGATTTTTTTCCCAAACAATCAATGGGGCGGTAATGAGTATTCGTAGGAGTAGATATAAATGGGGATCTTTTTTTTTTTGGTAATCTTTATTATCATGCTAAAACTTATTAATATATTAAAGAACAATCAAATACTCTTATCTTAATTATACAACCATTATCACCATTGTAAGCATGTAATGTGGTTGAACCAAATTGGTTCTTAATAAATAATTTGACTCTTTATATTAGTATAGAGATTGCACAAAAAAGAATCTCTTATATATGCAAATATTATAATCAATGGAAAATATAATGTCCTACCTTAAATCCTTAATATAAAAGCTAGTCATGGATTATATTTGGTCCTAAATGTAAGACCTTAATCCAATTTGTCTCTGAATTTATAATTTTTTTTCTCTAAATATCCTTATTAATTGTACACATTAAAAAATTGTTATCCAAAGATAGTCATAATGAAATATGGTATTTTATGAAAATCAATTTATATTTATTATAATTAACTAACATAAATAACTTTCTTGATCAAGTTAGATTAATCAATTAGCTCCTCTTTTATTAAGAACAAAAAAAAATAGTATTGTTTTAATTTCTAACGTATAACATTAGTTGTGACGCAATCACAATTTTTAAGGCCCAAAAGTCCAACGTATAAGTTCCCACGCGCATGTTCCTTTATATATATATAGTTATATGATGGGGTCATATTTCAATATGACATGACTAATCGGGCTTCTTCAAAGGTTTTTTTTTTTGTTTTTATGGAACTCAAATTCAAGACTTCGTATTAGAGTGACCAAAGCCGAAGAGAAAAACAGAGTGCACATTAGTACTTTGCTGAATATTGAATCTAGCTCAGACGAAGGTGGATGAATATCAACAGAGGAAGACGACCTGATAGGAAGAAACATCAAGAAGATGCTAACAGGAGGAAAATCAACTGAGGAGAATATGGTAGAGATGGTTGGGTGCAATTCAGAGGAAATGATAATGGAGGATGTTAATCACCAAACGGCCAAGAAAATGCCAGAACAGAAAATACAAGCTGAAATGTGCCAAACAAAAAGCCAGATATCCTATAAAGCCAAATTACTAGGAGAAGAGGCGAGAAACATGGAGAAAAATTTTGATGAGCAAATGTTAGAATGGCTTGAAGAGGAGAAAGAATTAGCCCCTGCCTTAACAGAGGAACAGAGACAATCATTGGGCTCAATCCCTTCTCTGCAATTACCAAATGAGAAATTGAAGGAGTTATGTCAACCGTAGAGAGATGCTCTGATAGTAACAATTCTGAGGAAAAATTCAAATCTCCATATGATGAAAGACAGAATCAAATGGCTGCTTAAATCAGACAACTTTGAACTAATTGATCTCCTTAATAATTATTTTGTTTTTAGGAATGTGGAGAAGTCTTTATGCTCTAGACTTCTCTTTGATGGACCATGGTTGATACAGGGGCATTACATGGCAGTCCAGAGATGGAGTCCCAATTTTAATCCATATTGCAACAAAGTAAGGAAAGTGGCAGTTTGTATTAAGGTTCCCACACTCCCATTACATATGTATTCAAAGGATTGTATGTTTGAAATTGACAATTTGATAGGCCGAACACTCAAGGTGGATATGAATACTCTGGCTTATCAGGGGAATAATAAACAAGCAGTGGAGAGAGGAAAATATGCAACAGTAAGTGTGGAAGTTGACTTAAATAAAAAACTGCAGTCCAGGTTTATGCTCAGGAATCACATATATCCACTTGAATCTGAAGGGCTTAGTGCTATATGCTTTAAATGCGGTTTATATGGGCATACATCTGAGAATTGCAAGTTGAAAGCGGAGGGTATGAACATAATGATGCAATAGAGCAACTCAGTTGTATCTCCGATGACCGTCAATGGGAAAGAAGACCAAAAACTACCTTTGGTTTCTGTACTAGGGGTTATTGTAGAGGAGGAGTGCGGTGCATGGCTGCAAGTGAAGCCTAGGGTTAGGGCGCACTCTGTTAGTGCAAGCATTTCACCCAAGAGGGGGGTGAATTATGTGATACCAGAAATTTCGTCGCGTATAAGGAAATTGACAGAATATTAAAAAAAGTTAATAGCAAGGAGAAATATCACCGTAGTGTACACTGAGAGTTATACTGGTTCGGCCACAATCATTTTGACCTACGTCCAGTCCTCAGAGCGTCTCTAAGAGTTTCACTATATTCTCCAAGATTCAGTGGGTTCTTGGCACCTCAGTACATATCAAGTTCCTACACCTGGACACTTGCTCCCTCTTACACATTGCAATCAAATCCCCAACTCAAGGTTCCACTGCCTTAAGTTGTCTCAATAACAAATATTGAGTTTGTAATGAAAAACTCTCTTACAGAGCAAATATATATTCACTGAAGTACAAATGAGTGAGTATATGAAAACAAAGCACTAAGTGTATTGATCGATGTCTGGTCTTAGTTCGTTTCTACTTATTCTCATCTCTTTGAATGCTCCATCTATATAGATGAGTTATAGTGATCGTTGGAAGCAATTTCAAACTTGTCCATTAGAGTCGCACAGCAACGGTTGACTATTCTTCATATTTGAAAACTATCCGTTGGCGGTAGGTAGCGTTAGGTGAACGTTCAGACTTTTATTTGAATTCTCAAATCTGTCATACTCTTTAATTGCTTCTCTGCAGATGAACTTAGAATACTAATACGATGAAGATTTAATCATATAGATAACAAATCAAGAGATATTCGATCAAAATATAATTTCTGGACTGCCTTACTTGAGTGGCTACTCGAGTGATCAAGTTTGTTACTCGAGTGGTCCCTCCAGTAAACATGTCAAAAATATGGCAGTGAGCAAATCAACAATTTGCATTAAGAATTACTCGAGTAAGACATGGAGTGATATATTACAAACCTTAAAAATACCTATTTACTCGAGTGGCTACTCGAGTGGGCATGTCTTTACCTTCATTAGTTACTCGGGTGATCACTGTGGTAAACTGCTTACTCGAGTGGCTACTCGAGTGGGCTCCATTTTTCTTCACACGTTACTAGAGTGATCCCTCGAGTGGCTAGTAAATAGCCTGGCAGATTACTTGATTACTCCCTTAAGTAATGACATCAAATTCTTGGCAGAGAGTTTACTATCTGGTTACTTGAGTGGCTACTCGAGTGGCACTTCATATAACTCTGCAGATTACTCGGGTTGTCCCTCGAGTAATGATGTTTTTCTCATTGGTTACTCGAGTGGCTACTTGAGTGATGAGCTGCAATTCTTGGCCGAGAGTCACTGGAAGATTTTGGACCTAGTTACTCGAGTGGCTACTCGAGTGATGCCTATAAAAATCTGGCTACTCGAGTAATAGTCTATATAACTTTGCAGATTACCCAAGTGGTCCCTCAAGTAATGTCATTCAAAATTTGGCAGTGCCTCACTGGATGAAATTTTGCATGCTTACTCGAGTGGTCACTCGAGTAATGGCTTCTGTTACCCGAGTGGCTACTCGAGTAAGCCTTCTTAAAACTTGTTGTTTACTTCCAGTGCTGACTCCAAGTGATGTTAATTACTTCCAGTGCTGACTCCAAGTAATGCTATGCTACTTTGTTCAAATCCATTTGTTTGTTATCAAATCCTTTCATATTATTAATCCAATCTTTGTTATCATCAAAACATATGGGATCTAACATTCTCCCCCTTTTTGATGATGACAAAATTTGGTGATTTTGAACAAATTTTTTTTAAGGTTGAGTTTTCAAACATATACTTCTCAAATTCTTTTCATATGAAATCATTTGTTGAATTTAACCTTGAAAACTCTTTGTTGAAATAACTTATTAGAGATCTTTTCAAAGTTTTGTTCTTATGATTAATTGTTCACCTTGCATACATAATCAAAAACTTATTAGTCCCAAAATGCAATATAATTTCAATGAAATGTCATAAAGGAACACATTGCATAATGAGGAATTCAAATACATAATCAAACTTTAAACTTAAAATTGTTCAAGAACAAAAAGAAACAAAGCTCCCTAAAAACCACATACACCCAAATCCCAATCTATAGACTCAGCCATTCTTCACAAAATCACTTTAAGTTCTTCTCCCCCTTTTTGTCTTCATCAGAAAGGTGGAATCAATCATGAGGAGGAGTAGATGGCTTGGCTACTGAAATGGGATTGACAGGAAAAACCAATGACTCATATGAACTATCTGAACTAGAAGAGTGTGAGGATGATGGTCCAGGGTCAGGTAGGTGCACTGGAGGTGTTTGAAGATCCTCTGGAGGATTTATTGGATGTAGATAAGTAATTTCTACTTCCTCTGTACCAATAGGTGGAGTAACTAGAACCTCCTCAGTACGAGTAGGTGAGGCAACTGGAGTAGACACTGAAACAGGCTGAGCTGGCTGAATTGGATCATCAATGGTAACATGAACCAACTGAAGTGTTTCTGGGTCAGGCAAGGAAAACAAAAGGTTCCTAGAGATAGTGATAGGTAACGTAGGAGGAGGAATAGAAGAAGGACCAGCCTCAAAAAGCTTAGGCTCAAAAGATATTGGCTGAGAAGGTCCAAGTTGAGAAGTTGAGACAAGCTCAGGAGGTCTCAACTCAGAATGTGGTGCCTCAAATGGTCTGGGTTTAGGAGGTGACTCTGGCTCAGGCTCAGGCATGAAAAAAGGTTGAGAGGTACCAGAGGTAGAGGGGCCAGATGCCATAGTATCAAGTCAAGCTATAATCGACCTCAGAAGCTCACCTTGGGCACGTTGTTCTGCTAACAACTCTTCATGCCTCTTATCTATCCTTTCCACCAGTTGACCCATCTTGTCATTCATGTGAGTGATCAACTCGGCATTGGCATTTGCAATGTCGATATGAAAACCCTTTAGCATATTTTTATGAAATGTTGAAGTATGGCATTGAGGAATGAAGGTGAGGATGTAGTGCCAGCTGGAGCAGAAGACTGTATATCATCCATTTTACTCGCTTCAGTCTCAGTTTTCTTCTTCTTCTTCTTGGGGGCTGACTCCAGAGGACCCTTGAGAGGTATTTTAATGTTTAGTTTACCAATTTGGTTTCTCCCAACAGGAGTTATCCTCTCAATTGGTTCCTTACTCTCCAGATACCAAATCTTGTTTTTCTTCAAAAGTAAAGATATGATCTGAGGATATGGCATAGGAGTGGATGGCTTCCCTTCATTCTTTTATTTTTGCATCTCCGCAAAAATATATTCTCCCAAGTCTTTTTGCTCTTGGAGAAGGAAAGAAGCAAATAACCTATAGTCCCTTTCAGTGAAATGTGTGTAGTTGTTGGATTTGTTTACTAAGGTTCTAGAGTAGATGTACCATAGAACCCTGTGGTGGTCACACATATCACTCGGATTGAAGTTTAGGGGTCCTACTAACTCACTAGGTCTAAGGATAGAGAAGATCTGGTTAGGCTCAATTTTATAATAAATATCATCAGGGGGATTTTCTATTCCTAACCAAAGATTAATCCTAGAGGGTGAGATGAGAATTCTCTGACCTCTAACGTTTGTGGTTATTTCTTCCTCTACTAATCTTCTAACAGGATCATCTATAATTTCAAGATTACAGTAGATATGACTAACAACTTGGTGCAAAAAGGTAATTTAATGGATAACCAAGGCATAAAGGGTTCAAGATAGGGACTAAGGTCGTGCTTCAATACCTCCCGAAGAACTTGGAGATCAATGCAGTGAGTCTTGCACACTTTCCTCTTAGAGAAGTGAGTCAGGAACTTCTGAGATTCCTCCAACTTGTTGACATTGAAGCCTTTAAGAAGGAGAGTAATTTCCTCTTCTGCCACTTCTGGCTTCTTAAAAGATTCTCCTTTCTTAGCTCCCTTAGACTGAAAGGCTTGATCAATCATGCCTATCATGACATTGGTAAGCCTCTCATCAATCTTTGGCTTTTTCAAAGGTTTTTGAGAAAAGGTTGGAGTATTGGTTGAATCAGAGAGAGGAGGAGATGATACTTCTGTCCCTTTGCCTCTTTCAGTTGAGACACTCTTCTTGGATTGAGCTCTTGTGACAATGGGCTCTTTAAACACAACCCCTTTCTCTTTAGACAGAGGCTTAGACTAAGATTTAGCTTTGGATTTCAAAGTAAGTTTGTGTTTCTTGGTGGGTGGCTTGGAAGAGAATAGGCCAGATGATTGTTTCAGCTTAGAAGACTCTGAAGGGGTGAGATTTTTGGTTCTAACCATTGTGATTTGGGAAAAAAAACTGAGATTTTTAGAAAAGAAAAGAGTGACTGTCGAAGTATAAGGTAGGAGATTCTGAGAAATGTAGGAGGTTTTTGGAGCAATAAACTGCTGGGTTTTGATAGAAATGGAGCAAGGAAAAGATTGAGAAAAATTTTTGTGAGAGCACTTGGTGAAACACTCAAGGTGATTTTGTGAGATATGACTGAGTTGCGACTGATAAAGACCTAAAACCCGACATCACTCGAGGGCTTACTCAAGTGATCATCATCATCACTCGGGTAGCTACTCGAGTGATCATATGAAAAAATTCCAAATACAGCAATTTTGAACGTATACCTGGCATGAATAATATAGTAATTATCCATGTATATTCCCTTGATCATTTGATCGCTCTTTAGAACAGATTTGAGTTGGAATTCAGTTGATTTGAAATTTTCTCCCAGGTCCACTCGAGGCCTTACTCGAGTAACATTGAACATCACTCGAGGCCTCCCTTAGGTATGTTGTCTCTTCACCTTCTAACTGTTTATTTTCAACCGTTATGCTATATTATTTGAAATTAATACTTCACTGGCACATTTCCAAGTTCATTACTCGAGTAATGCATCCATTACTTCAAGTTGTCACTCCAGTGATGCATTTATTACTTGAAGTTGTCACTCCAGTGATGCTCATTACTTGAAGTTGACACTCCATTAATGTTGTCCTCTGTTAACCTCTGTTATTCATACCCCAAAACAGAATATTATGATTTTGCAAAAACAAATTGCTAGAATCTCCGATGCTTAAGTTAGTAATCATCAAAACATCAATAAATAATATCATCTAACATTTTGCAAACACTAAATAACTTACAACTCATTGGGATTTACTATTCCCAATTCTCGTCTAATATATAAAAATTGATCTTTAGCAAGAGGTTTTGTGAAGATATCAGCTAGTTGAAGATGAGTTGGAATGAATATCACTTTGACATCTTTCTTTTGGACATGATCTCTGATGAAGTGATGTCTAACATCAATATGCTTGGTTCTGGAATGTTGAACAGGATTCTTTGCCAAGCTTATCATGCTAGTGTTGTCACAGTATATTGGTGTTTCTTTCAGATAAATACCAAGATCTTGGAGTTGTTGCTTTAGCCAAATTACTTGTGCACAACAACTTGATACTGCAACATACTCATCTTTCGTTGACGAAAGAGACACTGTAGTTTGTTTCTTGCTAAACCAAGATACAAGTGAGCCTCCAAGAAACTGGCGTTGTCCACTTGTGCTCTTTCTGTTCGTCTTGTATCCTCCATGATCAGAGTCTGAGTAAGCAACTAGATATTCACTTCTTCCTTTGGGATACCATAGACCCAACTCTTGTGTGTCAGCAAGATATCAAAAGATACGTTTGACAGTTTCAGCATGTGACTCTTTTGGTGCTGATTGATATCTTGCACACATACCCACACTGAATTGAATGTCAGGTCTGCTTGCAGTGAGATAGAGTAATGATCTAATCATTCCTCTATATTTTGTGATGTTGTAATCTTTTCCCTTGACATCCGCATCAAGCAATATGGTTGAGCTCATGGGTGTGTCCGTTCTATTTGCTTCATCCAATCCATACTTCTTCAATAGCTCTTTCAAATATTTTGTTTGAGATATGAAGATTCCATTCTTTCTTTGTTTGATTTGCAAACCGATAAAGAAAATTAATTCTCCCATCGTTGACATCTAGAACTCCCCCTGCATTATCTCAGAAAATTCTTTGCACAAAGTTTCGTTAGTAGCACCGAAAACTATATCATCAACATATATTTGCACAATTAAGATATCATCATGTTTTCGTTTTGTAAAAAGAGTTGTATCAACTTTTCCTCGTACAAAACCTTGATCAATAAGAAATTTACTGAGCCTTTTGTACCATGCTCTAGGAGCTTGTTTTAAACCATATAAAGCCTTTTTGAGTTTGAAAACATGGTCAGGTTGGGTTACATCTTCAAAACCTGGAGGTTGCTCTACATATACTTCTTCCATAATGTAGGCATTTATAAATGCACTCTTTACATCCATTTGATAGAGTTTGAATCCTTTGATGCATGCAAAGGCTAAGAGTACGCGTATAGCTTCTAATCTAGCCACTGGAGTATACGTTTCCTCATAATCAATTCCTTCTTCCTGATTATAGCCTTTGGCCACCAATCTTGCCTTGTTTCCGACAATAATTGCGGATTCATCGAGTTTGTTCTTGAATACCCATTTAGTGCCAATGATCGGATGATCCTTGGGTCGGGGTACCAAATCCCAAACTTGATTTCTTTCAAATTGATTTAGTTCTTCTTGCATTGCTATAACCCAGTCGTTGTCTGATAGGGCTTCATCAATATTAGAAGGTTCAATCTCAGAAATGAATGCAGAAAAGCTTACTTCATTGAAAATTCTATTTCTAGTTTTGACTCCTTCATTCACATCTCCTATGACTTGATCTAGGGGATGACTCCTATTGTATTTCCAGGCTTTAGGTTGACCTAGTGATTGTTCTTCATCCTTAGTTTGATCAATTTCTGGAATAAGAGATTTAAAAATAGATTGACCATTTTCTTGATTTAAAACAACTTCCTGCTCATCATCAATGGTTTTGTCAGAGGATTCATATTCATCAAATACAACGTGAATTGATTCCTCAACAACACATGTTCGTTTATTGAAAATTCTATATGCTTTACTGGTTAGAATATCCTAGGAAAATTCCTTCATCTATTCTTGAATCAAATTTTCCTAAGTTATCTTTACCATTATTATGAATGAAACACTTACAACCGAAGATGTGTAAATGAGCAAGATTCGGCTTCCTTCCTTTGTATAGCTCGTATGGTGTCTTTCCAAGTTTTGTTCTAATGTAGGCTCTGTTTGAAACATAGCATGCTGTGCTCATTGCATCAGCCCAGAAAACTTGAGACACGTTCTTTTCATTTAGCATTGCTTTAGCCATTTCAGTGAGCACTCTATTCTTTCGTTCCATGACTCTATTTTGTTGTGGTGTCCTTGGAACAGAGAAATTATGATCAATGCCATTAGTATCACAATATTCTTCAAAGGCTTGATTCTCAAATTCTCCACCGTGATCTGTCCTGATATCTGTAATGGACATACCTTTCTCATTTTGCACTTTCTTGGCAAAAACAATGAATTCTGCAAAGGTTTCATCTTTTGATGACAGAAAAATAGTCCATGTAAATTTAGAGAAATTATCAACAATGACCAATGAATATAAGTTGCCACCAAGGCTTTTAACTCTCGCTAGACCAACTAAATCCATATGTATTAGTTGAAGTGGTCAATTTGTTGTAATCTCATTTTTTGATTTGAAAGATGATTTAGTTTGTTTACCCTTTTGACATGTGTTACAAATCAAATCGTTTTTAAAACTTACTTTAGGTAAACCAAGAACTAAATCCTTTTTGAGTAGTTTGCCTAGTTGATGCATGTTGACATGAGCTAGTCTCTTGTGCCATAACCAACTTTCATCGGCATTACTCATAAAACAATTTTTAGAATTATTTCTATTTATATCAAGTGTATAGCAATTACCTTCCCTTTTTGCTCTAAGCTTTGCCTTGATATTTTTCTTATCAAGTTGTAAGTCTTTCTTGTTGACAATCAGACATTCCTCTGAATCAAATATTATCCAATTGTCTTTATCTACACTTTGACTTACGCTCAGCAAGTTGTGACATAAGCCTTCAACGTAATATACATCTTTGACTTGTATTCCTTTGTCATTTTTTATTTCACCAATTCCTGCTATCTTTCCGGATTGATTTCCTCCAAATTTTACCTTTCCACCTTCCTTAGGTTGAAATGTGGTAAAACTTTTGAAATCTCCGGTCATATGTCTATAGCATCCACTGTCTATGTACCACTTATTGTTTTTGGATGCTTTGAGACATATCTGCAATTAAATACGATTAAGTCTTAGGTACCCACTTCTTTTTGGGTCCTTTTGGGTTAGTACAAGAAATTTTTGAAACATATGATCCTTTAGGTACTCATTTGTAGGTTCCTATCGTTCCTTTCTTCTTATGAATGCATGATGAAGTATAATGACCTTTTCTATTACAATAATTACAATGAGCAAAAGGATTTGATGTATGCACATAATGCTGAAAATAATTTAAGTATGATTTACCTCATGCTTTCTTTCTTCCTTTCCTTTTGTCTGATTTTGGATCATATCCAATTCCAGATCGATCATTTACAAATCGTTGAGCTTTTAGAATCACATTTAGCATTTCACTTCCTTTAGTGAATTTTCAAGAGATTTAGTAAGATCAGTGTTTTTCTTTTTCAAAGAAGTGCAATTTTCACAATCTTTTTCAAAATTCTCTTTAATCTCTACTTCAAGAATTTTGTTTTTCTTTTTGAAAACAACTAGTTCTTTAACTACTTTGATGAATTTAGAATGTAAAGCATTATATTCAGAAAGTAATTCATCATAGGTAGGATCAGAATTAGTTACCTCTTCTTCTGTTTACTCTTGAGCAACTAGACATATATTGGCCACTTCCTCTTCATCACTTTCTTCGTCAGAAGAACTATCTCCCCATATGGCAGATACAAAAGCTTTCTTCTTGTTATATAATTTGCCTTTTCTCTTTTCTTTGTTCTTCTGAATCAGCTCTTGACATTCAGATTTGAAATATCCTGGCTTACTACATTCATAGCAGATGATGTGTTCTTTGTTGCTTGTTCCTCCTTTCTGAAAGTTTTTGAATCCTTGGCCTTTCTTATAAAACTTTCTGAATCGTTTCATGATTAGGCCCATTTCATCATCATCAAGCTCTTCATCTTCATCTTGTTCTTCTTCTTTAACTTTCAGTGCTAGACCTCTTTTCTTCTTGTCACCAATATCATCTAGTTCTCGTTTGAACTTTAATTTGCTTTCATATTCAAAAAGACTTCCGAATAGAGAGGCAACTGATCGCATTGGTTCACCTTTTACTTCCTCAATTGCAGTGACCTTTGCCTCCCAGTCTTTAGAAAGAATATTTAAATCTTTTGTACTTGGGTATGTTGATCATAAACTTTTCCAAGTACTGCAAGTTGATTAACAAGGTGAGTATATGTAAGTTCGAATTCAGCTATTGACTTACCTGACTTCATTCGAAGTAAATCAAACTCCGTAACCAGAGTATTGATCTGATTTTCTTTTATTCCAGAAGTTCCTTTATGAGCTATTTCCAGAGCTTCCCACATTTCTTTAGTGTTGGGAGTGTGTAGATTCTGAAGTACTCATTTTGACTTAAGGCACTTTGAATCATTAAAATTGCTTTGCTATTGAATGTGATGAGTTTCTTGTCATTCTCATTATATTCTGCTGGAGTCTTAGGAACTCTTTGTGAATCTACAATCTTTTCAGGTTTGTAGTTTCCACTCTTAAACACATCCCATAGCCCATATTCAGTAGCCATTACGAAGACTCTAAACTTTGCTTTCCAGAATGAGAAATGTTCGCCATTGAAACCTGGAGGTCTCGTGATAGAAGCTCCATCGGGAAGAATGCCTTCACCCATGCTTGCCATTGGATCCTTCTTAGGCTGTTAACCTTAACAAGAAGACCTATGCTTTGATACCAAATGTTAGTGCAAGCGTTTCACCCAAGAAGGGGTGAATTGGGTGATACTAAAAATTTCATCGTGTATAAGGAAATTTTCAGAATATTAAAAACAGTTAATAGCAAGGAGAAATATCACCGTAGTGTACATCGGGAGTTATACTAGTTCAGCTACAATCACTTTGACCTATGTCCAGTCCTCAGAGCGTCTCTGAGAGTTTCACTATATTCTCCAAGATTCAATGGGTTCTTGGCACCTCAGTACACATCAAGTTCCTACACCTGGACACTCGTTCCCCCTTACATGTTGCAATCAAATCGCCAACTCAAGGTTCCACTGCCTTAAGTTGTCTCAATAACAAATATTGAGTTTGTAATGAAAAACTTGTTGGAAATTGTGCCCTAAGGGCCAATCATTGTACTTTGAACATTATTATTTTAATGAAATTTCTCCATTATGTTATCATATTATTTGCATGTTAACTGTGATAATTGTATCCTTGGATAATTCATAAAGATTGTCCTAAAATGTCCCGGTCGGTCATCTATGCGGGAGCAGAGATGAAACAAGACCAGTATGACTTTGATAAGATATGGAGATACGAATCAAAGTCTTAGGCACTTGTAAGAGTACAAGGTGCTGGACCGACCCACTATGAGAAAGTTAGATAGATCAAGTCATAAGCTTTTCTCATGTATAACCACGTTACAATGCCCTTAGACCTGAGGTCATCATGGATTCCTACATGAGAGTTGCTAAGCTTTGAACTAGTCAAAAGTCACTTTTGACCGGGTGATGATAAAGGCTACGATCGGGCTTGGTGGTTTTTCATGCAGAGGAATATGAATGATTAAGATGGAATTTGTCCCTCACATTAGTAGAGAGATATTACTAGGCCCCTCGATGAGTGAGTCTGAGAAATGTATGGCCATACTATGATGAAAGGAGTTTCTGTCTCTGTTATCAGACTACTCAGGAATCGAGAAAGTAATGGTCAGAAACAAGAGGATGACATTATCCATGCCTTATCCTTGATCGATATATCGTGTGACAAAAGGGACGTGACATGGTTGTATGACAGGTTGCATCGTGATAACGATCCTCATATGAATTGGGTAGTCGTAATGTCTTGCTAGAGGCTGCTTGTAACTTTTGGGTTAGTATAGTTATTGGCCAACTGCCAACTTCATATAGGCCTACACGGTCGCACACAAGAATGGCCCAACACGAGATAATGTTTAATTTAGGGTGGATGAATTTTATATTTATATATATATAATATAAAATTCATTAATAATATTATATAGATATATATATATATTTTTGAAATATATATCTTATATATATATGTATATATATATATTATATGATATTATTATATTTAATAATATTATATAGATATATATATTTTCGAAATATATATATCTTATATATATATATATGTATATATATATTATATGATATTATTATAGTGTTAGTTTTAAATTTAATTTATTAAGATATATTAAATTTAATAACTAACATGATAGAGATATAGTATCTCAGATTTAATTTATGAAGATAAATTAAATCTAATGGCTCTTTATTTGGATTAAATAAATAGGTTAAATTAAAACTGTTGGATAGATTTAATTTAAACTGAATTTATTTAATTAACTCATCAAGATAGTTAATTGTTAATTAATTTTGAAATTAATGATGATTAATTTTGAAATTTGAAAATAGCCCTCATAGGTTATAAACTTGATAGAGCAGATATATTCATATGCACATGAGATTTGAGAGCTGTAAGTGAAACCCTAGGAGACATTAGAGGCGCTAGCATGTAGTTTCGGTTGGAGAGCATTCGTGTAGATACCGGTAGAGGGAGCGGACCTTACATGTTGGCTCTTAGAGATCGTGAAAACTCTGAATCATCAAAATAGTATGAATCCTTCCAACTTGGTCTAAACGCCGTTGATAGATCCTCAATTAGGGTCGGTGAAAATTTTTAAAATTGTTCCGCTGTGCCTATCGATCCTAAAGTGGCATCAGAGCCAGATTAATTATGCGTTTAATTTGAGTTTATGATTCTTATACATGTGATATATATGGGATGTGTACATATGTTTATACGAAACACTCGAATATGCATGTGATTTGGTTAATACGAAATGAAATTATTTAGAAAGATGTGATCTTGTAATTCCGTTGATTTTCGTTTTCGTTTAAATTGATTCTTGAAATTATTTCATTTTCGGTTTTGAAACATGTAATCTGATCACGACATTTATTACTTTTCATATTGTATGAATTCTTTTTGTGGTTTGTTATTTATCCTTGTTTGGGTATGGTGAACAATATGGCTTTAGAATTTTACAAAGGTTGTAATATTTAAATACGGCCTGCGTGCCGTGCCTTCCTCTAAATACTCTCGATGTACATTCTCTTCTCATCTCACTCCCCTTGAATGTTTAAACAAGGTTTCTCTCAATGTATTTCTTTTTTATTTAGAGAAGTCCTCTCATTGGCTTGGGAAGATTTTAGGTTAGTTAGGCCATGTTGTGTCACGTTTAAATTCTGCTTTTGATAAGATCATTGCATGATTACTTTTATGTTTATATGTATTTATCTGTATGAGATACAACCACGATTGCATCCATATAAACAAAACTAATTAATTAACCCCTCTGAATCAAATCTTAAGTCATAATGCCGTCAATTAATGAATACTTGTCAAAACATAGATCGCTCAATTGTGGAAACCACCAAAGTGGATGTACTTGAGTTATCTTGATGAGACAAGCTTGAGTAATAGTGCTGCTCATAATATTCATTATTGTTTTGACTTAATTAGGATTAACAAAACGGTTTTGAATCTCAAGGCATTAGATGGGGTTAAACATGCCGAATCATATGATGATTAAATCCCATAAAGATCTAAGAGTTACATGTGATGTAATTGGTAAATAGGTTACCTACCTAAATAACTTAAATTTAAGCGTCTTGCCAAAGTGGACTTAAGTTTAAGCCAAATATGGATCTTAGCCCACTAATTATTATATTGAGGGTTGTTAATTTAGTGGGAGATTACTAACTAACTTTACATATTTTAATTGTAGAATCATGTCGACTAGTAATACTGCTACACTTTCGTTGTGATTGGTCCTTGAGAAGGACAAACTTTCTTGATTGGTTCAGGAACTTGAGAATTGTTCTCAAGTAGGAAAGAAAGGCTTATGTCCTAGATCAACTCATTCCTGAGGAGCCTGCAGCCAATGCTCCAAGAGCTCAGAGAGATGCTTACACAAAGCATAAGGATGACTCTGTGGATATAGGTTGCCTGATGCTTGCCACTATGGTTCCAGAGCTCCAAAGAGATCTAGAACTCATGGAGGCTCATGAGATGATTGTATATCTCAAGGAAATGTTCCAGCAACAGGCAAGGCAAGAAAAGTATGAGACCACAAAGGCCTTACATTCCTGCAAAATGGCTGAAGGTGCATCAGTTAGTACTCATGTGTTAAAGATGAATGGCTATATTGATCACCTTGAGAGGCTTGGATTTCCCATGAGCCAGGAGTTAGCTACGGATTTGATCCTCAACTCACTCCCGGAGAGTTATGACCAATTTGTTATGAACTACAACATGGAGAAATCAATTTTTGAGCTGCATGGGATGCTCAAAACTGCTGAGCAAAGCATTAAGAAAAAGCCTAGCACAGTTTTGATGGTTCAGAAAGGAAAGGGTATGAAAAAGAAAGGGAAGGGCAAATAGAAGGGTAATGGCTCTGGTGGTAAGACCAAAGAGTCAAACAAGCCTGAAACCAAGCCTGCACCTAAGAAGGCAAAGCCTCTAAAGGAAGGAGTCTGCTACTTCCGCAATGAACCCGGTCATTAGAAGAGGAATTACAAACTCTACCTGGAAGATCTGAAAAAGAACAAGAAGGATAACGAGGCTATCGCTTCAGGTATTTATGTTATAGACATTCATTTTTCTACTTCCTCTACATGGGTATTAGATACTGTATGTGGTTCTCATATTTGTACAAATGTCCAAGGTCTAAAGGACAGTAGAAAGTTCAATAAGGGCGAGGTGGACCTACGAGCTGGAAACAGAGCAAGAGTTGCTGCTTTAGCCGTAGGCACTTATGAATTAGTTCTGCCCAGTGGGCTTTTGTTAGTTTTGAATAATTGCTATTATGTTCCTGCTTTAAGTAGTAACATTGTTTCTCGTTCTTATTTGGATAAGGAAGGTTATACTTCCATTACTAGGAATGGTAAATGTTCTATTTATCGTAATGACATTTTCTATGCTGATGGTGATTTGTATGTTGGTCATTATATATTAAATTTGGAACATCTTAATAATGGGAATATCTATAACATAACTACTAAGAGGATAAAATCAAACGATTTGAATCCGACCTACCTATGGCATTGTCGTCTAGGCCACATAAATGAGAAACACATTTCTAAACTCCATAAAGATGGATTTCTAAACTCATTTGATTTTGAATCATATGATACATGCAAATCTTACTTATTAGGAAAGATGACTAAGGCACCTTTTACTGGGCACAGTGAGAGAGGGCTACTGAATTATTGGGCCTCATACATACAGATGTATGTAGACCATTAAATATAACTGCCAAAGGAGGTTATGTCTACTTCATTACATTTATAGATGACTTTAGTAGATATGGCTATATCTATCTAATGAAACATAAATCTGAATCTTTTGAAATGTTCAAAATATTCCAAAATGAAGTACAAAACCAACTTGGTAAAACAATTAAAGCACTTCGATCTGATCGAGGTGGTGAATATTTGAGCCAAGAATTCATTGACCATCTTAGAAGTTGTGGGATAATCTCACAATTGACTCCTCTAGGAACACCACAATGGAATGGTGTTTCTGAACGGAGGAATCGAATACTATTATATATGGTTCGATCTATGATGAGTCAAACAGATCTTCCACCGTCCTTTTGGGGACATGCCCTAGAGACAGCTGCATTCACACTAAATCGTGTTCTATCTAAGGCAATTGAAAAGACACCATATGAGATATGAACTGGAAAGAAACCAAGTTTATCTTTTCTCAAAATCTGGGGATGTGAGGTATATGCTAAGCAACAAGCCTCTGCTAAATTAGCACCCAGATCTATAAAGTGCCTTTTCGTGGGGTATCCTAAAGAAACGAAAGGATACTATGTCTACAATCCCGCCGATAACAAAGTGTTTGTTATTCGAAATGGCAAGTTTCTAGAAAGAGAGTTTGTCTCTAAAACAACCAGTAGGAGCGACGTACATCTCGAAGAAATTCAAGAGCCACAAGATGGTATAGAACCATAGATGGAAATTAGAGAAGACTCGCAACAAGTTGCTGAGCCTCCTCAAGTAACACAAGGTCCACGAAGATCTGATAGGACACGGTATCAGCCTCAGAGGTATGGATTTCTGATTACTGAAGGTTGTGATGTATTGCTCATTGAGCAAAATGAGCCCACCACCTATCGAGAAGCCACAGTGGGACCAAACTCTGAGAAATGGTTAAATGCCATGAAGTTTGAAATGCAATCTATGTACAACAATCAGGTATGGACCTTAGTCTATCCATCTGAAGGTGTAAAAACCATTGGGTGCAAATGGGTTTTCAAGGAGAAAACTGACATGGATGGCAATGTAAATGTCTTCAAGGCACGACTGGTTGCAAAAGGATTCACTCAAACTCATGGTGTAGACTATGATGAAACCTTTTCCCTAGTTGCAATGGCCAAATCAATCAGAATCTTTCTTGCCATTGCAGCATATTATGACTATGAAATATGGCAGATGGATGTTAAAATAACCTGCCTTAATGGAAAGCTACTTGAGGATGTGTACATGACACAACATGAAGGTTTTGTGCGTCCAGAGGACTCTGGTAAAATTTGCAAGCTTCAAAGATCCATTATGGATTGAAGCAAGCATCTCGGAGCTGGAATCATCGTTTTGATGAAGTAGTCAAAGAGTTTAGATTCATTCAAAACATCGATGAACCTTGTGTTTACAAGAAGGTTAGTGGGAGCATAGTTGTATTTCTAGTGCTTTATGTAGATGTCATCCTACTCATTGGGAATGATATTCCTACCTTGCAGAGTGTCAAGTCTTGGTTAGGAAAGTCCTTTTCAATGAAAGACTTAGGTGAAGCCACCTATATCCTAGGGATTAGGATCTATAGGGATAGATCCAAAAAGACTAATAGGCCTAAGTCAGAGTACATACATAGATAAGATACTGCATAGGTTCAGTATGCATGATTCAAAAAGGGGTTACATACCCATATCTCATAGCATCCATCTTAGCAAGGATCTGTGTCCTAGTACACCTGATCAGCGAGATTGCATGAGTAAGGTTCTATATGCCTCGGCCATTGGATCCATCATGTATGCTATGTTATGTACTCGACCGGATGTCTCGTTTGCATTAAGTATGACCAGCAGATACCAACAAGATCCTGGTGAGGGTCATTGGACTGCCGTCAAGAATATCCTAAAGTACTTAAGAAGGAGTAAGGACTTATTTTTGGTCTATGGTGGATTGGATAATGAGCTCTGCGTAACCGGTTACACAGATGCAAGTTTCCAAACTGACCAAGACGACCTTAAATCGCAATCTGGATATGTATGCCTCTTGAATAGTGGAGCAGTAAGCTGGAAGAGCTCCAAGCAGAGCACTATAGCAGATTCTGCAACAGAAGCTGAGTATATAGCAGCATCAGATGCAGCTAAAGAAGCCGTTTGGATCAGAAAGTTCATTACTGAACTAGGGGTGGTGCCTACCATCTCAAATCCAATAGATTTGTTCTGTGACAATAGCGGTGCTATTGCACAGGCCAAGGGGCCTAGGTCACATCAAAGGACCAAGCATATACTCAGGCGATTTCATCTTATTAGAGAAATCAATGATAGAGGTAATATAAAGATATGCAAAGTAGCAGGAGAAGATAATGTTGTTAATCCTCTTACTAAGCCACTTGCACAGGCAAAGCATGAGTGTCATGTTAGGGCAATGGGAATTAGGCAAATTAATGATTGCACCTAGGGCAAGTGGGGGGATGTTGGAAATTGTGCCCTAAAGGCCAATCATTGTACTTTGAACATTATTATTTTAATGAAATTTCTCCATTATGTTATCATATTATTTGCATGTTAACTGTGATAATTGTATCCTTGGATAATTCATAAAGATTGTCCTAAAATGTCCCTGGTCGGTCATCTATGCGGGAGCAGAGATGAAACAAGACCAGTATGACTTTGATAAGATATGGAGATACGAATCAAAGTCTTAGGCATTTGTAAAAGTACAAGGTGCTAGACCAACCCACTATGAGAAAGCTATATGGATCAAGTCATAAGCTTTTCTCATGTATAACCACGTCACAATGCCTTTAGACCTGAGGTCATCATGGATTCCTACATGAGAGTTGCTAAGCTTTGAACTAGTCAAAAGTCACTTTTGACTGGGTGATGATAAAGGCTACGATCGGGCTTGGTGGTTTTTCATGCAGAGGAATATGAATGATCAAGATGGAATTTGTCCCTCACATTAGTAGAGAGATATTACTGGGCCCCTCGATGAGTGAGTCTGAGAAATGTATGGCCATACTATGATGAAAGGAGGTTCTGTCTCTGCTATCAGGCTACTCAGGAATCGAGAAAGTAATGGTAAGGAACAAGAGGATGACATTATCCACGCCTTATCCTTGATCAATATATCGTGTGACAAAAGGGACGTGACATGGTTGTATGACAGGTTGCATCATGATAACGATCCTCATATGAATTGGGTAGTCGTAATGTCTTGCTAGAGGCTGCTTGTGACTTTTGGGTTAGTATAGTTATTGGCCTACTACCAACTTCATATGGGCCTATAGGGTCGCACACAAGAATGGCCCAACACGAGATAATGTTTAATTTAGGATGGATGAATTATATATATATATATATAATATAAAATTCATTAATAATATTATATAGATATATATATTTTTTTGAAATATATATCTTATATATATATGTATATATATATTATATGATATTATTATATTTAATAATATTATATAGATATATATATTTTTGAAATATATATCTTATATATATATATGTATGTATATATATTATATGATATTATTATATTGTGTTAGTTTTAAATTTAATTTATTAAGATATATTAAATTTAATAACTAACATGATAGAGATATAGTATCTCAGATTTAATTTATGAAGATAAATTAAATCTAATGGCTCTTTATTTGGATTAAATAAATAGGTTAAATTAAAAATGTTGAACAGATTTAATTTAAACTGAATTTATTTAATTAGCTCATCAAGATAATTAATTGTTAATTAATTTCAAAATTAATGACGATTAATTTTGAAATTTGAAAATAGCCCTTATATGTTATAAACTTGATAGAGCAGATATATTCATATGCACATGAGATTTGAGAGCCACAAGTGAAACCCTAGGAGACATTAGAGGCGCTAGCATGCAGTCTCGGTTGGAGAGCATTCGTGTGGATACCGGAAGAGGAGCGGACCTGACATGTTGGCTCCTAGAGATCGTGAAAACTCTGAATTATCAAAAAGGTATGAATCCTTCCAACTTGGTTTAAACGCCGTTGATAGATCCTCAATTAGGATCAGTGAAAATTTTTAAAATTCTTCCGCTGTGCCTACCGATCCTAACAAAACTCTCTCACAGAGTAAATATATATTCACTGAAGTATAAATGAATGAGTATATGAAAACAAAGCACTAAGTGTATTGATCGATGTCTGGTCTTAATTCGTTTCTACTTATTTTCATCTCTTTGAATGCTCTATATATATAGATGAGTTATAGTGATCGTTGGAAGCAATTTCAAACTTGTCCGTTAGAGTCGCGCAGCAACGGTTGACTATTCTTCGTATTTGAAAACTATCTGTTTGCGGTAGGTAGCGTTAGGTGAACGTTCGGACTTTTATTTGAATTCTCAAATCTGTCATACTCTTTCATTGTTTCTCTGCAGATGAACTTAGAATACTAATAAGATGAAGAGTTAATTATATAGATAACAAATCAAGAGATATTCGATCAAAATATAATTTCTGGACTTCCTTACTCGAGTGGCTACTCGAGTGATCAAGTTTGTTACTCGAGTGGTCCCTTGAGTAAACATGTAAAAAATATGGCAGTGGGCAAATCAACATTTTACATTAAGAATTGCTCAGGTAAGACATGGAGTGATATATTACAAACCTTGAAAATACCTGATTACTCGAGTGGCTACTCGAGTGGGCATGTCTTTACCTTCATTGGTTACTCAGGTGATACTGTGGTAAACTGCTTACTCGAGTGGGCTTCATTTTTCTTCACACGTTACTAGAGTGATCCCTCGAGTGGCTAGTAAATAGCCTGGTAGATTACTCGATTACTCCCTCGAGTAATGCTATCAAATTCTTGGCAGAGAGTTTACTATCTGGTTACTCGAGTGGCTACTTGAGTGGCACTTCATATAACTCTGTAGATTACTCGGGTTGTCCCTCGAGTAATGGTGTTTTTCTCATTGGTTACTCGAGTGGCTACTCGAGTGATGAGCTGCAATTCTTGGCCGAGAGTCATTGGAAGATTTAGGACCTAGTTACTTGAGTGGCTACTCGAGTGATGCCTGTGAAAATATGACTACTTGAGTAATGGTCTATATAACTTTGCAGATTACCCAAGTGGTCACTCGAGTAATGGCTTCTGTTACCCGAGTGGCTACTCAAGTAAGCCTTCTTAAAACTTGTTGTTTACTTCTAGTGCTGACTCCAAGTGATGCTATGCTACTTTGTTCAAATCCATTTGTTTGTTATCAAATCCTTTCATATTATTAATCCAATCTTTGTTATAATCAAAACATATGAGATCTAACACACTCAAATCTCAATCCAAAGATGTCACTTGCGTTCCATCAAAACAGTAAGGAAACTGAAAGAGGAGCTGGCTCTAGATTCAATGCTCTGCGACATTATGGGGCAGATGTCTTATCCAAAGAAAGATTGGCTACAAACAAGAAAAAGGGGTAGGAAACACAATGGAGAAAGAAAAATTCAGGGAAGCAAGCCGCACATGTTCCTGTCGGCGGTGGAGATGTTAGGCAAAGGCTTGGAGATGTAACATCAATTTTCGGGTTGGAGGAGTCGAGTGGTACCAAAGCAGATCTGAAGAAGTGGGATTTGGGGAAGAATAAGACAGACCTGACAAGTTCAATGACGATCGTTTCTCAGGAAGGGGTTGACACTGCTAATCCGATAGAGGAGAAGAAGCAAGAACGGATTTTAAAAATAGAGAAATGGGGAGAGATGGGTCAAACAATGAAAAGTTATGGGTCTGCAAAAAAGACTAAGCTCAGCCCAATCCTTAATATCACAAAAAACAAGAGGGGCATTAATTCTTATGGGCCAAAAAATTCAATGGGCTTAGTAAAAGAGAATCAGACCACAAAGGGAAGAATACATAAATTGGTGTGTGGATCAATTGATCAAAATAGGGCAGAGAAGATTAACCATCTAGCTGAGGAGGTGCAACACAAGAACCAAATGGATCAACCTAAACCACTGTCTTTAAGCTCCCTGCAAGCAGACAAGGACGAGAGCTACCAAGGAGGTGTTAGAATGGAAACTAAAAATGTTCAATTGCACCAACACAAGGATGGTACATTGGGTGGTAATACGGTGGTAATACATGCAAAGACCTCCAAATGCAAGAATATAATGATGAGGCCAACATGATAGTGGATCCAACTAAAACAACAAATGTAGAGGTGAAGATCAATAGTGGGGATACAGATGGCTGTGGAGGCATGGTAGCTAAGGAAACCATGATACTATCAAACTCGGAATGTTTGGAACAACAACTCTAATCAAGTTTTGTTTTCTATATCCTATCTATTTATGTTTAATATGAATATATTGGCTTGGAATTGTATGGGTGCAGGTTCTAATATTTTCCTGGGAGAGTCAGAGACTTAGTTCAAGAGAAGGAGGTTAAAATTTTGATTCTCATTGAAACTTGTGTTAGTGGGAGTAGGGCGGATAAAATAATTAGAAAATTGGGTTTTAATCTTGGATACGGTTGGAAGCGACTGGTTATGCAAGGGGGATCTGGGTTTTGTGGAACACGGATGATCTTGAACTAAAACATATTTCTTCATCCACCCAAGCTATTCATGTTAAAATTGTGGTGCCTAATGAAGCCAGAGAATTTTATCTCTCTTGTATTTATGCTGAACCTACTCGTATTCTGCGTCAATCTCTATGGGATGAAATAAATGAATTAAGCCTTACAATGAATATCCCCTGGCTAGTAATTGGTGATTTCAATGCCTATCTGTATAGTGACGATAAAAGCGGTGGGTCGGAGACAAATTTGAGTTCTATGAGACAATTTCAAGACTTTATATCTAGGGCTCAACTCATTAAAACTGAAATTGTTAGAGATCGTTTCACTTAGGAGCGCGGACTTCTTAAAGAAAAAATTGATTGGGATTTTATGAACAATAATTGGAACACTTTATTTCCTTTTACGAAGACGTATCACTTGAGTAAGTTTGGGTCTGACCATCATCCAATACTTGTTAAAACTGCCCCTCCTCAATCTCATTTCCGGCCTAAACCTTTTTTTGGATGTCAAGCGGCCTGGTTTCTTGAAGAAGAGTTTGGGGATCTGGTTAAGCAAACCTGGAGTAGGGGAGGTTGGAATGACAAGGTTACAAATTTTTCAAAGCACGCTCGGGAATGGAACACAAGGAAGATATGAAACTTGAATGGCAGGAAGAGGAATATTTTGAATCAAATTGAAGATATTGATAGATCTAGAGCAAGACGGGACAATCGATATTTAGTTCAGATAGAAAATGAGCTATGGAAAGAGTATAATAGAGTCCTAGCCCAGGAAGAACTTATATGGTACCAGAAATCTAGGTGTAATTGGTTGAAATGGGGGTACAGGAATAATAAGTTTTTTCATACTGCTGCCGTGATAAGGAGAAAGAGGAATAGAATTGATGACCTCAAAAATATGGATGGGGAATGGCTATTCGATCAAAACACTTTAAAGAACATGTATGTTTGCTATTATAAAGATCTTTTCAGGAGTGAATTAACAAATTTTGGCTCCATTGATACACAGTATCGTTTCCCCGCTTTAACCTCCTCATATTGGGATAAGATTCATACTGGTGTATCTAAGGAAGAAATCAAAGAAGCGACTTTTAATCTTGGTGCTTTTAAAGCTCTTAGCCCGGATGGTTTACAGGCGGTTTTCTACCAAGAATATTGGTCAATCCTTAAGGATCACACTGTAGAGTTGGTTAGGACCATATTCCAGGATCCGAAAAGCATCAAAGACATAAATAATACTAACATTGTTCTTATCCCAAAATTGGAGAACCCGGGGACAATTAGGGATTTTCGGCCTATATCTCTTTGTAGTGTGAGCTACAAGATTATTACCAAAAACTTGAGTCGCCGTCTACGTGATATCATGGGGAAAGTGGTTGGCAATCATCAATGCAGCTTCATTGTGGGTCATCAAAGTAGTGATAATATCATCATTGCACAAGAAGTAATTCATTCTATGAAGATTAAAGCTGGGAGAAATGGGTGGATGGCGATTAAGTTGGATCTTGAGAAGGCGTATGATCGTCTGGAGTGGCCGTTTATCTATGATACTCTCAGATTAGTGGGTATTGAAGGGAGAATTTGTAAGGTTATTATGGTGTGCATTACAAGTCCATCTTTTCAGGTTTTGTGGAATGGGGAAGCCACTGAAAATTTGAAGTCCTCTCGAGGAATTAGATAAGGGGATCCCCTTTCCCCTTACATATTTACCCTGTGCATGGAACGTCTTAATCATATAATCCAGGATGCTATAGCGGAAAAGGAATGGAAACCGATTATACTGAATAGGAATGGCCCCAAAATCTCTCACCTTTTCTTTGCTAATGATCTTATCTTATTTAGAAAGGCGTCAGAGAGGCAAGTAGAGGTAATGCTGAAGTGTATGCAGAGCTTCTGTAACATGTCAGGTCAAAAGATGAATAAGGACAAGACTAGAGTATGTTTCTCAAGGAAGGTTCATTTCTCCAGAGCAGTGGACCTAAGTTGAAAGATGGGGGTTAGTCTTACGGCAGATTTGGGAAAATACCTGGGCATTCCATTAATACATAAAAGAGTTACTAAGCTCACCTTTGCACCAGTTATGGAGAAAACTATGAAAAAGATAGCTGGGTGGAAAAGAGGATGTCTAAGCTTTATGGGTAGAACTATTCTCATTAAAGCATTTCTTTCCGCTTTTCCTTCTTATTAGATGCAAACAATGTTAATTCCAAAAGGTATTATGCGGGATCTGGAAAGGAAAAGTAGAAAATTTCTTTGGGGTGAACAGGACGACCGGAAAAAACTCCATCTCATTTCCTTGGACTAGATTATGAGAGATAAGAAAGCGGGGGACCTGGGGATTAGAGACATGTGCAAACAAAATGAAGCCTTTATTATGAAGCTCTGTTGGCATATTCTAAATAACACAGAGAAGCTGTGGGTCCAAGTTCTGAGAGGGAAGTATGGATGGGATCAATGGAATGAACTAGTAACTAAAAGAAATGCTTCGCCTACTTGGAAAGGTATTTGCTCTGTATGGGATAAGTTTCAGAAAGGCGTGGGAGTTAAAGTGGGCAATGGAACTTTTTCTTCTTTTTGGCTTGACAACTGGTCTGAGATTAATAGACCGTTGATTGAGTTAATTCCTGGGGGGAGATCTTCATCGATAGAAATGAAAAAGTTCGTGACTATGTGAATCCCTGGGGAGAATGGGATGTACCCAAGATGGGTAACTGGTTTCAACATCACATCGTTCAAAGAATTATTTGTGCAAATCTGCTCGGTGAGGACAGAGGAGAAGATAGATACCTTTGGAAGCCTTCTTCTGATGGTTGCTTCTCTGTGAGTTCTTCATACCGTTTTATTACTGTAGGTATTACTAGATCAAGTGCAACAATTTGGAGGGCGCTATGGAGGTGGCAAATACATGAGAAGATTAAATCCTTCATGTGGCTCGTAGCACATGGCAGCGTGCATACAGCGCATCTCAGGACAAGGAGGGGAGTATTTGATAATGCAACTTGCCCCTTTCAATGTGAACAGGACGAGGACGTAATGCATCTTCTAAGAGATTGTACCAACGCTCGTGAGAGATGGATTTCCATTGTTAAGTCAAGTATGTGGAATATGGTTAATAACTTGCAGGGGCCTGAGTGGATAGAATGGAACATCAAGCATGAAGCGGGTCGAGATTTCACAAAGAAGATTAGCTGGGCGACTCTATTCGGACATGTGTGTTGGGACATTTGGGTAGACAGGTACTGGAAGCTGTTTGGGGAAGAAATCAACATTGATTATCAGAATGCTCAATCAAGTCTTTTTCAGGCAAGCTGGGATATGGAGTTGAGTGCTCATTGTAATTTTTATACTCAAGTTGCTGATGGATCTCCAGATCAACTACCAAGGAAGCAGGGGTTCTACAGACTAGAAGCAGATGGATCGGTCTTGGATTCAGGTCAGAGTGCGAGTGCTGGAATAGAGATATTAAAAGGATAATTATTTGTATTGATTGTATTGAAGCTATTAATCTTCTAACTAGGGGTTGTGATTATAGGTACGCCTTTAGAGATGTTATTGATGAGGCTAAGTTATGGTTGGCTAGATATTGGCAGGTCCTTGTTAGACATATCTCTAAAGATCTCAATGTTCATGCTGATTATTTAGCTACGCTAGCTCATGGTAGTATGGATAATTTTGTCACCTGTGATCATCCACTACCTCCTCTTATAGTAGACGGTGGGTGATGAGAGTGTCTTCGTTGTGCCTCTATTGGAGGCGTTTTTGTATTAATCTGTTGTGGATTAATGAATTCCAGTATTTTAGTCAAAAAAAAGAGTGACCAAAGCCCCTCCCATTTAAACCAACGTCAATGGTTGTATATAAGTATTCTACAAGGTGGGAAATCATGGAATTTGAATTCTTTTTTTGAGCATGGAATTTGAATTCAAAATATTAGTTCCAGTCCAAAGGTTCAAAATATTAATGACATTAAAGAATTAACTTTGAACCATCAACACTATTTGTGCCACATCCCAATCACTTATAAAAAAAAGATCAAGATTATCCCTCATATTCTTTTTATAAGACATCTTTTTAGAAGAGATGGATAGTTATTACTATTATAAATCACTCTATGATTTACTCCCTCACTCTCTATGTATAAGATTCTATTAACCAGATTGTATTGTTTAAGGAAATAATTAAAATTAATTAAAAATAATAAATATGTAGAGAATAAACTTATTTTTCTAAACATGTCTTCATTTTTTTTGATATAGAATATGTCTCTATTTATAAGTGGGTAAATGAGAGATGAGCAGCAATAATGAGAAAAATTTAATGATGAAAGGATGTCTACAAGGAAAAATAATTATGGATAATATTGGTAAAAAAAAAAAATTTAATACTCAGACATTCTCAAAGATAATTACAATTTTTAGAGACGGAGGGAGTGTTAATTTAAATTTTCCAATGTAACCCCTATTTAAAGTTATTAATTATGAGAGATAATGAAATAAAAATCTAAAATTTTTTATTTAAATACGGAAAAAGTCAATATTTTACTTCATTTCCTAAAAAATTTAATAATTTAACCATTTTCCCTTAATTCTAACTAGTTAAAAGTATCTTGTACTGATAGAGATCTTGAAGTTGGCCAAACAAAAAATAGAGATGTTAAATGAGTATATTACTTCCCAGAAATTAATTCTTTCAATATATGTAGGAGGAGTTTTGTATTTTTTTTAATTGATTATAATATTTCTTCCGACCCCGTTAGTGCATAGGTCTGTAATTTTTTTTAAAAAAAATTATAAATGATAAAACCCTAGATCCCCACTAAACCCCTCTGACCCCTGCTATTGAAAATTCTCTGTTTCTCTTTGGCCTACCTTCTCAACTCTCAGAAGTGAACACAATGTCCTTCCTCCATCGCATTCTTCATCGCACCTTCTCTTCTACCTCACTTGAATCCTCCTTCTCCATCAAATCAATATCCGAAGACCTCTACAAGGAACGCGACCTCAAGCGCCTCGTCGACAAGTTCAAGAAAGCATCTGAACATCCTCGATTTCGCACCAAAGGTGGCATATACGAAGACACTGTTCGTCGCCTTGTCGTCGCGAAACGCTTCAAATGCGTCGAAGAGATCCTCGAAGACCAAAAGAAGTACAGCGACATCCAAAAAGAAGGCTTCTCGGCCCGTCTGATTACTCTGTATGGGAATGCTGGTTTATGTGAGAATGCACATAAGATGTTTGACGAATTGCCTGAGAGAAACTGTACGCGTACGGTGCTTTCTTTCAATGCTCTTTTGGCTGCTTATTTGCGCTCGAAAAAGTTTGATATGGTGGATGTCGTTTTTAAAAAGTTACCCTCGACTCTGTCTATTGAACCCGATTTGATGTCTTATAATATTGTTATTAAGGCCTACTGTGAGATGGGTAATCCTGATCGGGCTATTGCATTGCTTGAGGAGATGGAGAAGAAGGGAATAGAACCGGATTTGATCACATACAATACGCTTCTTGATTGGCTATATAGGAAAGATCGTTTTCTGGATGGGGAGAAACTATGGAGTCAAATGGATGAGAAAAGTTTAGCTCCTAATATCAGGACCTACAATGCTAGGTTAAGGGGATTGGCTAAGGAGAAGAAAACTAAAGATGCTGTTGAGTTGTTTGAGAAAATGAAGAACGAAGGTATCGAGCCTGATATGTTTGCCTTCAATGCTTTGATTAAAGGTTTTGTTGATGAGGATAATTTGGATGAAGCTAAAAAGTGGTACACTGAGATATCAAAGTCTGAGCATGATCCGAACAAGATAACTTATGTGACCCTTCTTCCATTCTTGTGTGAGAAGGGTGATTTGACAACTGCTTTTGAATTGTGCAAAGACATCTTCAATATACGGTGCCTTGTTTATCCATCAATTCTGCAGCTCGTTGTGGATAGTTTGGTGAAGCAGTCTATGATTACAGAGGCAGAAGAGATCGTGCAACTTGGGGTAACCAATGACTATCGTCGCTACAAGCTAAATTTGAAGGCAGATAAGTAAAGTAGCATCTGTTCTTTCTTATTGTGTCTAATTGTTCTTATACTTTATCCTTTGTCATAATCTCAGACATAACCTTTAAACGGTTTTGATGGGGCATTATGAGCTCAAGTAATTGATTGCTTGAAAATGGGATATGCAGTTTACTTATTTTTATTTCCTTTTTTGTATGACCTTGTATGCTTAATTGCAATGTAGTTTCCCATTATCTCCAATTTGAACTAGAATGTACTTTTCATTGAATGTTAAAGGGGTTTTAATTACATCCAGTTGTGGACTAAATAATAGTTAACGGTGAACATTATTAGATAAGACAAACCAAACCGTTTGGCGACATAAATGATTCAACTCTGCTTTTGTAAGAGTAGCATCTAGGAGGTTTTGATTCAACACAGACGAGGAAATAATTGTTCAAGCTAATTAAAATACATGTTGATTCAACAATGGTGGTTTGTTTAGGTCAAAGTGATTGGATATCCTGAAGCAATAAAAAAACACGTTGAAAGAGTGAAAACTCTTTTTGGTCCTGAAAATACTTGAATTAGATATGATATCAATGGATTATTGGTAATCATACAAAAAGCAGTTACCTATTGTGTTATTTCTAGGAGAGGCTCCTTGAGGGAGAACTTGAATTGCTAAAGATATGCATGTGACCCATATGATGACATTGTAAATCATCAATCAAGATGTCCTTATATTGATACATATGTAATAAAATCTAAACTAATCGCTTTACCACAAGGCATGAATAGTGCAACATATGCTTTAAATTCATTGCAATTGCAATACTGGAGAGATCTGTATTGTTTACATATATAATATTACCTATTATCTAGTTTGTATATGTTAGTTTTATTTAAATTGATTTGTACATGTCATGGGTGTGTTTTCTGCATTTTGAACAGTTCAAGTGCTTCATTAGGTAAGACGAATTACTGAAAATGTACAAGTGAATGAACCACAGATCATGTCACTGGATTCATTTTCCCGTTTAGCCGAGGGTGATTTTGTTATGGCTGTTTAATTATGATAGTTTACTTATGAATATGGTAGCTTGTGGCAGAAGAATTGCTTAGCAAAAGAATGATCGAAACTATAGCAGTTTTGAACTAGCTATTTCAAACTTGTCTAGAAATCAGAGCTTGGTGATGTTCTCATTGTAAGAAACTAATAAGTGAAACTCTAGATCTGTGACTTTTCATGACTTGGATTTTGTATAATTAGAATAGAAGGAACTTGTAATGAGTGACAGTAAACCATATGATTCTCTACATTTTTTGGTATTTTATATTGACTTCAAATGGTTTATTTGACACTCTGTAGGAAACAGAGCTTAGTGGGTTTATGATATTTTCTATCTCTCTTTGCTTTCCTAATGGTAAAGTATTTCATTAGAAGTCTGGCCCCAATCGGCAATCTTAGAGTATAATGAATATTTGCAATTTGGCCTATGAATTTTTTTTTTCATTCTCAGGGTTTGATTGCTTTATTTTTTTACACGAGTCTTAGAAAACGAAAAGAAGACAACTAAGAGATTTAAATCAAACAAAATTCAATTGAAACACAAATGACTAACCATAATTTAAATTGTTGAACAAGAGCAGCAAATAATACTCCAACTGCATTTTAATGGTCTGCATGCATCAATAGGCATGTGCCTTATATTTGATTTAAATAAAACAGGTATACAATGTTTATAAATACGAACTACTTTTAATTGTGCTTATTGGTCTGCATGCATCAATAGGCATGTGCCTTATATTTGATGATGAAGGGACTTGGGAGTAGCAGATGTCTAAATGGTCCAAGTTTAATCTTAATGATTTATATTTTTACCAAAACAAATGACGACCATATAAATTAAATCTATACACTCTAAATATGGCTGTTAGAAGGTAAAACATGTTTGAAACTCTTGCAAGTCCAAATGATTGATTCTTTCTTCATTTAAAAGTTCTTTGACATATATGTTCCATTGGTGTGATGTCTTCTCTTTAATATCACTTCAATTTCATGTTTGAAAACCCACACACATACTCTCTCTCTCTTCCTCTCTCATTTCAAGAACAGATGTTCTCTAGATTCTGATGAATCATTACGAAACTCTCAATGCTCCTGAATTTGCAAATAATATGTTGTTTGAGTCTTCCTAAGCGGAAGAACATTAATTGTATCCTATGAGAAATGTATGGTTGCCATATTTTCTTCCACACTTTAATTAACAAGTTTTGTTTTTTTGCAGCTTTTTTTTGTGACTTTAAAACTTATTATTTAAACAGGGGATTCGGGAAGAACATAAATAAGTACTCTCTTATGTGCTTAATATAAACATAATTACCTAATTTAATTAGATTAAGGAAGTTAGTTAAATTAATTAATATGATATTTTAGTTGAATTAGTTAATATGACATGTATTATCTACAATATCTCAGTCATCTTCATTAATTTCCTCATTTCTTCTTGTTTTCGATTATCGTTAAAGAAATATCAATAGGGGGTAAATTAGGAAATGATTGGCAAATATGAAAAATATGTACTCCATTCGGTCCTAATTATAAGACAAAGTTGACTTTTTTTAGAGAAATTAAGGAAGCTAATTAAATTATTTTAGAGTATTTATGTTTTTATTTTTTTCTTGAAACTAATTAGTTTGACTAATAAATTAATATATAATCTAAGGATATATAACATATGATATGATTAAGTAACTTATTTAGCTTCCTTAATTTCTCCAAAAAGAGTTAACTTTATCTTATAATTAGGATCAGATGTAGTATTATATTTATAAATAAGATAAATTATCTGAATATATCTTATATTAAAGACTAGAGATACTATTTGCAATACATAAACTTTTTACACTGGATATGCGTTGACCGGTGTAGAAAAAATGAAAAATTCTTAACCATGCCTACAATGGTTGAATGCAAATAGTGGTAGAAAGATCGATTACAAAATTAGTGCGGTAACCCGTTTTTTTTTTTTTTTTGCTGTTTTTTTTTAAGACGTGGTGAAAAGGCTTTTTGCACTTGTGTGACACAAATCTGAAGAACCAAAATTTTCATTATTCCTTGAAATTACAAAGTACAATTTAATGCTTGGCAATCAAACAATGCAAACATTCTTATTACTTAAAACGCATCAATAACTTGCTTGTCTAGTGGATTCTTTATAAGTTGATATACTCCAAATAAAATATGTGGTCTTTGGGGTTTGAAGGAGTATGAATGTGCTCATAGGTACTCTCTCTGTCCATTATTACAAGCTTCAACTAACCGATTTGTGTTGATCAAGAAAGCTTTTAAAATTAATTAAAAATAATAAATATGCTATAAATCTATTTTTTCCTCAACTATATCTTTATTTGTAAAGAGGATAAGTGAGAAATAATAAATATAATAAATACCATCAACAAGAGGTAAAATTGAAAATAAAAACGCAATAGATGATTAGACCACCCTAAAATTTATTTTATGTTTTGGGACATACCTATTCACAAATTTAATGTGTTTTGTGACTTGTGATGCACATTCAATAGTCAACCAAGAGTGGGACCCGGATTCTCTTTACGTCTTTTTTCTCCTCATCTCTCAGAAGCTCTAAATTCTGCGTCCAATTGATATGAAAGCTAGCAAGGCACCATGTCATCGAGCTAAACTCTCTCGGCCCCTCTCTCCTCTTCCGACTCTAATAAAAACCAAAAGTTAATGGAAGAGATTTTTTCTATTGATTTTGAGAACGAGGAAGAGATAATTACAATAGACCCAAGGAGAATAAAGACCACGAGTGTCCAATTTGCCTTAAGATTTTTCCATCTGGGCAAGCTTTGGCTGGTCATAAGAGATCTCATTTCGCAGCTGAAGGGTCTACTAGAGAAACCCGTTCAGAAAATTAGAGACTTTCTTGATCTCAATCTTCCAGCGTCTGCGGAAGAAGAAAGCAAAAATAAAGTGGAGAATTACCCACCATCATGGTGGGAGGTACAGGGCCATCATCACCCCAGGCAAGAGCCATTGGTTGGCCTCATATCTAATTGATGAAAGTGATTCAGATTTCACAGTGATGAAGTGAATATTTTCAATTTTTCATAAAGCTGTATAGAACAAGTTCCTGCATTTATTTCATTAATTTTTTAAGGTTCTACTTCTATATATTTCTCATCAGTCAGTTTATAAAGAAGATGAACTACCCACCAAGATGAGGTGCATTGCTAGCTTTCAGATTAATTGGACACAGGATTAATTGGCTAAGCAATTGATGACTCAACCTGTACTTTTATTTGACATAATTGATCTATATATGGGTACTCTTATATGATTAATCTAATCTAATCTTATATGATCTAATCCTATTTCATAAAAAATGATAATAAAAGTAATAATACTCTTTCGCTCCTAACCGTATGACTTACTTTAGTAGTAGATTTTGATCCTAAATATAAGTCATTTTTCATGCTATCTTTCATATTTATCATTTTTTTTCAAACTAATTCGTTTAATTTATAAATCGATATATAATCCATTATAACGCATGAGTATTTTAGAGAGATCGCATCACATATGTTATAATCAAGTAATTTATTTAACTTTATCAACCTACTTATCACATTAGAAAACTTACATTAATGGCTAGAAGAGTACTAATAATAAAAGTAACTTTTTTGGTACAAAAAATTAACTAAATATTACTACACTAATAAGAATAGTGAGCCCAACCAAAATCCTTTTCCATTGTATCAAAAAAAAAAATCGGCCCAACAAAAATGGGCTTGGGATCGCATCATTCCACGAAAGTGAATGATTTTGTTTTATTTAAAAAAAGTGAATCTTTTTTTTTTTTTTTTAATTCTTAATCCAAGACTTTGTACACTAGCTATATCTACATCGATTACAAATTCAGGCCACAGTGAAAAGGCTTTTTTACACTAAAGTGAGGCAAATTTGAAGGATCGAAATTTTCATTATATCTTAAAATTACAAAATAAAATTTCATGCTTGACAATCATACAATGCAAACTTTATTATCACTTAAAAAAAAAAAACAACAACAACAATAACTTGCTTATCTAAGAAAATATGTGGCCTTTAGGGTTTGAAGGGATATGAATGTGCTCATAGGTAGCTTCATCAACACGAAGCAGTGACTTCTCGTATTCCTGTAGATTGAGAAGGCTTTCATTTCTTCTGTAACTGTACATAGGAAGCACCATCCTTGAAGCATTGAGACAGAACTTTGTGAAAGAAGGAGGAAATGGGGTTGATGTGATTAGGGTTTCTTGATTGAGACGTTTCCATGCATTTGAAATCAAGTGGGTTACATGTGTTTGGGCATCTTCTATTGAAACGCCATCGTTTTCCTTCATGTAACACTCAAGGTATGACCCATCCATACCGTTTTGATCATCACTCTGCATGCATGAATTATTATCATTATTGTCAGTAATAAACATTCAGGGTTTATGTTTAGAATGAGATCTACAAAAATGAAAGCATATAACATTTGAACACTAAAGAAATTGTTGGATTTTGGGTTCAGAGTCGCCTTTAATAGACAAGACTATTTGATTGAGAAGTAAGAAGACTTCCTAATTAAATAAAGAGATTAAATAAGCATTTAATTCATTTAGTGAATTGAGGAGCAAGCAAGAATTATTTCTCAATAAATAAGAAAGAACCTTCCTAATTAGTCGCCACTTGACCCTATAAACAAGTGTGTCGCCCACAGTTATCTAACTATCTCTTATTCTCTCTTGTGTGGTGCATCTGCTGCTAATCAGGTTATACCCCTCACATTGCTTAGGAGGTTTGACCTAGACCCAAACATGGTTCTGACATGGTTTGCTTTCTCTTCTCCTTTATGTTTTTTGAGATAAATAAAGTTTAAACCACATTCAATTTTTTATTTTCGCCATTTTGTGAAATATGACCGTAGTATACTTATTTGACTTGTGAAATGTAGTAAAAAATAGGTTATTTAAAAATTTAAATATTATTCACGTAACTCCTGAGTCTTTCAATCATGTTTTTTTTTTGGTTTTTCAAAATAAAAAACTGTTTTGAAAACAGAAAATTAAATCAAACAGCCCTTAGCCTGTGTTTTTTTGTTTAAATTCAATTGATGTGCCATTCGAAATACCAATGTTAGCCTACTTTACAAATGGCAAGCTGCTGATATCAAGTCTAGAAAGTATCCCTTCAATTATGAGATAGAAAATGATGAGAGAAAGGAAAGTCAATGTGCACATGTGTGTGTCCCTACACGTTCTTTCCCATAATAATTCATATATGAATTTTTCTTTTCCTCTTTGTTCCAACTTCTTCCACATATATGACTGATGGAACAATTATTGTATATACTAATTTTTTATTATCTATAATTTGGAGACATGGAACACGTTTCTCCAAGGCATGGAGAGCCGTGCGTGATTGTTTGTACCAAAAGTAGTGTGAAAGTGCGAATATGACTGAAGTCAGCATAAGATAAGAGGAGAACGTACGATTGGTACTAAAATGTATGCTTTTTCAAAACAGGGGGAGGTATACGTAATTAGAGTGGTCTAAGTATTTTACTATAAAAAGAAAGATAATTAGTTATCAATTTTTATATGAATAATTTAATACTAAAATTAAAAAAATGAAAAAGATGTTTTGGCAACTTATCTCTTCTAACAAAATTTTCTGAGACTGAACTGTTATTAAGTTAATCATTTATAGTCTAAGTGACATTTCATATCGACTCAATAACTTACCTTGGCTCCTTCTAGATCATCACAGAGGCGAAGAATTTTGCCGACTAAAGAAGAAAGACTTGGGATTTGATCCATAACAGCAACATTTTGTTGAGTGATATTCTGATCCAAGAGTAAAAAAAATGCATGTAGAAATACAACATGAACTCCAGAGCTCACAATCCCATTCTCTAGGTATTCTTTTGCCTTTGGCAAATCACCAGAATTTAACCATCTTGCTTCTACTAAGAAGGAATTCAATAATGCTGCCCACTGTTTCATGACAAGAAAAATATAATGGTAATTTCAAGAAAGGCCCATATTAATATTATATGTATAGAAAATTTAAAATAATGAGTTTAATTAATTATTATTTGACTCTTCACCGATTTCTTTAGAGTATTTGTTGGGTTCAATCCATGCTTTTGCTGGACCTTGCTAGCCAACTCATTGATTGTGTCATGCAGAAGATTGAAACATGATTTCATGTAGCCTGGTAGTTGAACTGTGGCTGTGGAATCCCATCTGCATTAATAGAATTATTTTTAGCGTATGAATAATGACGACGACGACGATATTTGAGGACTCTATAATTTTTTTTCCTATTTTTAATGTTTTCATCAATACTAAAAATAAAATAGTATTGGAAACATTAAAATAAATATTGAAAAATTAAAACCAGAAGTACTAAAAACATTTAAAATAAGTATTTTAAATATTACGTTTGGGAATTGAAAAAACAAGATTCAAACTAAAAAAGTTAACTCATGAAAAAATTAATTTATCTAGAGTTGCATGATTTATAAGTTATCAACAGGTCAATTCATTTTTAAGAGTATGTTTATGAGCAAAAGCTCTCGTTTTGATTTGATCAAAATGCAACGAATATATACCTATTAACAGCGTCTGTAAAGTGAGTGAGGTCGTCCAAAGAACCATAAACATCGAAAATGTCATCAATTATATAAACCAAAGACACAGATTTGGTGAGCTCAATTCTTTGCTCAGAGAACTTTGGATCTGTGAGGCATGCCATTGGCCACATATACCATTTAACTGCCTTCATCCTAACAAACTCCATCTCCTTGGCCACGTCAACTTCTCTCCACCACCTGTCAACACTCCATAATTAGTAATATATATATATATATATATATATATCCACAAGCCATAAAACAATAGAGTTAAGTTGTATCCAGCACCATAAAGTATTTTTCCTGTAGTACTTAGTATTCTAACATAATTTCTGATGGATTTAGCATTCTAAAGTATTTTTGTTGTAACACTCAGCTGTATTATAATTAAATATAGGGTGCTTATTGCTATTAGCAAAATACTTTATGGGCAATGGGGATGAGTGCTACTGAAAAAATACTTTAAGGTGTTGAATGCACAAAAAACATTATTTCAGAATAATATATAAGTGCTACTGGAAAACTATTTCAGGGTGTTGGAAGTATAAGTACCCAAAAAATTAAAGCATATTTATAGTACTAAATCTCACTTTGAAACTTGAAAGAGTTCGTTCTGGTTAAAGTGGCGAATTATGCAAGAATTGATTTCAGCAAGTTCAAGAAAACTGGCCCATCTATTTGATGTCATCACAGCATCACTTGATGATAAGATGATGTTTGTGTTTGTGAATCTTGACAAGCATTGGTGAAGTGGATTCTCAAGAGCGTTTGCAACAACTTTAGCTTCATGGTGGCCTTCATGTTTAGACAACCATGTCTCAAGAAGTTGGCGACTGAGGTTTCCTGCATCATGAAGACTATCTTCTCCTTCTATGCTTAACTGTGATGCTTCATATAAAGCCACCAGCCCCTTTATATCTTCTCTGTATTCTTCTTTGAGCTCTCCTTGTTTGTCCTTGAAGTTGTCAAATATATCTGTATATAGACATTATAATTAAGTTCAGAAAGGTACAGTTTGTTCATCATCACGCTGGGACTGGTATATGTAATTGCTTTTTCTTTTTTGGTTTTCTTTTAGTTAAAGAGTTGGCCTGACATTCATTGAAGAGAAAATTATTTGAGGTGGTTCATAACATGTACAAATAAGCCGTTGGAGGCGCCAATTAAAAAAGTAGATCGGATAATAGGAGGACCTCTTAATGGGATAGAGGAAGACTGAAGAGAACACTCAATGAAATAATTGAGTTGAACCTGCTTTTTGGTTAACAATCAATTTAGAGATTTAGTTGTTGATTGATAGATACAGTTGACTTCATCTAACAGGATAAAACTTCTTATTGTTGTTTTTTTGGGGGGGGGTGTGGGGGGTTAGAGAATCTATGGTAAGGCCCCATTAAATCCCTCCTGATCTTGAGTTTGAGCCTTAGAGAGGACACATGTATTGGGAAGGGCAGCCAAGAACCCCAAATAAGATACTAGATAATAATATTAAAAACAAAAAAAGAGGAAAAAAATTATACAGCAATATCACTTTGTAGTATGGAAATATATATATATATATATATATCAGATACTATTAGTGTAAGAAAAAAATGGAATGATGAAGGGAAAAAAGTGAAGATTCATACCAGCATGAGCACAAAGACCTGCTTGTCTGAGTAAACGGAATTGAAGAGCGGCTTGAGAAAGATGAAGGTGGTTTGTGAAATCACTGATAATCGAAGTTTGCTTCAGAAGAGTCTGTTGAATCTCCTCTTCGAAAAGGTGGTCAATGCTGAGCCGTTGGATTGCATCAATCATACACAAACCTTCCATTATCGGATATTCTTTGAAAACTCTGTTGAACACATTCTTAGCTTCCCTCAATACCAAAGCGTGTCTGATTTGAAGAATCTCATCCTGAAAATGTGAAGCAAATAATTGAGTTCAGAATCTCTTCCTTTTAAGTGCAGAAACATAAAAAGAATAATACTTTACTAAATAAACACTCACCATGATGAAGTCTACAAGAGGATGGTATCTGAGTTCACCACAATGGGTTATTTATAACTGGGCATAGATATAGAGACTATGAAGCAAGCATGGATATTATATAGGGACCATGTGTGCTCTTAATTATAAGAGTTTGACCCAGTTATTTGTAAATTTGAAACTCGTTTTCAAAAAAAAAAAAACCCAATAAAGAAAGTGAAACTAATAATGAGGGCATATAACTGATGGCGCAATATTAAGGTATCATTTTATTAAACACCATTATATATCTTATCTCTCTCTATCTCTCAATTTCCAATTTACCTACTTTTTTCCTTTTTACTTGGATACTAATCTAATCAAATATGACACAACCTAGTTTTCTATTCGCTCAATAAAGTGGGATAACAGATAAAACATGTGGGGCTGGGGGTGCTTTTTAAGAAAAATCGTGCATTTAAAACATGCGTTAATTAAATATTATTTACTCCTATGATAGTATTTATCTTGTTTTGCTGGAATTAAGAAAAGCCTTAAACCTCATTAATTCTACTTTAAAATTCAATAAATTTTCAAATTTACCTATGGTTAATATATGTTATACCTTTGGGGATCAAAGTCAACATAATAAATTAAGGATACAATTGTACGTCCGTATGAAAAATTCAAAACTGATTAAACAGATCCAAGATTGACACAATTTGGTGTGGCTATGCTTATATCTCTCCATAACAATACACCACCCATTAGAATTAATCTCATCCAAGACATGAGTCGCTTCCATTGAACCTGAATTTGTAATATCCTGAGAAATTCTGAAGAAAAGGCCAAGGAGCATAATGATGAGGCAGATTGAACCAAGTTTTTATCAAAAGTTACGTCCCAATAAGAAGTGGTGGAGACCCTTGTTATATTGAACCAAGTTTTCCAAAGTGTAGCCCCAAATTGTTGAATCCTTCAGTATCATAATGAGATGCTCGAAAATTCGGAACACGAAGATAAAAATGAAGAAAGACACTCTAATCCATAAATCGACTTAAAATAATCATATAACAGTTGAAATTTCCATTGAATACCAAAAGAAAGTAAATAAACAATCAAAACTGATTAAACATCAGTGCAAGCAACAACGACATCCAATCATTGTGCATATAAGTGATTGTATTTGCCATGTATGCTTGCAATATTTTACCACATTTTTTGGTTGTTTTCATTTAATTTTTAAATTTAATTCAATATTCACCTACTACACAAACATTTATATCAAGGAAACATTTTTTGGTTTGTGGGGAATGAATGAGATTGCGTTTTTTTTATGTTTAAGTATGTTCACACAAAATGACAATTCCACTTTTGACTTCATTTGCAATTTCGTAGCAATGTAACAAAGTACAACTACTACCAATTAGGATTGTGTACAGCGAAGGGGATTGGTCTCTTATAACAAGTCAAACCAATTCAAATCCTCAATAGAAGAGATGCTCCACATTTAGTGCTCAATAATACTTTGAACACGATTGTTGTTGAAAATATAAATATTGAAGGAAATCTTTCTTACACGTCATACAGATGTTCAATTATAAGTGCATATCAATTTATCCTAGCTATGAAGATATTTAGGAATAACTGGCCTAAGTTTATATCTAGCCATGGTTGCTATGTTCTTATTTTTAGCTCCAGATTTGTGCTTCACCACTCGATCCATTGCATACATATGAAGAGTGACCATATGGGGGCCAATCATATAATATTACCAATAGAAAGAAATATATATTATTCATAGATATGCATATTATAAATTAATAAATCCAAGAGTCATGGATATTGGATTGTATTCCAACTCGGTTTAAACTAAGCTAAAGCTACCAACACTGACAAATTTTGACAGAAGACGACAAAAATGAGTTTGTTGGAACAAAGCAAGGTTTGTTGTGAAACTCATAGGTGTTGTTGTTAAGGTACTCCGCAGTCCTCAAAATAAGAGTTAGGCAAAAGGTTTACTTCGATTTTAAATATAAGACATCAATTAATTTTATATCTTTCAAATTTATAATTTTTACCAAGTATCTCTATTGATTACATATATTAAGGAAGTTTTCATCAGAGGGTAGTTCCATGACTTAGGAGAGTATTTTAGTGAAACCAATACCTATTAATTATAAATAACAACTTAACTAATTTTCTTAATATTCATAAATTAGTTATATAACTCTTATATTATACATAAGAGGTGTTAACAACTAAGTGAGGACCCATAATTTTTTTTTTACTAGCAGTGAGGACCCTGCATTATTGCCAACTTGATAAATATCAAACTGCATAATTCAAATTCATGTGTCGCACGCACCAACAAAGTAAGGCATACTATACGGTCTTATATTCCAATTTTGTGGTCCAAATTAAATGGCAAATGTGAAAGTGGGAGTTTTGTCAAGTTCCATAAATAGTCGTATCCATCATATATACAGGTGTCTTCAAATTTTAGTGGACACAAGTATAAGCCCACATACGAAGTCACTTTCTAGTTTGTTTGTTGAAGGTAGCTAGGTTGGCGGGCGTGCGTATTCACATTTTTTATCGCTTTGACTATGGTCTGAAAAATGTTTATCAAATATATATTATGCAGATATTGAAAGTTCCATAATATATATTGATGATTAGTATGGAAAGAAGAATTTTCTTTGAGGACTTTTTGTAAGTGTTTGTTTTTTATTAACTTATTTTAGTGATTTTATGTTGTGTGTGAGAATAGTTTTATGGCGTGAAGCTTAAGAATGTTGTTTGTAACTTCATCCAAAAAGCTTCTTAAGTTGAAGAGAAAATGAGTGCCCACCATGTAAGAAACTATCAAATGTGCGCACTCGAATTTTTAAAGTTACATTTTTCCCAAAAAAAAAAAAAAACAGTGAAATCAATAGTATAGATAATATGTATATATAGTATCAGAGTTATAGCCATATAAAATATACTCCTTGCACCCCTAAATATGTTAGCTGAGGAGTTTGTCGTGGTTCTATATGTGGGCCTCAATTTCCTTTGTCGCTCTCAATTATTATTTTTTTCCCATCGTCCCTTATTGATTGCACACACATTAATATGTTATTTTTTCCTCTTGCCATGAGTACAAGTTGAAGTATTGTTTTCATCATGGTTGTTAGAATCAAACTGTTAGATTTTTTTTTCATTTTTTTTTATTTTTCAATGACCAAAACTATGTTATTTTCTCTTTTTATTTGCCTTTTGGTTTATTTTTCATAGTGTTATTGCTTGAACCATAATTTTATATGAATTTTTCATGATTAATTTGGGATTTTTAATGCAATTTCTAGAACATTATCACATTATTAAGCACTAATTTTAGTTAGGGACATTTGTTTTAAATTAATTACAATTATGGGCAAAATGGTCATAATTTATTAATTATTTTTTGTACAATTGTCTCTTGAACTTTTGATGCTACATGGTGTTTAATATTGGTTTGTAGGTGGTTTGGAAGAAAATTGGAAATTTTGGAGGACAAATTAATATTTTGAAGAATGAGGAAAAACTACTGAAAATGCCCTACAGTTTCTGAAATTTACAAAATAGTAAAGAAAAGGGTCTAAAGAACACCACAGAGAAGGACTTATGAGTTCTGGAAATTTTAATTGAACATCTAAAATATTTCAAAACCTTTCACTGAAATACCTCCAAAAACCTTTGTAAATTTTCACTTTAGTCCCTGGGCCATAGGTGCAGTTTGGGCCTTTGCTGGATAATGTGCAGATGACCACACGAATGCACAGACCCGACTTGGCTGTGGATATGGGATTTGGAAATGGGAGACCCGAGAGTGATATTGAAAAACAGAGGAGGCGCCGCACAAGAAGGACCTCGGATCATCGCACATCTTCTTCTTCTTCCTTCCTCTTCCTAGTGTCGCCGGCGGCACTCCTGCTTCTCCACCATCGCCGCCGGCGACCCCACTTTACCCTCACCGTGGAGAAATCACCATTGCGAGCTTGAGAGACACAGAGCAGCGTCGGCCATCAGAGTTGCAGACTGAGACTCGAGTTTGGACGGCTGAGGCTGTAGCTTGAAGGGAGAGAAGAGGGAACCGGAGAAGGGAAACCAAAAACCACCACCTTCCCGTCGAGTCCATCAGTTCCGGTGACCTTCATCATTTTCCAGATTCCGGCGGTGTAAACTCAGTTTCCGGCGAACTCCTTTATTCATCCTTTCCTTCATTTCCTAACCACCACCGACACCACTACCTTTCGTTTATCCATTCCAGATTCGTCCTTCCTCTGTTCTCAGTCTGTAGCTTCTGTCCATCTTCACCACAGTGCCTCTTCCATACCACATCCTTGTTCGTCCTATATCCTCCTCTTCACCATTTCAGCTTCAATCCTGAACCATCACCGTTCCCATTCACCATTCCACTTCTCCTCTTTTCATCACCGAAGATCATAGCACTCCATTATTCTCTTGTCTGTCATAGCATCATCATTCGCATCTACTGTCACTCTCATTTTCTAACAGAACCCATGAAATTCATTTTGCTCAGACTCTCATTCAATTTTCATGGCTATTAAATGCTTTGAAGATATGGTGGCTACTGTTAACATCATGAGAGGCTGATTTTCATTGATTCTTGGTGGTGAAGAGTTTCTTGAGCTTATTGGACTACAAAGGAGAGTCTAGAATCATGTATTTAAATTGCCTAGTTTTAGGAATTACTGTGAGTGATTCTGGAACTGAGATTGATGTTAATTGTCTATGTTGGTTTTATATTTGTGATTGGATTGGATTTTTATAGCTTGTTGAATTTATATATATATTTCCTTATTGATTCAATAAAATTGTGCTCTCTACGTGTTATTGTTAGATTGTATAATTGAATTGGATCAATTGAGTGTAGTGTTATTACATTCATATTAAGAGGAAACAAGTTATAGTTATCCATTTTAATTGCACTCTAAGTGGTTCCTGATAGTGCCTTAAGAGATAGTTACTAGCTGCGTTCGTAGGAGTAACTATTAATTAAGAACATTAGACCCGAGCGATCGTTTGGGGTTTTGCTTTCAAGACTTAGAGAGAATTAACTCCTATAATCTTTTTGAGCAAGGATTATCACTTATTCATTATCAAGAGCATTCTTTATTCATATTCTCCACTCCATATCATTCCATTCACTTTTACTCATTCTCCATTTTCATAAGGAAAAAAAAAACTAAAAACAATAGCTTAGCATTTAACTTTTGCATTAATCATTTAGTTTATTAATTTGAAAAATCCAAAACAAATTTTCCCCTTGTTTTATTGCATTCGCATGGCATATAGATTACTTAGGACTCAATAAAAGGCTTTTCAAGTGAAACGACTCGAGTGTTGTATTGTATTGCAATTTTTGGATTAAAAATATTTTGCATTTGATCCCAAGACGTAAAGACACGATCAAATCAGTTATATATATTTGATGGTTGATGATTTATTTGTGTTTCAGGTTAATCATAGTCATAGAAGCTTTACTAGCTCAATTGGTCAATTAATGTAGTATACTAAATGATTTTGGTGATTTGTAATTGACAATAAATATTTTTATTCTATTGCTACTGTGATTGACTATAAATTTAGTGTGTATGACAAGGGTAGGGATAAAATCGTCTAAGATAATTTATTGTTTATAGATATTCTTTAAATTACATTAATTTAATTTAAATTAATATATATTTAGTTCCAAGTAAACGTGATCCTTCACTCTTTATTCATCAGTCTTGTTAGTGATTTAAATTTTAACATACGTTCTTATCTACGTGGATGACATTATGATTACTGGCACATCATCTTCTTATATTGCCAAGCTGAAACATTGGCTTAACATCGAGTTTGCTCTCATGGATCTTTGTGGCCTTCATTTTTTTTGGGGAGTGAAGTACAGAAACATCCTAATGGTATTATTATTATTATTATTATTATTATTTTGTTACAACACAAGTATATTAAATATCTTCTTGCCAAAGCAGGGATGCTCAAGTCTAAGGACCTGATTGGCATGAGGGATTCAAAGAGAAGGGGAGGGGAGGAAAAATTTTATAAGTTGGATTTTAAAACATTGGAGAAGTTGGGTTTTAAATTTTAAGTAAAGAGAATATCTAAGATAAAAGAGGAAGTAAAATTAATTTAAAATTTTTAACACTATTTCTCTAATCCTTTTAAATCCAACTCATAAAATTTTTTCCTTGCCCTCTCCTCAAAATTTCTCATACCAAACAACCCATAAGAGTGTTGCTACTCCTATGGTCACAGCAGGTTGATTGAACTATATTTTGATAAGCTATTTCATGATGTATTTGGAGATTTTATCACTATTTTTGGACCTAAATTATATTAATTATGATTAGTTGTGATTAAAGTTGTTTGCATGAAAGTAAGGTTAAAGGGGGAAAAATGTCATATGTTTCCTGATTTACCTTAATTGATTGATTTTGGAAATATAAGGTATTATATTTTGGGTTTATTTTCTTTGCAGATTAGTTTAGAGAAATTTACAAAAATAGACCCAAAACTTCTAAAACGTGCAGCGTCAATAAAAAAAAGCACCATAGACAATTATAGAAAAGGGTCAAGAGTTCTTAATAATTATAGTTGACCCCACAAACGTTTTAAAGTTTTCAATTTTAGTCACTCATTTCTCTGGACTTTCTTCTTTGTGGTGTGGTCGCGACATTGAGCTTCAGACGAGAATGGCGCTGCTAAGCAAAGTAGATAAAACCAGAGCTTGAGAGGAGAGGGAAAGAGATGGAGAGCCACCACTACCGTCGAGGACTTCCTTCCTCACCACCACCGGTGTCTTCTCCACCGTCTCAGGCCTCCACCATCGATGCTGGCCTTACCACCTTCAACGCCAGCTAGCTGAACTTGAGAACCAAAAGCACACACCAGCGAACTTTTCGGCAACCTTCACTCTCTTCCTTTCTCTTCCTTCTCTGTAGATCTCTCTCTCTCTCTCTCTCTCTCCCCACCATCGGACTTCCTCTTCATTCCACCGTCATCCTCTTCTTCTCCATTCACCGCCATCATCTTCACTGCACCATCACCTTCGACCTTCCTCATATGCAGGCGACTTCACCATACCACTGTCGACCTCTCTCTCTACCCATGTCTCTCTGTCCTCTTCACCCTGTCACCACCATGCCCCTTCTCTTCCCAACATTTTATTTCAGATTCTTCCTCCTTCTTTTCCTCAACCAAACCCACGATAGCTCTTCATTCTTCATCAATTTTGTCCCTTCACTAAACTTTAATAGGTTTCTTGACTGTTAATGGAGCTGTGGTTGCATTGGGTCTTATGTGTAACTAATTCTCCAGCTTATTGTTGATAAGGATGTGTGCTTGAGCTCAATGAACTACATAGGGGAGTTTTTCTATTATTCCATTAGTTTAGGGTTATATATTTAGATTTCCTAATTTTAGGAATGATTGTATATGATTCTGGAACTGAGATTGATGTTAATTTATCTTTGTTGGTTTGATATTTGTAGTTGAGATTGGATTTTATAGTGTGAAGATTATATATGTTTGAATTTCTTTGTGGTAGCAATAAGATTATGTTAATTGGCGTTTTATTGTCAAGTTAATGTGGTTAATTTGTGCCTTGGAGGGACTGTTTAGCACTTCATATTAAGAAGACTCATGTAGTATCATTCCAATTTCAATTGCACATGAAGTGGTTTTAAACAATATCTCAAGAAGTGGTCATTAGCTATGTTTGTAGGAGTTACTATTAATTGGAAGTATTGAACTCAAGTGTTATTTTGAGGTTTTTCTTGAGACTTAAATGAAGTTTTAACTTCCATAACCTTTTTGAGTAAGGATAGTCACTTCTTCATTACCAAGAGCATTCATTATTGACATTTTTGAATCCAATTCCATTCATTCCTTCACCATTTTTTAAAAAAATACAAAAAATAATAGTTTAGCATTTAATTAAATTGCATTACTCTTTTAGTTATTAATTGGAAAAACCAAAAACCCCTTTCCCTTTGTTTCATTATATTTGCATGGCATTTATATCACTTAGGAATTAATAAAATGTTCCTCAAGAGAGAATGATTATAGATTTACCTATACGTAATCTTTAGTTAATTTTTGGTCTGGATCCCCAAGCTAACGATGAAAAGTCCTCATCACACGTTGCATTAGTCATCAAGATCCTGTATCTTTTTCAAATGCTTAACTGTATCGGTCTATAGTTGGGGGATTGCAATATGTTACTGTTACCAGGCCTGAAATCTCCTACCGTGTTAACAAGGTATGTCAATATATGCAAAATCCAAAGGCTAGTCATTAGCGAGCGGTCAACAGGATTCTACGTTATCTTCAAGGAACAATTACACATGGATTAGTTCTTACTAAGCAATATCATATGAGTCTTACAAACTTTTGTGACGCTAACTGGGGCAACGATGTTGATGATTGTCGGTCAACCTCGGGATTTTGTGGATACTTTGGTGGAATCTTATATCTGGGCAGCTAAGAAGCAACCCCTTGTCTCACATTCGAGCACAAAAGTTAAGGGCTTGTTTATTTATATTTTCTGTTTTTTTGTTTCCAAATTAGTTTTATGAAATATTTTTTTAAAACACATTTTGAAAAAAAAAATCTATTTGGATAGTTATTTTAAAAAACAACATAACTCTTTTGGTTACAAAGCTTGTTGACTGAACTTCGAGTTTCAAAGTCTATTCAAGTTCCTCAAGTCCTACGTGATAATCTCAGCACTGTCCTGCTTTCTCGAAATCTAGTTTTACACCACATAACGAAGCACAAGAGCTTGATTTGTTCTTTGTTCGAGAGAGAGTTTTACAAAATCAACTACGAGTTCTTCACATACCATCTGTTCATCAAGTTGCACATCTCTTCACCAAGCTTTTGTCCCAAACCCGTTTTGATTAAATAAAGTCTAAACTCAAGGTTCATGATACCTTGAGTTTAGGGGAGGCTGTTAGAAGATGAAGTCGGGCTGTAACCAATTGTAACTAAATTAGTTTCATTTCTGTTTAGTTATGCCATTAAGTTAGAGTTTAGTTAGTGAACGACATAACTAACTAAAATCTAACTTAATGGCATAACTAAATAAAAATGAAACTAATTTTGTTACAACTGGTTACAGCTGGACGTCCCGTAAACTCAAGGTACCATGAACCTTGAGTTTAGACTTTAAGAAATCACGACGGTTCGGGACAAAGGCTTGGTGAAGACATGTGCAACTTGATGAACAGTAACTTTCAGAACACATTCTCTCTCACTCTCCGACACTTTTCTGTTTCCTTATAACCACAATTCCACCACGGTTTGATGATTGAATCTTGAATCAGTGTGTTGGTAAGTTTGATACCCAGTACGACTCTAACAACAATGGTTTTTATTGGAATAAAGTAAAAGGCATAAGTTATGTTTCTGCGATATTTGTCGGCAGATTTTTTTTCTTAATTTTGTGATATTTAAAATAATAAATGGAAGAATGAAGTATTGCCGTTTAGTAGGACAAGATTGTAATGTTGTTCTTTTTTTTGTTTCTTAAGTTGGCTTTTAAGAGGAGTTGAACCCTCACTTTACTATTCTCTGGTTAAGGAAAAATGAGCTCTAACTATTTTTTTAAAACTTTTTTACTTTCTGCATCTATTTATTATGTTTTCTTGACTGCTTTTTCAATCCTTGACTATATATTAAGAATTTCTACCTGATGGATGAGGAAAGAAAAAATGAGACCAAGCAGATATTGATTCTTTACTATTAAGAGTTTCTATTAAAAAACTATTTTCGTCCTGAAAACAACTATATCCATCAGCCCAAAATGGTTAACTTCTTAATATTTGCATACGTACTATAGCCGGACAATCTCCTTTTGGGCTTTCTAGCGATTAAAGGCAAGAATCATATTCTCAATCTCAAACTTGAATCATATTCTAGCGATTAAGGTGCATCCAGCTCCCTGAAGTATTTTTTTGATGTATTCAACTCTCTAAAGTATTTTTTTCAAGTGTATCCAGCACCCTAACTTATCTAAATTGTTAAATGTAAAATTGCACAAAAAAGTATTTTAGGGTGATGGATGCTCCTGAAAAAAATATATCAACATGTTGGATGTGTCACAAATTACTTTAGGATACTTGATGCACCTAAAAAAAATACTTCAGGGTGCTGGTTCCACCTTAACCCATATTTATTTGCTGGTCTCTAGGAAACTTTCTTGACATTCTTGGGCGAAAGCCTGGATTGCTGGCTTAATTTGGGATATTAACTAGTAACATATTTATTTCTTATCCAAATTATATATGTTTCTATAACATGCACTTAAGTCTTAACCTTTATTTTTTCACAAGTCATTCTCGACTTGTTGTATACCACTACACTTGGTTCTAAACGCACTATATGAGTTTATTCAAAATTTCCTTTTTCTTTTGGCAATTTTCTGTCTGTACTGAGTAATGCTAGTGTGACTTGACCACTTGCAATTTTTTCCTTTCTTACGTGTTTGTTTTTGTACTTTTCATCCTTGTCCTGCTCTCTTTACTTTGGTAATTTTGTTATGTAAGTGAAGTCTTAATAAACTTCTTATAATAGTTTGGAAGTTCTCACCTTTCAAAAAGATTGGTGTCTACCTTATTTCTCCTAAATGTATAATTGTCTTTTAACTGAAACTGATATGTGTGTGTCTGTTTGGTTTTTTGGGAATGGCGTAGCCGATTATGTCATATTTATGTTTGAAATAAACTCTTCATTAATTATTTCCAATATTTAGGACCAAAGAGGAGTGTAAGACATATTATTTTTGAAGCTAAATACAAGCAAATATAAATTTCATCATTTCATGATTCAGAGTACGTAATAGTGAAGGACTATAAAATACCTCTCAATATTGCTAGATGATTCAAAAGAGTGATCCACATGGTTTATGATCTAAAATGGATGTTACCACATTAGAGAATACAGTTAGAAAAAAGTGTGTATATATATATATATATCAGAGAATCTACAAACTATGTGTAAGCACAGTGATGACAACAGAGAATAGCTATCATTAGAGAGCAAGTGAGAACTTGATGGAAATGAAAATAGGAAGAATAAGATTAATTGTAGATTCTAAACGATTTGAAGACTATCAAGGAGATTTGAAGATTAATGAGAAGATTTAGATTTTTTTTAATGTTCATTTATCGTTATCTTTATTATTAATTGTTATTCGTATTTAATTTTATGATTTCTAGAATGTTCTCTTTTTAATTCCTAGGGTTAGAGTTGGGTTATAAATAGTTCTCAACAATCTCATTTTCTAGATGTCTTATGATTAAATAATATGAATTACTAAGTTTCTTCCTCTTCCTATATTTCTCTCTTCCCTTTATTCATCTAGTTCTCTCTCTCCTTTCTTGTTGTCCTCCCTCCTTTTTTCTCTCTTATCTCCTTCTGGAACTTCTCTCTTCTTCTCTCCTCTCCCTTTTCCCTTCCTATTCTGCATCAATTTGATATCAGAGCCTGGTTCCCTTCATTGCTTTCACTGCCCAACTCTTAAAGAAAATCAACCAAAGCAATTTTCTTTCTTTAAGTTGTTCTTATTGCTATTTGCAATATTTAGTTTCTTTTTTGTTATTTTAGTTGAAAAAAGAGGAAAAAAGTAAAAAAAAAAAGTTGAGAATAAAAGAGGAAAAAAAAAGAAGCCAAAAAAAATCATTCCTTTTTCTTTTAAAGTTGAACTGACCGTGTAAATGGCCAATAGTATCCAAATTGCACAAAATAGCCTTATGGAACATGGAAGGGTTTGAAAGAAGTCTAGGGAGGAATTGGAAGTAAGCATAAACCACAAATTTGAAGAAATTAAGAGGGCACTCATAGATATGGTTAGACAACGAGGTATTGAGATATCTTTCTCAAAAGATGGCTTCTTTGATCCTCCTTCAATGATGCATGATGTGCTACAAGAAGATATTAACAGTAGAATTGATCCTGAAATTGGGTTTTCTATTGTAAGTGAAAGCATAGCCATGGAAGAGGTCAAGGAAGTAGATGAAGTTAACATAGATGTTATTAAGAAGCAAGAGGAGGCTAAACCAAAAGAAATCTCCATGCACTGTGAAGACATGAGTCTTGAATTAAATCAAGATTTTGCATTGGTGACCAAAGATCATGAGTCACAAACCATAGAGATTCATCATGTTGGAAATCTTGACAAAACAGGTGTTCAAATTTATTAGATTTCTATTGTATATTGACATCCTATTCTTCAAGTTCATCATAATCATGCTACTTATTATCTTGAAGTTGTTGTAGTTATAGAAGAGCACATTGTTTCTCCTTCGGTGATAACTTCTACAACTACCTTGTTTATTGGAAGGGTTTTCCAAATCAGTATGATCAGAATGCTCGTTCCCTTCAATATCTGATGTTTTATAACCTTGTTTGTTGGAAAGGCTTTCCAGAAGCCAGATCTGTGCCTCCATTCTAACTTGTCAAGAGCTGAGTTCTTCAAGCGGGGAAGAAATGATAGAGATACGAAAGGAAGATGAAAATAATAATGGAAGATTCTGAGAGTTGAAGACAACTAAGCATTTTTTTGATTAATAAGATGATTAGGGAATATTTTGTTTTAATGTTGATTTTTTATTATCTTTTATCATTAATGTTATTTGCTTTTAATTTAGTATTCTAGAATGCTCTGTTATCAATTCCTATTTATTGTAATTGCGTTCTATTCCGTCATTAATTCCTAGGATTAGGTTGAGGCCTATAATGTAACATTCCAATTTTATTTTAATATTTAAATACTATTAGGAATGTGATTTGTTGAGTAATTTGAGGTTTAGAGAACATCAAACGCATTATTTGATAATTATAAAAATGGAAAACAAATGAAATAAGATTTAAAATGGAAGGTAGTATATGTTATTATTATTGAGTTGAATTTTGGGAAAATTCTATATAATGACGGTTGAATTATCCAAATTCTAATTTGAGTCACTAAACTTAACATATTATCAATTAGGTTATGTGACATAATTAGGGATTTAGAAATTGGGCCAAATAACCTCTATATCCCTTAGTTATTAAAATAAAAAGTTAAATTGGAGACAAAACTATATTGTTTACGCACTATGTAAGAACCCTAACGGAAAAAAATTCATTGGAGGCCTCGACACAGTTAGAAAATCAGCAAAGAAGGATACAATAAGTTGGTTCTAATGTTAAGTCTTCATTCCTTAATACCTTTTAGTTAATATATGTACTTAGACGGATTTGTTTTTTTATATGTGAGTCAGTCAATGCTTTGTAATATCAGACGTCGAAAAGCATATATACTAATATACACGATAATGAAGGGTAGTTAAGTGTGGCCACATTATTGTTTTGTTGGTCAGTCGGTCCTTTGCTTGCATCCCACGAGAATTTTCTCACAGTTTATGTGAAGAATCCTACACTCTGTATATCTCTGTTTGCCTTGGTGGGAAGAAATCTGAACGCACACATAAAGAGATGTATTTAGTTTATGAAATAGAAAAGAATGAAGGACATGTTAGAAGTAATGCAGAAATTGCTTACAAGCGTTGAATGATGTTTTGATTCATTTATCTCTGTTGACCTCCGCGGCATATTCTCATCAATGAATGGTTTCTAATATCACTGTTTTGTTTGGACTTAAAACTGAAAATTTCCACTTGATGTATTTTTTGGTTTTTTCTGGAAAAAAAATTGCATTTTATCTCTGGGACTTTTTCAAAATTAAAAACCTTCAGTTTGTTCCCTAGATTTGAATTCTCTTCGCAACGCTATGAAGATCGCCGTTGAACTCACCAAAAAGAAAAGGGACCTGTTATTGCTTATTTGATGTTGGGAATTTTCTAGTGAAAACATTGCCTTCATTCTATTTGCTCCGTTGTTTTGATTCTTCCGCCGTAAAGATAATTGAAAACGGAGGCTTTACCTTTCCTCTTTTCTTTAGACCATGGGTTAGGGGTATTATTGGAAAATAACCAACATTTAAATATCCTAAATTGTGTCAATGACCCAATTTTAGATTTGTTGATTTTACCAACCTTATATAGGATTTTCCTATTTCAACCGTCTTTATATGGAATTTTCCCTTGAATTTTATGGAATTATTTTATGGTAATTGGAAATTACCATGTAATTATTTGAATATAGAAATAATTAAATAAGGATTAGGTGGGATTAAATACAAGTATTTAAAATATTTTCCCCCCTAAAATATTATAATTATTTATATATTATAGAAATTTTTATGAGTTAAATTAAAAAATAAAGCTTAATTTGTTTTTACTTTGGGAATTTTTGGCAAATGGTGGTTAATTAAGAAAGGCGATTAAGATATTTACCAATTCAAAATAAGAAATCATTAGTAATTATAAATTTAAAATTTTTATAAAAAATAAAAAAAAAGACAGGGAGAATAAAGAAAAGAAGAATAAAAAAAAGATAATGGAATGTAAAAAAAATGGGTGGGACCCTCACCCCTTTTTATAATGGCTGTAATATCCTAATGCCCCATGCTCAATTTTGTCCGCTTTAGGGCCCTCGTCACCCCTCATGGTTTTAAAACACGTCGAGAGGGGAAGATATCTAGACCCTTATAAGGCGTCTCTTGTTCCCCTCCCCAGCCAATGTGGGACATAACATTTTACCCACCTTTGTGCCGAATGTCCTCGCTGGAACATTAACCCACATTTACCTGAACCTGGCTCTGATACCGATTGTAACATCATAGTGCCTCACTTTTGATATTGTCTGCATTAGGGCCATGTTCCTCCTCTTGGTTTAAAAATGCGTCGAGATCAGGAGGTATCTAGACCCTTATAACGCGTCTTTCATTTTCCTCCCAAGCCAATGTAGAACATAACACTTTATTGATATCAGAGCAAGGCTCGGGTCGATATGGGTTGATATGCCAGTGAGGACGCTGGGCCCAAAGGTGGGTGGAGTGTTATGTCCTACATCGAATAGGGAGGGGAATGAAACACGCATTATAAGGGTCTATATACCTCCCCCTCTTGACGCATTTTAAAACTGACAGGGCCTTAAAGTGAACAATATTGAGAGTGAGGTGCTGTGATGTTACAATGATTGTATCATCTCTTCCCAGTGTCTCTTCTCTACTTTCCCGCATAATTTTTTTCTTCTTCTTTTCAGGAAGAAGCTTCAGTCCTTTGTTAATGCAGGATTGAGATATCTTTGAGCATCATTTCTCCCTCATAAAATCTTCAACCCTCAATGCTTATTTCAAAAATATTTTTCTACTCATTGGAATCTTTCCAAAAGTGTAAATGTTGTTGGCAATAAAGCAAGTTTGGAGATTAGGGCTTGGAGCAAGTGTTGATTTTCGACAAATGGGAACCGTATGATTGTAAGGTAAGTGAATACTTGCATTTAATCGGTGTAGAACTTTTCTATTACATTATTGGGGAGATTCAGAGTTAGGGTTTAATTGTTAGAGGGTGGTTATAATTGAATATGATAGTTATAACCAATTAAACTTGAGTTTGATCATTGGGAAATGTTTATTGGAGATAGAATTTATGTTCAATCATATTAGAATGTTGTTAATGCTTGTAAGTTGAAAATGTGTATTTTAGTTGGAACCTTAGGAGAAATTGGGATTTTGGTCTATTTGAGTTATTACAGGCTAATTGTTAGTTCAAATGTGTTATTGGAATTTAGAAATGATGGGATTTGATACTACGATAGAAATTTGGGCAGTATATATGATTTGGAAGTTAGAGGTAGAGTTGGAGACTTTAAATCTATATCATTAATTTGATTATTTGTTTAGCAATTTGATTAATCAGAAATTGTATAATAACTATGTAGATTGAAGTTAGATTGTTTGGTGTTGGTAAATTGGAAGCATTCAAGTGTTAGTAATAATAAGCTTGGAGTAGAGGTAACCTTGGTTATTCTTTTATATACTTGTCAACTATATATATATATATATATATCTTAAACTGCTTTGGGATTTGTTGTGCTCATGGAATGCTTGATTTGGAATTGCATATTTGACTAAAAACTCATATTGATGAGATTGGAAACTATTCAAGCATGCTTGTGTGTTTTAGAACTCATGGTTATGTATTTTTGAAAGTGTTTAAGCATGCTTGTGTGTTACGATGGAAATATCATTTGTTATAAATGATATGGAAATGATGCTATATATTTTAGATGATGCTATTTGTTATCTTACTGATGATTGAGAGGATATATTATTTGATAAATCTTGTTTGGAACCATACTCATGATTTGGAACTTGTATATACATGCCATAATTGTGATTGTTTGTACTTGATGCACATAGATGAATGTGGAGCGGTGATGGGAGTTATTGTGTATGTAAATACCATGTGTTATGCCACTACTCGATGCACAGTGAGTGGCGATTCTTAAGGCCCCGTCTCCAATGTTTTTCCTTTGGCTGGGAATTACAACGGGTTCGGTAGACAGCGACACCTCCTTGGTTTCATCAAAAGGAGGGAAGCCATAGTCCAATCATGATGAGCTAGGGACCTTGGCTGAGTGACACCTCATGATTTGGAATCATGAGTAATCCAGTTAAATGGATAAATCATTTGTTAGCTATGGCTCCAATCAGCGATTATAAGGGTGGTTAATCATAATAAAGGTAGTCTATGCATCAGTCATTTGCTTGGCATATTATATATGTGATTTATGATTTGAATATGATAAAGCTTTTGTATAATTATTTTTGTAATAAGGTTGAGACATGCTTTTGTGAAATTTCTTGTGAATGATATTTAGAAAATGAATTATGATGTTCAATTGTTTTGGAACCTTTTTTGGAGGTGATTTTGGTAATCGAATTGAGAATTAGTTATGTAAAGGAAAAATATATAAAAATTATTTTGACTTGTACTTGATTTTGGAACTATATGTTCTCGATCTTGGTTTGCATGTATATTTCTAAATAACTAATGGTTATTGAGATCTTTAGATCTCATGGTTGCTATTTTTATTTTTTTTTCAGGTGAGATCTGAATAGGGTTGTAGGGAAATTGTAAAAGGTGAGCCTACTTGTAGGCTCTTGTTAAGGTTCCTCTTACTGGCACATGCCATCATTGTCATTCCTGTTTGCATATGTATTGCCATGACCGAGGAACTATTTAATTATGGTTTGAGAATTCTATACAATTTGAATATTGTAAACTATGGTTATGAAAACTATTGATTTTGGTGTTTGATTGAGAAATTCAATAAATAAGTATTGTTATTATTGGGCAGAGCCCCTGTCGCCATGAATTTGGAAAAATGGATTTGGGTTAGGGGATTTAATAAGTTGTTGTTTGGGCTTGCGGAATGACTATTGTCATGTTGGGCTTTAAATGCCTGAGGCCTAGTTTTTTGTCAGTGATCCCTAGTACTTACTTTTGCTGTGTTTGGAAATGATTTATTAAATTGTTCTGATTAACTTTTCGAATTGTTATTTAAAACTATTATATGATGGCATATCCTTTTCTAGCATGATATTGTCTTAAAAGCTTTAAAGAAAACAATTGTTTTCTAAACAACCATGGTAGGCCTTTTATATTTAGTTTCTTCTATTTCCTACCATGGTAAGGTCAATTGATTCCTGCATCAATTTGGTATTAGATCTAGGTTCCTACCTCTCTTCTGCTTGTGCGTAAGCATTTTAAAATAGCTTTCAAAATCCAAATCGAAGCCAAATAGCCCTAAAAAACTTCCCAAAAAAACTCAAAAACAATGGTCACCCTTGATTCTTGAAATATGCTACCAAGGTCAAATCTCACCTTCCAGAGCTCTGTTTGACATCACTTCATTGCTAGCATGTCAATCTCATTCACTTCCTTAGATCTGTTCCTCCCTTTTAGTTCGTCAGTAGGCGAGTTCTTCAAGTGGGCGAGAAATGATGGAAATGAAAATAGGAAGAAAAAGATTAATTGTAGATTCTAGAAGATTTGAAGACCATCAAGGAGATTTGAAGATTAATGAGAAGATTTAAAAATATTTTCTTTTAGTATTGACTTATTGTTATATTTATTATTAATTGTTATTTCAATTTAATTTTATAATTTCTAGAATGTTCTCTTTTTAATTCCGAGGGTTAGAGTTGGATTATAAATAGCTCTCAACAATCTCATTTTGTAGATGTCTTATGATTAAATAATATGAATTATTAAGTTTCTTCCTCTTCCTATATTTCTCTCCTCCCTCTATTTGCCTATATCTCTCCCTCCTTTATTGCTATCCTCCGACCTCTCTTCTCTATTCTCTCTCATCTCCTTCTAGCACTTCTCTCTTCTTCTCTTCTCTCCCTTACCCCTTCCTGTTCTGCGTTAGAACTAGATTTTTCTTAAAACTACCATTTGAATAATCTCCCAACAAGGTTATTGATTTATTTAAATAAATAATTAAATAAAAATGAGTAAAAATCGTTAGAAACATAGCTCAATTTCCAAAACTCTTAACTAATTCTACAAATATCGAAATGGAGTGTTCTGAAATTCTATGGAAAGTTATTTAAGTGTACTTTCATAGAAAAATACCCAAAACTACTAGATATCATCTAATCTTTCCCAGAATTATAAAAAATCATAACTGCTAGACTTGAACGTCCAGAATGTTCTCTGTTACTGACTTAAATTTCATAAATCATAACTCTCTCTTAAGATATCAAAATAATGCGTTCTTAGACGCATTTGAAAGCTATGAATGTCTACTATATTCCTGTAAAATTTCATAATTTGTCACTAAGGTTTGTCTGGTCAAAACGTAATATGATATTGACTGACTCCCAAAAACATCAGTTTTGATAGTCTAAATACAAAAATCAAGAACTCATCCATTTTCACTCCAAATTATACTTTTCTTGATTCTATCATCAACTACACATCCTAAAATATATATACAAAAAGACCCATTTGAAAATTCCAACGATAGCCTCTGTTTAAGATTTTACAAGCTTCAGGTATGTACTCTATTTTTCGGACAGCAAAACAGAATTGAGAAAACTAACATGTACTACATGAATTTGTACTCTAAACCTCATGAACTTTAACTCTATACTCTCCTACACATATTTCCTGAGGTTAATGATCAAATTTCAGAACCAAAGAACCCCAAAATAGTCACACAATCATTGGTTTAACAACTTTGTGGTGACAGAATTTTTTGGCAAATTTTCTCAATTCAAGCAACTAAACAACCCAGAAAAAAACCTCAAATCCAATGGGAAAATGAAGATAAACGTGTAGGAGACTCACCTATACAAGGATCAGTGGTTGTATGTAAGGTTTAGAGCTTGTTTCTTCCTCTACTCCAACATAACTTCCTCCGGTTCACTCACGTCTCTTCCTCTCTTTTCTATTCTATTTTCTCTCTTTCTTTCACTCTCTCTTTCTCTATTTTATTTTGGCTACAGAGGTAAATGGGAGTTGGAGGAATTAATAAGTGATATTGTGTGTGGGATGTTGATTGCATAGGTGTGTGATGACAAGTGTGTGTGTTGTCCGAATGAAAGTGAGAAATGTGTAAAGTGGGTGTGTTTTATCCATGTGTGTGTCTCTTTTGTCGGTAAGTTGAGTGTCGGTAAGAATATTGCTTATACTTGTGTGTGTTTTTAATATATATAGGTATAATGTTATCCTATTAGATACACACATTAGGCCCTAATATTTCCCATTGTCTAATTTAAGATTCCTTAAATTTCATAGGTTTCATAATTTGACTTATTATCAAATTCCCATTTAAATTTTCTCTTTAGAAAATTTTAACCTTCATTAAATTTGGGATATTACATTTCTTCCCTCATAAAATAAATTCCGTTCCCGAAATTTGCTACAAATACATAGCCATAAACTCCGGGTAACACTTTCTCATATTTGCGACTATTTCCCATGTGGCCTCTCTCGGAGATAACCCTTTCCAGACAACTTTTACAAACGAGATGCTCTTGCTTCTGAGCTTCTTCTCCTGCCGATCGATGATTCAGTCAGGTGTGACTTCATAAGTCAAATCATCCCGCATTTCCACGTCTTCATATTCAATTACATGCTCTGGATTGGGTTGATACTTTTTCAATTGGGAAACATGAAAATCATCGTGCAACCTGCTCAGGTTCGGTGGCAAAGCAATGCGGTATGCCACTGGCCCAATCCCCGCCAAGATCTCAGATGGACTAATATATCTCGGTTGCAACTTCTTTACTCTTAGTGCTCTGCCAATACCTGTAACTGGTGAAACTTTCATAAACACATGGTAACCGACTTCAAATTCTAGAGGTTTACGCTTCTTATCTTCATAACTTTTCTGTTGGCTCTGAGCAGCTAGCAACCTTTGCTTAATCAACTTTATTTGCTCTGTTGTCTTATCAACAATATCTGCCCCGAGTAAGTGCCTCTCAGACTACTCTGCCCAGCACAAAGGTGATTGACACTTTCTCTTATACAGTGCCTCATATGGAGCCATTTGAGTGCTCAAATGATAGCTGTTGTTGTAGGCAAACTCTTCCAATGGAAGGAATTTGTCCCAACTACCTTTAAAATCTTATATATATATATATATATATATGTATATATATATTATATGATATTATTATATTGTGTTAGTTTTAAATTTAATAACTAACATGATAGAGATATAGTATCTCATATTTAATTTATGAAGATAAATTAATCTAATGGCTCTTTATTTGGATTAAATAAATAGGTTAAATTAAAATTGTTGGACAAGTTTAATTTAAACTGAATTTATTTAATTAGCTCATCAAGATAATTAATTTCGAAATTAATGATGATTAATTTTGAAATTTGAAAATAGCCCTCATAGGTTATAAACTTGATAAAGCAGATATATTTATACGCACATGAGAATTGAGACCTGCAAGTGAAACCCTAGGAGATATTAGAGGCGCTAGCACGCAGCCTCGGTTAGAGAGCATTCGTGTAGATACCGGTAGAGGGAGCGAACCTGACGTGTTGGCTCCTAGAGATCGTGAAAACTCTGAATCATCAAAAGGTATGAATCCTTCCAACTTGGTTTAAACGCCGTTGATAGATCCTCGATTAGGATCGCTGAAAATTTTTAAAATTCTTCCGCTGTGCCTACCGATCCTAACACTATGTACTATCTCTTGTGGCTTCTCAGCTACCCCTTCGAATGCTTGACTGCATCTGTTCTTCCATAGGGGCGAGCACGTTGTGCTGAATACTTGTTGCCATGACCATCTAGAAGTTCCCTTATTGCCTGGTGAGTACTGCATGTTCCATTGTAGCCATTCCTGCAAACAACCATTAAAAACATAGGATAGTATATGGGGTTAGTTAAAGAGGACCACACTCTCTGAGCTTGCTCGCAATCTCTCAACACATGAAGAATGTTCTCCTCACTATCACACTGAAAAGGGCAAGTGTTTGAAACATTTGGATTATGTCTCGCTCTTGTATCATTTGTTGGGAGCCTCTCATGGAATACTTGCCACATAAAGAGTTTGACTCTTTCAGGAATTCCCTAGTGCCATAAATGCCGCCAGTAGGGTTGAGAATTGAGGTTTTGTTGATGATAGATCCTCTCATAAGCTGACTTCACACTAAAGTTACTGTCGGGAGCATTCCTCCAACCAATCACGTCATCACCGGTGCCCGTTGGGGGTGTCACCATCATTATCTTATCTACCACCCAAGTAGGAAGAAAGGTTTCCCATTTGGCTTTATCCCAGTGGCCCGTCTGTGTTGTAAAGGAACAAACCTGAGCATCAATATCAAGAAGGTGTGTGTTCCTTTCAATGAAGTATTTTAGTGGCTTGTCAACTGGGGCCCAGCATTCCTGCCAAGCATAGGTGTTTCTTCCATTTCTAATTTTTTTGCCAAGACCCTTCTCGAAATCCTTCCATACTACAACTATGCCACTCCACACAGCCGATTGATTGAGCCATCTCCGAACCTTCGGTATCAAATCCGTTCCACATGAGTATTTTGCATGAAGGCATTTCACCCATAAGGCTTCAGGTTTAGTGATTAGGCCCCAGCATAGTTTCATTAGGAAAGCTTTGTTTTGGCAATGTAGATCTTTTATCCTCAGGCCTCCTTCACACTTCCTTCTCTTTAGAACATCCCAGGCTAACAGATGCAGTTTCTTGGATTCATTATGCTGGTTCTAGAAGAAGTCTCGACTCAATTTTTCAACTATAGATAGCACCCCCTTTCGGAACAAGGGTTGATTGCATCTGATATTGTGGAATGGCAGATAGAGCTGACTTGATGAGGATCGTCTGCCCTGCCATACTTAGATGTCTTCCTTTCCAGCTAGTCAATTTTGACCAAACCTTCTAGAGAATCAGAGCAAAAGTCATGTTAACCATACGTTTGTGAAGGATAGGAACTCCCAAATATTTCCCTAGGTCAGCCGTCAGTCCAATCCCTATAGTTTGACTTAGCTTATACGCTCGGTTAAAGTAGACATTTCGAGAAACAAACATTTTAGATTTGTGCAAATTGATCCTGTGACCAAAAACTCGACAAAACAATTCCATAACATTCCGAATCTCCTCCACTTGCTCAACTGATGCCTCATCGAAAAGAATCAAATCATTAGCAAACAAGAGGTGCGAAATCTTAGGGCTAGCAGCGTTCAGTCGCAAAGGGCACCAGTTACCTATTTCAACTTCTTGGTGAATTAACTAACCGAGTAATTCCATGCATAGGACAAATAGATATGGGCTTAGAGGGTCTCCTTGTATCACCCCCTTGAAGGAGTGAAACTATATGATGTTACTCCATTCCAGATGATGCTCATTGAAGTGGATGAGACACAGCACATAATCAACTTAACAAAATCAGCTTCAGCCCTAATCTGTGGAGAGTGAACTCCAAGAAACGCCAGTCAAGCCTGTCAAGAGCCTTTTCCATATCAACTTTCACTACTATGTAACCCTTTTTCCCCCTCTTGGTTCTCATGGAATGGATTGCCTCCTGAGCTAAGATGATGTTGTCCACGCCTTGCCTGCCTGCAAAAAAGCTACACTGATTCTCTGCTACAAGATGGCTCATGATACTTTTAAAGCGGTTAACAATTACTTTACTAACAATTTTGTAGCTCACATTGCACAAAGAAATATGTCTAAAGTCTTGCAAAGATGTAGGCCGATCGATCTTTGGGATGAGAACAATGTTTGTCTGATTAATTTCATGAATGTCCTCTGGGTTTGCAAAGATACTGGCCACTAGGTCACATATCTGCTGCCCCACCGTATTCCACTGAGTTTGGAAAAAGTGGGGGTGTAAGCCATCTGGTCTTGGGGATTTAAAAGCTCCCATCTCAAAAGCTGCATTTTTTATCTCAACTGGAGATACATGCCTCTGAAGGAGGTCTAAATGCTGATCTTCTAATGTTGGGAAGCGCACCGTCCAAGGAGAAAAGGGGGTTGATAAGTTATCCACCAAGTAAAGATTCTAGAAATAATCAAGTGCCATACCTCTCAACTATGCTTCATCAGTTACCCAGTGACCATTGCCGTCCTAAAAAGCTTCAATTTTACATCTTTTCCTCTTAGCTTATACATTGGCATGAAAGAATTTTGTATTTCGGTCACTCCCGCTTAGCCACTTACACCTAGATTTCTGAAACCAGATCAATTCTTCTTGAAAAGCGATTTTTTGATACATGCTCCAAAGCTGCTTTTCAATCTTAAAGAGGCCATTTTGACAACCCTTTTTACACCTGGCGCGATCAATTCCTTCTAATCTATGGATGATTTCTCTCTTTTTTTTGCTACATTCCCAACCACTCTAACGTTCCACTCTGAAGCCTCTTTTACAAACTTTAGATGCCCCTAAAGCCAATTCTTTCCCTCCCAAGTTGCTTTGACCACATCACTAAAACCATCTTCAATACACCATGCTGCCTGGTATAGGAAGTGATTTTCCCTTTTGCTGTATGCATTATTATTTTTATCAGAAACTACAACCACTCGATGATCGGACTTGAATTTGAGGTTTTGATAAGCTTTAGCCTGGGGGTTTTGAATTTCCCAATCAAAGTTATAGAAGACCCAGTCCAGTCTTTCCTTCACCCCAATTTTTTCCCAAGTAAATCTATCCTCCATAATCAGTACTTCAATAAGGTTGTAGCAATCAATACAATTTTGGAAATCATTCATAGAGTTAAGAATGAGATCAGCTCCTCCTATTTTATCATTGGGGCTAAGGATGGCATTGAAGTCACCTAGTGCTAACCATGGAATGGACACTGTTTGATGGATAGCTGACAGTGACAACCACATATCCTTTCTCTTCAAAACACTAGTATCCCCATAAACAAAAGTGACAAGCTAAGAGTGGGATTCAGATTGTTATTAGTAGAGATTTTATAGTGAAGAAGCTGCGTGTTTGAAGATACATATTCAAGATGGAACTCACAGTTATTCCATAACACCCAAATACCGCCTGCGACCTTGTCGCTTCAATTCTCAACCAGTCATTGAAACCCAATTTCCTCACTACCTTATCAGCTCTAATACCACTGATTCTTGGCTCAATTAAGCGCATCATATTAATTCCATATTTTTTAACCACATCATTTAATATCTGAGGAAAAGCACTACCTCCTGCACCTCGGTAATTCCAAGATGAGACAATCATAAATAAATAGATATATACAAACAGGCAAGATAGGAATGCAGTACTTACTTGTCCGGTGGGTCTCCTCCCATCATGACAACCACTTCCAATTGGGAGATGGAGAGTAGCTCGAAACCTTGGTCTTTAAACTCTCGGTTAGTGCTTGTTTCAACCCACGGAACCAACTCCATGCTCGAAGAGTCCGAAGATGATACCTGTTCCTTGGCGTTCTCAGAAATAGGAAGAGCCCTAGTTTCTGTTTCCTTTTCTTTATGAGTCTTGGCTACATCAGCATTACAAATAGAGGCTGCTGCACTTTTTTCTTTTTCCTTTCCTATGTGAGGTTTGCACACCACAGAATTCATTATGTGGCCTGCTGGATGCGTCTCAACAATCCCTCCATCTTGGTGAGGCCCACAACTTTACAAGTTGCCTTTAATCAACTTATGGGTTATCTGGGTCAATCCTTTCTTGGGCTTTAACAAAGAAGAGCCTCCCAAAACTTCTGTATCCTTTAAGCCCAAGACCGAAACCTTGGGTCCTTCATTATTTTCAATTTGATTGGGCTTGGCGTTTACCTTCGTCTTCTTCACTTCGGCCCAGCGCTTGTGTCCCACGTGAAATCCCTTTTTGAATTGCATCTGGTTAGACCCCTATTCTGACACTTTCTTCTTCAAAAAAGTTTAACTTTCCCTTACAAATTGTTGCAGAGGCTTATCGGGATGCGGTTGTCCTTTTACCAATCTTAACTCATCCACCGATTTACCTTTCCCTTTCCCTTTCCCTTTCCCTTTCCCTTGCTAAGAAGCTAAAGGCAGCTTGGGAATCCCACTTTCATCTACATTCGTACTAGCTAGGGTGCCGAATATGGATCCTCTGCCCTCTCCTATATCCTCTGCATAACCTCCACCACCCACTCTGATCCTACCGTCATTGCTTCTCAAAGTTCACGCTTTGGCAGGCTTCCGCACGAACATCCACGGGCCAAATAGCTCGTCTCTAGTTAGGAGAATATTTCCCGACGACATCTTCGGTGGTGGTAGAGCTGCGTGGCTTGTAGATCCAGACGAACCCTTAGCATGAGAGGCACCTTCAGGTAAAACTTTCCATGGACACTGATCTTGCTTGTGACCGTATCTATCGCATAAGAAACATATAAGGCTCAAGCCTTCATATTCAATGTTGAAAAGCTCCGATGCTGAGATAACACGAGGGACAAGTTTTTTCTGTAGGTTTAATTCGACACAGATCCTGGCATAACGTCCCTTACAAATTTGTGCTTTATCCTGCTCCAGATTATCAATGGAGTTCATGTCTACTTTAAGAGTCTTCCCAACCATATCTCCAAGTCTCCACATACAATCCTTATTGTAACATAGAAGCGGCACATGAGGAATTCGAATCCAGGTTGCTACCCTTCCCAGTGGATTATTGAATGGATTGAAGTATGGAGGCCACCTATGCACCAGGATTGAGTGCTGAACTCTCGTCCATCATCCTCCAAAAAGATTTTCGCATAGAGCTGCTACCAGTCATCCTGTTCTTTAAATTTTACAACATAGTAGTTGTTGGGAAGATCGATTAGCTCAAAATTACTTGTCTGCCAGATTTTACATAAATGTTCCTTAAGCCTGAAGAACTTGAATTTTGCACCCAAGACAATGACAATGAGAGAGTTATTCCAAGGTTTAGCCCATCGATTATATTCTTCCTGAGACAATTTCATTGTGGGGTAAACATCCATGAGGCTTTTTAGCTCTTCTGAAGGCTGGGGAATATCCCAGGACTGATTCAAGATATCTGAGAAAAAGACTTCTGTTAGATCTCATGTTTTGATGATAACAAAGAATGGTATGAAAAGGAATTGAGTAATAAATAAGTTTGAACAAAGCAATAACAGGGAAAAGCATTACTTGAAGTAAGCATTGGAGTGATGAAGAAAGGCCAAAAGAAAAAGCTGAGAAACTTGATCAGAAGCAATTTTTCTAAGGCATTACTCGAGTAGGTACTCGAGTAATGAGACAAAACTTGAAGTAACCAGAGGCACCTTCCAGTAACCTGCCAATGTTACTCGAGTAATAGTGTAAATGTTTTCATGTTGCTCTCGGCATGCCAATGTTACTTGGAGTTGCTCTCGGCATGCCAATGTTACTTGGAGTAGCCACTCGAGTAACCAGGTAAAATACTTGGAGTTGCTCTCGGCCTGCCAATGTTACTCGAGTAGGTACTCGAGTAACCATGTAAAAGTTTTCAAAGTTGCTCTCGGCCTGCTAATGATACTCGAGTATGTACTCGAGTTACTATGTTTCAGAAAATGTGTTGCTCTCGGCATTTTGTACCACTGCCAATGTTACTCGAGTACCTACTCGAGTAACTCACTGAGGTAAGCAAAACCTGAAGGTAGTACTTGAATAACATGATCTAATTTTATCTCATTTTCCTCGAGTCATTACTCTAGTATGCAAGTATTTAATGTTTTATTCTAAGTGAATTACTCGAGTATGTACTCGAGTATGCAGTGTTATGTTTGAAGGAAAACCTCAAGTCATTACCCGAGTAAGTGATGTACAAAAAGTAAGTTTACTTGAGTATGTACTCGAGTAACAAGGTAATTAAACTTGAAGTGCTCTCGGCCTTGAAATCCTGCCAATATTACTGGAGTAAAGCATCGAGTAACCAGAGGTGTATTTGAAGGTTTACTCGAGTTAGTATCCGAGTAACCTATGAAGTTATGAATGCATTACTCGAGTAGGTACCCGAGTAAACAACTATTTCCAAAGGTTTGAGATTTAGTTTATTCCATGCACTATCCGAGTAATCTTATACTTGTGTGTTGACTTGAAATTTATCACAGTTTTCCGGTTGATACTCGAGTAAGTACTCGAGTAAACTTCAGGGATACTCGAGTAGCTACTCGAGTAAGCAAACCCAGAAATTCAGAAATCATTCCAACGTTCATTATTTTGCTTCCTATATGATTAACCTTTTATTGTATTAGTATTCTTAGCTTATTTACAGATGAACAATGAAGAAATCATATCAAGTAAGGAAAGTCAAATGAGAAGTTCAAATGCCACCTACCGCCAACGGATATTTTTCAAAAACTTGAAAAGTCAATAGTGGCTGCGCACTCTCCAACGGACGAAAGGAAAATGTTCCAACGGTCTCCACCAACATATCTATATATATGGGAAGATCCAAACAGAGAAAAATAATAACAAGAACACACACAAACATATCTTCAAGTTCATTACTCTGTTTTACGTTGTAATTGTATTTCTATGCTTCAGTGATTCATATTCACTCTGTGAGAGAGATATTTCATTCAAAATCAATATTTGTTATTGAGATAACTTAAGGTTGTGGAACCTTGAGTTGGGATTGGATTACAACTTGTAAGGGGGAGCGAGTGTCCAGGTGAAGGAACTTGCTTGTACTGAGGTGCCAAGAACCCACTAAATCTTGGAAGTTATAGTGAAACTCTCAGAGATGCTCTGAGGACTGGACGTAGGTCAAAGTGGTTGTGACCGAACCAGTATAACTCCCGGTGTACAGTTCGGTGATATTTCTCCTTACTCTTTACTATTTTAATTTCACTGTCAAATTTTATATTTGCAACGAAATTTTTAGTATCACCAAATTCACCCCCCTCTTGGGTGAAATGCTTGCTCTAACAACTTCATCTTCCACATTAGGGATGCCATGAGAAATACCATTATACTCTGTTCCCCTAAATCCTGAAAGCGAGTCTTTGAAAGAATAAGAAAACTTAGGATTTTTTGAAGAAGCATCGCTGATCATCATTCTGCTTCCTGGATGATATGATTCTTCTTCAATGGAAGGAACCCCATTGACTTCATTCTTCGAGCACCTAGTCATTCCAGCATTTTCCGGGATCAGGGTGGGTGCTGTGCACCTCCCTGATGCGCAGCCTGCTGCGCGCCCCATTTGGGGCCCTTCCCAAATGTATTTTTTTTTGTTCCTTATATCATTAGATTCTAGATGAAATGGGCGACATTTTGATATATTATGGTAAAAAAATGGAGTTGTTTTCAATTTTATATGATTTTCCAAAGATTCAGTGCATTTTTTTTGGAAACATGGTACAGTTTTTTTTTTCAATTTGAGCACTGAATCTTTGGAAAATCATATAAAATTGAAAACAACTCCATTTTTTTATCATAATATATCAAAATGTCGCCCATTTCATCTAGAATCTAATGATATAAGGAACAAAAAAAAAATACATTTGGGAAGGGCCCCAAATGAGGCGCGCAGCACCTGCGCATCAGGGAGGTGCACAGCACCCACCCTGATCCCGCATTTTCCTCAGTTCCTAAAGCTCTTGCCAGCGACATTACTTGGACGCCAGGGACCTCCATCAAGAAACTCAAACTAGCACGTATTCCAATAGACAGTTTCTCTCTCCTCACTCCCTCCCCGTTTGTTCCGGTGTCACAGTTCTTTTTCAATCTCCCACCACTTAACATGCTCCTCCTCCTAATCTAAACTATTTTTTTATGGTCTAAACTTATCTAAGTAGCAAAATTGAAACGACTAGAGTAAACTGACCATTTACAGTGACTTTGATTCAATGAATTTGAACTCAAAAGGGAAGAAGCCGGAGAGTTCATCAACTGGGTCTGCGTTGAATGGGTTCGAAGCAATCAAAGCAACAGTTTTCATTAATGGGTTGGTCAAAGCAAGAAGAAATTTTTGTATTGATTTTGAGAACGAGGAAGAGATAATTACAATAGATGCAAGGAGAACAAAGACCACGAGTGTCCAATTTGCCTCAAGATTTTTCCATCTGGGCAAGCTTTGGCTGGTCATAAGAGATCTCATTTCACAACTGAAGGGTCACTAGTACTAGAGAAACTAGTTTAGAAAATTAGAGACTTTCTTGATCTCAATCTTCCAACGTCTGCAGAAGAAGAAAGCAAAAATAAAGTGGAGAATTACCCACCATCATGGTGGGCGGTACAGGGCCATCATCACCCCAGGCAAGAGCCACTGGTTGGCCTTATATCTAACTGATGAAAGTGATTTAGATTTCACAGTGATGAAGTGAATATTTTCAATTTTCATAAAGCTGTATCGAACAAGCCCCTGCATTTATTTCATTAATTTTTTAAGGTACTACTTCTATATATTTCTCATTAGTCAGTATATAAAGAAGAGGAACTACTCACCCAGATGAGGTGCATTGGTAGCTTTCAGATTAATTGGACACAAGATTAATTGCCTAACCAATTGATGACTCAACCTATACTTTTATTTGACATAATTGATCTATATATAGGCACTCTTATAAGGGTAAATCTACACTGAAATCTAGAATTTAAATGATAATCTAATCTTATATGATCTAATCCTATTTCATAAAAAATGATAATAAAAGTAATAATACTCTTTCGTTCCTAACTGTATGACCTACTTTAGTAATAGATTTTGATCCTAAATGTAAGTTATTTTTCATGCTATCTTTCATATTTATCGTTTTTTTTCAAACTAATTTGTTTAGCTTATAAATCGATATATAACCCATTATAATCTATAAGTATTTTGGAGAGATCACGTCACATATATTATAATTAAGTAATTTATTTAACTTTCTCAATCTACTCATCTCATTAGAAAACTATGTTTGTTATTAATGACTAGAAGAGTACTAATAAAAAAAGTAACTTTTTTGGTACAAAAAAGTAACTAAATATTATTACACTAATAGCAAAAAGTGAGCCCAACAAAAATTGTTTTCCATTGTATCAAAAACAAAAAATAGGCCCAACTAAAATGGGCTTGGGCTTGCGTCATTCCGCGGAAGTGTATGATTTTGTATTATTTAAAAAAAGTGAATCTTTTTTTTTGTTTTTTAAATCTTAATCCAAGACTTTGTACACTAACTATATCTACAACGAATACAAAATTGGGGTATTTCTTTTAACCACAGTGAAAAGGCTTTTTTACACTAAAGTGAGGCAAATTTGAAAGACCGAAATTTTCATTATCTCTTAAAATTACAAAATAAAATTTCATGCTGGAGAGATCTGTATCGTTTACATATATAATATTACCTATCATATAGTTTGTATATGTTAGTTTGATTTAAATTGATTTGTACATGTCATGGGTGTGTGTTCTGCATTTTGAACAGTTCAAGTGCTTCATTAGGTAAGACGAATTACTGAAATGTATAAGTGAATGAACCACAGATCATGTCACTGGATTCTTTTTCCCGTTTAGCTGAGGGTGATATTGTTATGGCTGTTTAATTATGATAGTTTTCTTATGAATATGGTAGCTTGTGGCAGAAGAATTGCATATCAAAAGAATGATTGAAACTATAACAGTTTTGAACTAGCTGTTTCAAACTTGTCTAGAAATCAGAGCTTGGTGATGTACTCATTGTAAAAAACTAAGTGAAACTCTAGACCTGTGACTTTTGATGACTTGGATTTTGTATAATTATAATAGAAGGAACTTGTAATGAGTGACAGTAAACAATATGATTCTCTACATATTTTGATATTTTATATTGACTTCAAATAGTTTGTTTGACACTCTGTAGGAAACAGAGCTTAGTGGGTTTATGATATTTTCTATCTCTCTTTGCTTTCCTAATGGTAAAGTATTTCATTAGAAGTCTGTCCCCAATCGGCAATCATAGAGAGTATAATGAATATTTTGCAATTTGGCCTATGAATTTTCTTTTCATTCTCAGAGTTTGATTGCTTTATTTATTTACATATGAGTCTTAGAAAACGAAAAGAAGGCAACTAAGAGATTTAAATCAAACAAAATTCAATTGAAACACAAATGACTAACCATAATTTAAATTATTGAACAAGAGCAACAAATAATACTCCACGACATGAGTCGCTTCCATTGAACCTGAATATGTAATATCCTGAGAAATTCTGAAGAAAAGGCCAAGGAGCATAATGATGAGGCAGATTGAACCAAGTTTTCATCAAAAGTTACGTCCCAATAAGAAGTGGTGGAGACCCTTGTTATATTGAACCAAGTTTTCCAAAGTGTAGCCCCAAATTGTTGAATCCTTCAGTATCATAATGAGATGCTCGAAAATTCGGAACACGAAGATAAAAATGAAGAAAGACACTCTAATCCATAAATCGACTTAAAATAATCATATAACAGTTGAAATTTCCATTGAATACCAAAAGAAAGTAAATAAACAATCAAAACTGATTAAACATCAGTGCAAGCAACAACGACATCCAATCATTGTGCATATAAGTGATTGTATTTGCCATGTATGCTTGCAATATTTTACCACATTTTTTGGTTGTTTTAATTTAATTTTTTAAATTTAATTCAATATTCACCTACTACACAAACATTTATATCAAGGAAACATGTTTCCACCTTTTTTTGATGGAAATCTTGAATATATTCATTTGTATTGGTTATGCAAATATATAAGCTTTTTGCGTTTAGAAAATGATAGCCAATTATGGTTACTAAAGTATCATACGATATATATATATATATTTAAAAATACTAGTGAAATTGCTAAGCCATTGGATTGCATCAAAGATATTCAAAACTTCCTTTTGGTCCTCTCTGATAATTAAATTGTGGACTATATATATTCATACTTAACTTCCTTCAAAGTCAAACATTCTTTGTGTGATCAATGTCGTATGTAAAACGTGAATGCATGACTTTATTAGATGTCTCCTTGGAGTACATAAACACAAAGAAAATTCTGATTCTACTACAAACACATGCCATGGTGATGTCTATTCTTTAATTTAAAAATGTGTAAATATTCTATTGTGTTCACGCTTTGAACATAAAACCAAAAAAATATGGGGATTTGATTTGCTGCAACCCTAGAGTAACTCATCTCTAGATATATCAATTGATTAAACTTCTGTAACCTAGAGGTATTCTGTGAATAATACAAAACATAAAATAATAAATGTCAAATAATTGAGTACAACTCGAACTTTAAATAAAGAAACTTCCTAACCCTGTTAAGACTCAAAACATTAAAAAAATAATCTAAGATATTCCAAAGTTATTGAGGATAAAATGCCATATATAAAATATTAAATAAAGGATATAAAAATAAGATATTAAATAAAATCCTTGAGATCCCTATTTTGACAACTTACATAATTAGAATAATATCCTAAGAAAAAATACTACTAATAAATTTGAAAGATTCTTTGGATCATTTAAAATATCTAAAAGATATATCAAATCTGCTTTAATAATCCAAGAAATACAAAACGACTCTCTTAAAATAATAAAACTACATAGAAAATAAAAATAAAATAACTTAATTGAGAGCCCTATTGAATCGGTTATATTTTATTTGTCTTGCTCCCCACAAGCCTCTTGACAGTCCAAAATTTCTGTGATTTATTTTGTTTTCCGATTGGACCACCCGGTATCCTAAGCTTTCCCTAACTCAACTGATTAATGTGTTCAAGCTTGCTGATATAATTGACTTGATCTCTATGGCTTATCTTAAAGGATTTCTCTCTAATTAGGTGCCCGTGGTTTCACAAGTGGAGAGAAGAAAAAGGAGTGTGGTGGGCTTCCCAAAATCCCTATCATTATTTCCTATTTTGTTTTTCCATTGTATCCTAGGCTTGCCCTAATGCAACTGATGGACATAATGAGGTTTCGAGGTGATGGCCTGAGGTTTTGTCTCCTCGTAACTCTGAAAATTCGAATTATCGTGTGGCCAATAAGGTTTTGGGGTCCACCTTTTCCTTCCATTCTTTTGTTTGATAACAATCATCGTTCTAAATTGTGGTTTGTGGGGAATGAATGAGATTGCGTTTTTTTTATGTTTAAGTATGTTCACACAAAATGACAATTCCACTTTTGACTTCATTTGCAATTTCGTAGCAATGTAACAAAGTACAGCTACTATCAATTAGGATTGTGTATAGCGAAAGGGACTGCTCTCTTATAACAAGTCAAACCAATTCAAATCCTCAATAGAAGAGATGCTCCACATTTAGTGCTCAATAATACTTTGAACACGATTGCTGTTGAAAATATAAATATTGAAGGAAATCTTTCTTATACGTCATACAGATGTTCAATTATAAGTGCATATCAATTTATCCTAGCTATGAAGATATTTAGGAATAACTGGCCTAAGTCTATATCTAGCCATGGTTGCTATGTTCTTATTTTTAGCTCCAGATTTGTGCTTCACCACTCGATCCATTGCATACATATGAAGAGTGACCATATGGGGGCCAATCATATAATATTACCAATAGAAAGAAATATATATTATTCATAGATATGCATATTATAAATTAATAAATCCAAGAGTCATGGATATTGGATTGTATTCCAAGTCGGTTTAAACTAAGCTAAAGCTACCAACACTGACAAATTTTGACAGAAGACGACAAAAATGAGTTTGTTGGAACAAAGCAAGGTTTGTTGTGAAACTCATAGGTGTTGTTGTTAAGGTACTCGGCAGTTCTCAAAATAAGAGTTAGGCAAAAGGTTTACTTCGATTTTAAATATAAGGCATCAATTAATTTTATATCTTTCAAATTTATAATTTTTATCAAGTATCTCTATTGATTACATATATTAAGGAAGTTTTCATCAAAGGGTAGTTCCATGACTTACGAGAGTATTTTAGTGAAACCAATACCTATTAATTATAAATAACAATTTAACTAATTTTCTTAATATTCATAAATTAGTTATATAACTCTTATATTATACATAAGAGGTGTTAACAACTAAGTGAGGACCCATAATTTTTTTTTTTACTAGCAGTGAGGACCCTGCATTATTGCCAACTTGATAAATATCAAACTGCATAATTCAAATTCATGTGTCGCACGCACCAAACAAAGTAAGGCATACTATACGGTCTTATATTCCAATTTTGTGGTCCAAATTAAATGGCAAATGAGAAAGTGGGGGTTTTGTCAAGTTCCATAAATAGTCGTACCCTTCATACAGGTGTCTTCAAATTTTAGTGGACACAAGTATAAGTCCACATACGAAGTCACTTTCTAGTTTGTTTGTTGAGGGTAGTTAGGTTGGCGGGCGTGCTTATTCACATTTTTTATCGCTTTGACTATGGTCTGAAAAATCAAACTGTTAGATTTTTTTTTTCATTTTTTTTACTTTTCAATGACCAAAATTAAACTATGTTAATTTCTCTTTTTATTTGCCTTTTGGTTTATTTTTCATAGTGTTATTGCTTGAACCATAATTTTATATGAATTTTTCATGATTAATTTGGGATTTTTAATGCAATTTCTAGAACATTATCACATTATTAAGCACTAATTTTAATTAGGGACATTTGTTTTAAATTAATTACAATTATGGGCAAAATGGTCATAATTTATTAATTATTGTTTGTACAATTGTCTCTTGAACTTTTGATGCTACATGGTGTTTAATATTGGTTTGTAGGTGGTTTGGAAGAAAATTGGAAATTTTGGAGGATAAATTAATATTTTGAAGAATGAGGAAAAATTACAGAAAAGGCCCTACAATTTCTGAAATTTACAAAATAGTAAAGAAAAGGGTCTAATGAACACCCCAGAAAAGGACTCATGAGTTCTGGAAATTTTAATTGAACCTCTAAAATATTTTAAAACCTTTCACTGTAATACCTCCAAAAATCTTTGTAAATTTTCACTTTAGTCCCTGGGCCAGAGGTGCAGTTTGGGCCATTGCTGGATAATGTGCAGATGACCAAACGAATGCACAGACCCGGCTTGGCTGTGGATATGGGATTTGGATATGGGAGACCCGAGAGTGATATTGAAAAACAGAGGAGGCGCCGCACAAGAAGGACCTCGGATCATCGCACATCTTCTTCTTCTTCCTTCCTCTTCCTAGTGTCGCCGGCGGCACTCCTGCTTCTCCACCATCGCCGCCGGCGACCCCACTTCACCCTCACCGTGGAGAAATCACCATTGCGAGCTTGAGAGACACAGAGCAGCGTCGGCCATCAGAGTTGCAGACTGAGACTCGAGTTTGGACGGCTGAGGCTGCAGCTTGAAGGGAGAGAAGAGGGAACCGGAGAAGGGAAACCAAAAACCACCACCTTGCCGTCGAGTCCATCAGTTCCGGTGACCTTCATCATTTTCCAGATTCCGGCGGTGTAAACTCAGTTTCCGGCGAACTCCTTTATTCATCCTTTCCTTCATTTCCTAACCACCACCGACACCACTACCTTTCGTTTATCCATTCCAGATTCGTCCTTCCTCTGTTCTCAGTCTGTAGCTTCTGTCCATCATCACCACAGTGCCTCTTCCATACCACATCCTTGTTCGTTCTATATCCTCCTCTTTTCACCATTTCAGCTTCAATCCTGAACCATCACCGTTCCCATTCACCATTCCACTTCTCCTCTTTTCATCACCGAAGATCATAGCACTCCATTATTCTCTTGTCTGTCATAGCATCATCATTCGCATCTACTGTCACTCTCATTTTCTAACAGAACCCATGAAATTCATTTTGCTCAGACTCTCATTCAATTTCCATGGGTATTAAATGCTTTGAAGATATGGTGGCTACTGTTAACATCATGAGAGGCTGATTTTCATTGATTCTTGGTTGTGAAGAGTTTCTTGAGCTTATTGGACTACAAAGGAGAGTCTAGAATCATGTATTTAAATTGCCTAGTTTTAGGAATTACTGTGAATGATTCTGGAACTAAGATTGATGTTAATTGTCTCTGTTGGTTTGATATTTGTGATTGGATTGGATTTTTATAGCTTGTTGAATTTATATATATATTTCCTTATTGATTCAATGAAACTGTGCTCTCTACGTGTTATTGTTAGATCGTATAATTGAATTGGATCAATTGAGTGTCGTGTTATCACATTCATATTAAGAGGAAACAAGTTATAGTTATCCATTTTAATTGCACTCTAAGTGGTTCCTGATAGTGCCTTAAGAGATAGTTACTAGCTGCGTTCGTAGGAGTAACTATTAATTAAGAACACTAGACCCGAGCGATCGTATGGGGGTTTGCTTTCAAGACTTAGAGAGGATTAACTCCCATAATCTTTTTGAGCAAGGATTATCACTTCTTCATTATCAAGAGCATTCTTTATTCATATTGTCCACTCCATATCATTCCATTCACTTTTACTCATTCTCCATTTTCATAAGGGAAAAAAAAAACCAAAAACAATAGCTTAGCATTTAACTTTTGCATTAATCATTTAGTTTATTAATTTGAAAAATCCAAAACAAATTTTCCCCTTGTTTTATTGCATTCGCATGGCATATAGATTACTTAGGACTCAATAAAAGGCTCTTCAAGTGAAACAACTTGAGTGTTGTATTGTACTACAATTCTTGTATTAAAAATATTTTACATTTGACCCCAAGACGTAAAGACACGATCACATCAGTTATATATATTTGATGATTGATGATTTATTTGTGTTTCAGGTTCATCATAGTCATAGAAGCTTTACTAGCTCAATTGGTCAATTAATGTAGTATACTTAATGATTTTGGTGACTTGTAATTGACAATAAATATTTTTATTCTATTGCTACTGTGATTGACTATAAATTTAGTGTGTATGACAAGGGTAGGGATAAAATCGTCTAAGATAATTTATTGTTTATAGATATTCTTTATATTACATTAATTTAATTTAAATTAATATATATTTAGTTCCAAGTAAACGTGATCCTTCACTCTTTATTCATCAGTCTTGTTAGTGATTTAAATTTTAACATACGTTCTTATCTACGTGGATGACATTATGATTACTGGCACATCATCTTCTTACATTGCCAAGCTGAAACATTGGCTTAACATCGAGTTTGCTCTCATGGATCTTTGTGGCCTTCATTTTTTTTGGGGATTGAAGTACAAAAACATCCTAATGGTATTATTATTATTATTATTTTGTTACAACACAAGTATATTAAATATCTTCTTGCCAAAGCAGGGATGCTCAAGTCTAAGGACCTGATTGGCATGGGGGATTCAAAGAGAAGGGGAGGGGAGGAAAAATTTTATAAGTTGGATTTTAAAACATTAGAGAAGTTGGGTTTTAAATTTTAAGTAAAGAGAATATCTAAGATAAAAGAGGAAGCAAAATTAATTTAAAACTTTTAACCCTATTTCTCTAATCCTTTTAAATCCAACTCATAAAATTTTTTCCTTGCCCTCTCCTCAAAATTTCTCATACCAAACAGCCCATAAGAGTGTTGCTACTCCTATGGTCACAGCAGGTTGATTGAACTATATTTTGATAAGCTATTTCATGATGTATTTAGAGATTTTATCACTATTTTTGGACCTAAATTATATTAATCATGATTAGTTGTGATTAAAGTTGTTTGCATGAAAGTAAGGTTAAAGGGGGAAAAATGTCATGTTTCATGGTTTACCTTAATTGATTGATTTTTGAAATATAAGGTATTATATTTTGGGTTTATTTTCTTTGCAGATTATTTTAGATAAAATTACAAAAATGGACCCAAAACTTCTAAAAGGTGCAACATCAATAAAAAAAGGACCAGAGACAATTACAGAAAAGGGTCAAGAATTATTAATAATTATAGGTGACCCCACAAACATTTTAAAGTTTTCAATTTAGTCACTCATTTCTCTGGACTTTCATCTTTGTGGTGTGGTCGCGACATTGAGCTTCAGACGAGAATGGCGCTGCTAAGCAAAGTGGATAAAACCAGAGCTTGAGAGGAGAGGGAAAGAGATGGAGAGCCACCACTACCGTCGAGGACTTCCTTCCTCACCACCACCGGTGTCTTTTCCACCATCTCAGGCCGCCACCATCGCTGCTGGCCTTACCACCTTCAACGCCAGCTAGCTGAACTTGAGAACCAAAAGCACACACCAGTGAACTTTTCGGCAACCTTCACTCTCTTCCTTTCTCTTCCTTCTCTGTAGATCTCTCTCTCTCTCTCTCTCTCCACCATCGGACTTCCTCTTCATTCCACCGTCATCCTCTTCTTCTCCGTTCACCGCCATCATCTTCACTGCACCATCACCTTCGACCTTCCTCATATGCAGGCGACTTCACCAGACCACTGTTGACCTCTCTCTCTACCCATGTCTCTCTGTCCTCTTCACCCTGTCACCACCATGCCCCTTCTCTTCCCAACATTTTATTTTAGATTCTTCCTCCTCCTTTTCCTCAACCAAACCCACGACAGCTCTTCATTCTTCACCAATTTTGTCCCTTCACTAAACTTTAATAGGTTTCTTGACTGTTAATGGAGCTGTGGTTGCATTGGGTCTTATGTGTAACTAATTCTCCAGCTTATTGTTGATAAGGATGTGTGCTTGAGCTCAATGAACTACATAGGGGAGTTTTTCTATTATTCCATTAGTTTAGGGTTATATATTTAGATTTCCTAATTTTAGGAATGATTGTATATGATTCTGGAACTGAGATTGATGTTAATTTATCTTTGTTGGTTTGATATTTGTAGTTGAGATTGGATTTTATAGTGTGAAGATTATATATGTTTGAATTTCTTTGTGGTAGCAATAAGATTATGTTAATTGGCGTTTTATTGTCAAGTTAATGTGGTTAATTTGTGCCTTGGAGGGACTGTTTAGCACTTCATATTAAGAAAACTCATGTAGTATCATTCCAATTTCAATTGCACATTAAGTGGTTTTAAACAATATCTCAAGAAGTGGTCATTAGCTATGTTTGTAGGAGTTACTATTAATTGGGGGTATTGAACTCAAGTGTTATCTTGAGGTTTTTCTTGAGACTTAAATGAAGTTTTAACTTCCATAACCTTCTTGAGTAAGGATAGTCACTTCTTCATTACCAAAAGTATTCATTATTCACATTTTTGAATCCAATTCCATTCATTCCTTCACCATTTTTAAAAAAATACAAAAAATAATAGTTTAGCATTTAATTAAATTGCATTACTCTTTTAGTTATTAATTTGAAAAACCAAAAACCCCTTTCCCTTTGTTTCATTATATTTGCATGGCATTTATATTACTTAGGAATCAATAAATTGCTCCTCAAGAGAGAATGATTATAGATTTACCTATACGTGATCTTTAGTTAATTTTTGGTCTGGATCCCCAAGCTAACGATGAAAAGTCCTCATCACACGTTGCATTAGTCATCAAGATCCTGTATCTTTTTCAAATGCTTAACTGTATCGGTCTATAGTTGGGGGATTGCAATATGTTACTGTTACCAGGCCTGAAATCTCCTACCGTGTTAACAAGGTATGTCAATATATGCAAAATCCAAAGGCTAGTCATTAGCGAGCGGTCAACAGGATTCTACGTTATCTTCAAGGAACAATTACACATGGATTAGTTCTTACTAAGCAATCTCATATGAGTCTTACAAACTTTTGTGACGCTAACTGGGGCAACGATGTTGATGATTGTCGGTCAACCTCGGTATTTTGCGGATACTTTGGTGGGAATCTTATATCTTGGGCAGCTAAGAAGCAACCCCTTGTCTCACATTCGAGAACAAAAGTTAAGGGCTTGTTTATTTATATTTTCTGCTTTTTTGTTTCCTAATTAGTTTTATGAAATATTTTTTTAAAACACGTTTTGAAAAAAAAAATCTATTTGGATAGTTATTTTAAAAAACAACATAACTCTTTTGGTTACAAAGCTTGTTGACTGAACTTCGAGTTTCAAAGTTTGTTCAAGTTCCTCAAGTCCTACGTGATAATCTCAGCACTGTCCTGCTTTCTCGAAATCTAGTTTTACACCACATAACGAAGCACAAGAGCTTGATTTGTTCTTTGTTCGAGAGAGAGTTTTGCAAAATCAACTACGAGTTCTTCACATACCATCTGTTCATCAAGTTGCACATCTCTTCACCAAGCTTTTGTTTGTCCCAGACCCGTTCATGATACCTTGAGTTTAGGGGAGGCTGTTAGAAGATGAAGTCGGGCTGTAACCAATTGTAACTAAATTAGTTTCATTTCTGTTTAGTTATGCCATTAAGTTAGAGTTTAGTTAGTGAACGACATAACTAACTAAACTCTAACTTAATGGCATAACTAAATAAAAATGAAACTAATTTTGTTACAACTGGTTACAGCTGGACGTCCCGTAAACTCAAGGTACCATGAACCTTGAGTTTAGACTTTAAGAAATCACGACGGTTCGGGACAAAGGCTTGGTGAAGACATGTGCAACTTGATGAACAGTAACTTTCAGAACACATTCTCTCTCACTCTCCGACACTTTTCGGTTTCCTTATAACCACAATTCCACCATGGTCTGATGATTGAATCTTGAATCAGTGTGTTGGTAAGTTTGATGCCCAGTACGACTCTAACAACAATGGTTTTAATTGGAATAAAGTAAAAGGCATAAGTTATGTTATTGCGATATTTGTCGGCAGATTTTTTTCTTAATTTTGTGATATTTAAAATAATAAATGGAAGAATGAAGTATTGCCGTTTAGTAGGACAAGATTGTAATGTTGTTCTTTTTTTTGTTTCTTAAGTTGGCTTTTAAGAGGAGTTGAACCCTCACTTTACTATTCTCTGGTTAAGGAAAAATGAGCTCTAACTATGTTTTTTAAACTTTTTTACTTTCTGCATCTATTTATTATGTTTTCTTGACTGCTTTTTCAATCCTTGACTATATATTAAGAATTTCTACCTGAAGGATGAGGAAAGAAAAAATGAGACCAAGCAGATATTGATTCTTTACTATTAAGAGTTTCTATTAAAAAACTATTTTCGTCCTGAAAACAACTATATCCATCAGCCCAAAATGGTTAACTTCTTAATATTTGCATACGTACTATAGCCGTACAATCTCCTTTTGGGCTTTCTAGCGATTAAAGGCAAGAATCATATTCTCAATCTCAAACTTGATATTCTCTTGGGCTTATACAACCTCTAGTATTTAATATAAGAGTTAGTTGGAGATTGCATATGATCCTAAATATAAGACCTCAATCCACTTTATCTCCTAAATTTATAATTTTTTTCTTAAAGTATCCCTATTGATTGTATACATTGAAGAGTTTATAGCCAAAAGTAGTTATGATGAAAGATGGCATTTTAGGAAAACCAACATATTTATTACAAATAACAAACATAACTAATTTCCTTAATTTACAAATTACTCAATTAGCTTTTATATTAAGGATTAGAGGTCATATTTATTGGATTAAGGTGCATCTAGCACCCTGAAGTATTTTTTCAGGTGTATCAAATGCCATAAATTATTTTGTTGTGCATCCAACACCTTAAAACTATTTTTTTTTTCTGGTGCACCAAGCATCCTAAAGTATTTTTCAAGTGTGTCTAGTACCATGAACTATTTTTTTGATGCATTCAACTCTCTAAAGTATTTTTTTCAAGTGTATCCAGCACCCTAACTTATCTAAATTGTTAAATGTAAAATTACACAAAAAAGTATTTTAGGGTGATGGATGCACCTGAAAAAAATATATCAACATGTTGGATGTGCCACAAATTACTTTAGGATACTGGATGCACCTAAAAAAAATACTTCAGGGTGCTGGTTCCACCTTAACCCATATTTATTTGCTGGTCTCTAGGAAACTTTCTTGACATTCTTGGGCGAAAGCCTGGATTGCTGGCTTAATTTGGGATATTAACTAGTAACATATTTATTTCTTATCCAAATTATATATGTTTCTATAACATGCACTTAAGTCTTAACCTTTATTTTTTCACAAGTCATTCTTGACTTGTTGTATACCACTAAACTTGGTTCTAAACGCACTATATGAGTTTATTCAAAATTTCCTTTTTCTTTTGGCAATTTTCTGTCTGTACTGAGTAATGCTAGTGTGACTTGACCACTTGCAATTTTTTCCTTTCTTACGTGTTTGTTTTTGTACTTTTCATCCTTGTCCTGCTCTCTTTACTTTGGTAATTTTGTTATGTAAGTGAAGTCTTAATAAACTTCTTATAATAGTTTGGAAGTTCTCACCTTTCAAAAAGATTGGTGTCTACCTTATTTCTCCTAAATGTATAATTGTCTTTTAACTAAAACTGATATGTGTGTGTCTGTTTGGTTTTTTGGGAATGGCGTCGCCGATTATGTCATATTTATGTTCGAAATAAACTCTTCATTAATTATTTCCAATATTTAGGACCAAAGAGGAGTGTAAGACATATTATTTTTGAAGCTAAATACAAGCAAATATAAATTTCATCATTTCATGATTCAGAGTACGTAATAGTGAAGGACTATAAAATACCTCTCAATATTGCTAGATGATTCAAAAGAGTGATCCACATGGTTTATGATCTAAAATGGATGTTACCACATTAGAGAATACAGTTAGAAAGAAGTGTATATATATATATATATATCAGAGAATCTACAAACTATGTGTAAGCACAGTGATGACAACAGAGAATAGCTATCATTAGAGAGCAAGTGAGAACTTGATGGAAATGAAAATAGGAAGAATAAGATTAATTGTAGATTCTAAACGATTTGAAGACTATCAAGGAGATTTGAAGATTAATGAGAAGATTTAGATTTTTTTTAATGTTCATTTATCGTTATCTTTATTATTAATTGTTATTCGTATTTAATTTTATGATTTCTAGAATGTTCTCTTTTTAATTCCTAGGGTTAGAGTTGGGTTATAAATAGTTCTCAACAATCTCATTTTCTAGATGTCTTATGATTAAATAATATGAATTACTAAGTTTCTTCCTCTTCCTATATTTCTCTCTTCCCTTTATTCATCTAGTTCTCTCTCTCCTTTCTTGTGGTCCTCCCTCCTTTTTTCTCTCTTATCTCCTTCTGGAACTTCTCTCTTCTTCTCTCCTCTCCCTTTTCCCTTCCTATTCTGCATCAATTTGGTATCAGAGCCTGGTTCCCTTCATTTCTTTCACTGCCCAACTCTTAAAGAAAATCAACCAAAGCAATTTTCTTTCTTTAAGTTGTTCTTATTGCTATTTGCAATATTTAGTTTCTTTTTTGTTATTTTAGTTGAAAAAAGAGGAAAAAAGTAAAAAAAAAAAAAGTTGAGAATAAAAGAGGAAAAAAAAAGAAGCCAAAAAATATCATTCCTTTTTCTTTTAAAGTTGAACTGACCGTGTAAATGGCCAATAGTATCCAAATTGCACAAAATAGCCTTATGGAACATGGAAGGGTTTGAAAGAAGTTTAGGGAGGAATTGGAACTGAGCATAAACCACAACTTTGAAGAAATTAAGAGGGCACTCATAGATATGGTTAGACAACGAGGTATTGAGATATCTTTCTCAAAAGGTGGATTCTTTGATCCTCCTTCAATGATGCATGATGTGCTACAAGAAGATATTAACAGTAGAATTGATCCTGAAATTGAGTTTTCTATTGTAAGTGAAAGCATAGCCATGGAAGAGGTCAAGGAAGTAGATGAAGTTAACATAGATGTTATTAAGAAGCAAGAGGAGGCTAAACCAAAAGAAATCTCCATGCACTGTGAAGACATGAGTTTGAATTAAATCAAGATTTTGCATTGGTGACCAAAGATTATGAGTCACAAACCATAGAGATTCATCATGTTGGAAATCTTGACAAAACAGGTGTTCAAATTTATTAGATTTCTATTGTATATTGACATCCTATTCTTCAAGTTCATCATAATCATGCTACTTATTATCTTGAAGTTGTTGTAGTTATAGAAGAGCACATTGTTTCTCCTTCGGTGATAACTTCTACAACTACCTTGTTTATTGGAAGGGTTTTCCAAATGAGTATGATCAGAATGCTCGTTCCCTTCAATATCTGATGTTTTATAACCTTGTTTGTTGGAAAGGCTTTCCAGAAGCTAGATCTGTGCCTCCATTCTAACTTGTCAGGAGCTGAGTTCTTCAAGCAGGCAAGAAATGATAGAGATACGAAAGGAAGATGAAAATAATAATGGAAGATTCTGAGAGTTGAAGACAACTAAGCATTTTTTTGATTAATAAGATGATTAGGGAATATTTTGTTTTAATGTTGATTGTTTATTATCTTTTATCATCAATGTTATTTGCTTTTAATTTAGTATTCTAGAATGCTCTGTTATCAATTCCTATTTATTGTAATTGCATTCTATTCCGTCATTAATTCCTAGGATTAGGTTGAGGCCTATAATGTAACATTCCAATTTTATTTTAATATTTAAATACTATTAGGAATGTGATTTGTTGAGTAATTTGAGGTTTAGAGAACATCAAACGCATTATTTGAGAATTATAAAAATGGAAAACAAATGAAATAAGATTTAAAATGGAAGGTAGTATATGTTATTATTATTGAGTTGAATTTTGGGAAAATCCTATATAATGACGGTTGAATTATCCAAATTTTAATTTGAGTTACTAAACTTAACATATTATCAATTAGGTTGTGACATAATTAGGGATTTAGAAATTGGGCCAAATAACCTCTACATCCCTTAGTTATTAAAAAAAAGTTAAATTGGAGACAAAACTATATTGTTTACGCACTATGTAAGAACCCTAACGGCAAAAAATTCATTGGAGGCCTCGACACAGTTAGAAAATCAGCAAAGAAGGATACAATAAGTTGGTTCTAATATTAAATCTTCATTCCTTAATCCCTTTCAATTAATATATGTACTTAGACGGATTTGTTTTTTTATATGTGAGTCAGTCAATGCTTTGTAATATCAGACGTCGAAAAGCATATATACTAATATACACGATAATGAAGGGTACTTAAGTGTGGCCACATTATTGTTTTGTTGGTCAGTCGGTCCTTTGCTTGCATCCCACGAGAATTTTCTCAGAGTTTATGTGAAGAATCCTACACTCTATATATCTCTGTTTGCCTTGGTGGGAAGAAATCTGAACGCACACATAAATAGATGTATTTAGTTTATGAAATAGAAAAGAATGAAGGACATGTTAGAAGTAATGCAGAAATTGCTTACAAGCGTTGAATGATGTTTTGATTCATTTATCTCTGTTGACCTTCGCGGCATATTCTCATCAACGAATGGTTTCTAATATCACTGTTTTGTTTGGACTTAAAACTGAAAATTTCAACTTGATGTAGTTTTTGGTTTTTTCTGGAAAAAAAATTGCATTTTATCTTTGGGACTTTTTCAAAATTAAAAACCTTCAGTTTGTTCCCTAGATTTGAATTCTCTTCGCAACGCTATGAAGATCGCCGTTGAAATCACCAAAAAGAAAAGGGACCTGTTATTGCTTATTTGATGTTGGGAATTTTCTAGTGAAAACATTGCCTTCATTCTATTTGCTCTGTTGTTTTGATTCTTCCGCCGTAAAGATAATTGAAAACAGAGGCTTTTCCTTTCCTCTTTTCTTTAGACCATGGGTTAGGGGTATTATTGGAAAATAACCAACATTTAAATATCCTAAATTGGGTCAATGACCCAATTTTAGATTTGTTGATTTTACCAACCTTATATAGGATTTTCCTATTTCAACCGTCTTTATATGGAAGTTTTCCTTGAATTTTATGGAATTATTTTATGGTAATTGGAAATTACCATGTAATTATTTGAATATAGAAATAATTAAATAAGGATTAGGTGGGATTAAATACAAGTATTTAAAATATTTTCCCCCCTAAAATATTATAATTATTTATATATTATAGAAATTTTTATGAGTTAAATTCATAAATAAAGCTTAATTTGTTTTTACTTTGGGAATTTTTGGCAAATGGTGGTTAATTAGGAAAGGCGATTAAGATATTTACCAATTTCAAAATAAGAAATTATTAGTAATTATAAATTTAAAATTTTTATAAAAAATAAAAAAAAAGACAGGGAGAATAAAGAAAAGAAGAATAAAAAAAAGATAATGGAATGTAAAAAAAATGGGTGGGACCCTCACCCCATTTTATAATGACTGTAATATCCCAATGCCTCACGCTCAATTTTGTCTGCTTTAGGGCCCTCGTCACCCCTCATGGTTTTAAAACATGTTGAGAAGGGAAGATATCTAGACCCTTATAAGGCGTCTCTTGTTTCCCTCCCTAGCCAATGTGGGACATAACATTTTACCCACCTTTGTGCCCAATGTCCTCGCTGGAACATTAACCCACATTTACCTGAACCTGGCTCTGATACCGATTGTAATATCATAGCGACTCACTTTTGATATTGTCTGCATTAGGGCCATGTTCCTCCTCTTGGTTTAAAAATACGTCGAGATCGGGAGGCATCTAGACCCTTATAACGCGTCTTTCATTTTCCTCCCAAGCCAATGTAGAACATAACACTTTATTGATATTAGAGCAAGGCTCGGGTCGATATGGGAAACATGAAAAACATCGTGCAACCTGCTCAGGTTCGGTGGCAAAGCAATGCGGTATGCCACTGGCCCAATCCTCACCAAGATCTCAAATGGACTAATATATCTCGGTTGCAACTTCTTTACTCTTAGTGCTCTGCCAATACCTGTAACTGGTGAAACTTTCATAAACACATGGTAACCGACTTAAAATTCTAGAGGTTTACGCTTCTTATCTTCATAACTTTTTTGTTGGCTCTGAGCAGCTAGCAACCTTTGCTTAATCAACTTTATTTGCTCTGTTGTCTTATCAACAATATCTGCCCCAAGTAAGCGCCTCTCAGACAACTCTGTCCAGCACAAAGGTGATTGACACTTTCTCTTATACAGTGCCTCATATGGAGCCATTTGAATGCTCAAATGATAGCTGTTGTTGTAGGCAAACTCTGCCAATGGAAGGAATATAATAATATCATATAGATATATATACATTCGAAATATATATCTTTTTTATATATATATGTATATATAAATTATATGATATTATTATATTGTGTTAGTTTTAAATTTAATTGATTAAGATATATTAAATTTAATAACTAACATGATAGAGATATAGTATCTCATATTTAATTTATGAAGATAAATTAAATCTAATGGCTCTTTATTTGGATTAAATAAATAGGTTAAATTAAAACTGTTGGACAAGTTTAATTTAAACTGAATTTATTTAATTAGCTCATCAAGATAATTAATTGTTAATTAATTTCAAAATTAATGATGATTAATTTTGAAATGTGAAAATAGCCCCATAGATTATAAACTTGATAGAGCAGATATATTTATACGCACATGAGAATTGAGAGCCACAAGTGAAACCCTAGGAGATATTAGAGGCGCTAGCACGCAGTCTCGGTTGGAGAGCATTCATGTAGATACCGGTAGAGTGAGCGAACCTGACGTGTTGGCTCCTAGAGATCGTGAAAACTCTGAATCATCAAAAGGTATGAATCCTTCCAACTTAGTTTAAATGCCGTTGATAGATCCTCGATTAGGATCGGTGAAAATTTTTAAAATTCTTCCGCTGTGCCTACCGATCCTAACACTATGTACTATCTCTTGTGGCTTCTCAGCTACCCCTTTGAATGCTTGACTGCATCTGTTCTTCCATAGGGGCCAGCACGTTGTGCTGAATACTTGTTGCCATGACCATCTAGAAGTTCCCTTATTGCCTGGTGAGTACTGCATGTTCCATTGTAGCCATTCCTGCAAACAACCATTAAAAACATAGGATAGTATATGGGGTTAGTTAAAGAGGACCACACTCTCTGAGCTTGCTCGCAATCTCTCAACACATGAAGAATGTTCTCCTCACTCTCACACTGAAAAGGGCAAGTGTTTGAAACATTTGGATTATGTCTCGCTCTTGTATCATTTGTTGGGAGCCTCTCATGGAATACTTGCCACAAAAGAGTTTGACTCTTTCAGGAATTCCCCAGTGCCATAAATGCCGCCAGTAAGGTTGAGAATTGAGGTTTTGTTGATGATAGATCCTCTCATAAGCTGAATTCACACTAAAGTTACCGTCGGGAGCATTCCTCCAACCAATCACGTCATCACCGGTGCTCGTTGGGGGTGTCACCATCATTATCTTATCTACTACCCAAGTGGGAAGAAAGGTTTCCCATTTGGATTTATCCCAGTGGCCTGTCTGTGTTGTAAAGGAACAAACCTGAGCATCAATATCAAGAAGGTGTGTGTTCCTTTCAATGAAGTATTTTAGTGGCTTGTCAACTGGGGCCCAACATTCCTACCAAGCATAGGTGTTTCTTCCATTTCTAATTTTTTTGCTAAGACCCTTCTTGAAATCCTTCCATACTGCAACTATGCCACTCCACACAGCCGATTGATTGAGCCATCTCTGAACCTTCAGTATCAAATCCGTTCCACATGAGTATTTCGCACGAAGGCATTTCACCCATAAGGCTTCAGGTTTAGTGATTAGGCCCCAGCACAGTTTCATTAGGAAAGCTTTGTTTTGGCAATGTAGATCTTTTATCCCCAGGCCTCCTTCACACTTCCTTCTCTTTAGAACATCCCATGCTAACAGATGCAGTTTCTTGGATTCATTATGCTGGTTCTAGAAGAAGTCTTGACTCAATTTTTCAACTATAGATAGCACCCCCTTCGGAACAAGGGTTGATTACATCTGATATTGTGGAATGGCAGATAAAGCTGACTTGATGAGTATCGTCTGCCCTGCCATACTTAAATGTCTTCCTTTTCAACTAGTCAATTTTGACCAAACCTTCTAGAGAATCAGAGCAAAAGTCGTGTTAACCATACGTTTGTGAAGGATAGGAACTCCCAAATATTTCCCTAGGTTAGCCGTCAGTCCAATCCCTATAGTTTGACTTAGCTCATACGCTCAGTTAAAGTAGACATTTCGAGAAACAAACATTTTAGATTTGTGCAAATTGATCCTGTGACCAAAAACTCGACAAAACAATTCCATAACATTCCGAATCTCCTCCACTTGCTCAACTGATGCCTCATCGAAAAGAATCAAATCATCAGCAAACAAGAGGTGTGAAATCTTGGGGCTAGCAGCGTTCAGTCGTAAAGGGCACTAGTTACCTATTTCAACTTCTTGGTGAATTAACTAACCGAGTAATTCCATGCATAGGACAAACAGATATGGGCTTAGAGGGTCTCCTTGCATCACCCCCTTGAAGGAGTGAAACTATCCGATGTTACTCCATTCCAGATGATGCTCATTGAAGTGGATGAGACACAGCACATAATCAACTTAACAAAATCAGCTTCAGCCTTAAGCTATAGAGAGTGAACTCCAAGAAACTCCAGTCAAGCCTGTCAAGAGCCTTTTCCATATCAACTTTCACTACTATGTAACCCTTTTTCCCCCTCTTGGTTCTCATGGAATGGATTGCCTCCTGAGCTAAGATGATGTTGTCCACGCCTTGTTTGCCTGCAATAAAGCTACACTAATTCTCTGCGACAAGATGGCTCATGATACTTTTAAAGCGGTTAGCAATTACTTTACTAACAATTTTGTAGCTCACATTGCACAAAGAAATATGTCTAAAGTCTTGCAAAGATGTAGGCCGATCTATCTTTAGGATGAGAACAATGTTTGTCTGATTAATTTCATGAATGTCCTCTGGGTTTGCAAAGATACTGGCCACTAGGTCACATATCTGCTGCCCCACTGTATTCCACTGAGTTTGGAAAAAGTGGGGGTGTAAGCCATCTGGTCTTGGGGATTTAAAAGCTCCCATCTCAAAAGCTGCATTTTTTATCTCAACCGGAGATACATGCCTCTGAAGGAGGTCTAAATGCTGATCTTCTAATGTTGGGAAGCGCACCGTCCAGGGAGAAAAGGGGGTTGATAAGTTATCCGCCGAGTAAAGATTCTGGAAATAATCAAGTGCCATACCTCTCAACTGTGCTTCATCAGTTACCCAGTGACCATTGCCGTCCTATAAAGCTTCAATTTTACATCTTTTCCTCTTAGCTAATACATTGGTATGAAAGAATTTTGTATTTCGGTCACTCTCGCTTAGCCACTTACACCTAGATTTCTGAAACCAGATCAATTCTTCTTGAAAAGCGATTTTTTGATACATGCTCCAAAGCTGCTTTTCAATCTTAAAGAGGCCATTTTGACAACCCTTTTTACACCTGGCGCGATCAATTCCTTCCAATCTATGGATGATTTCTCTCTCTTTTTTGCTACATTCCCAACCACTCTAACGTTCCACTCTGAAGCCTCTTTTACAAACTTTAGATGCCCCTAAAGCCAATTCTTCCCTACCAAGCTGCTTTGACCACATCACTAAAACCATCTTCAATACACCATATTGCCTGGTATAGGAAGTGATTTTCCCTTTTGCTGTATGCATTATTATTTTTATCAGAAACTACAACCACTCGATGATCGGACTTGAATTTAAGGTTTTGATAAGCTTTGGCCTGGGGGTTTTGAATTTCCCAATCAAAGTTATAGAGGACCCAGTCCAGTCTTTCGTTCACCCCAGTTTTTTCCCAAGTAAATCTATCCCCCACGATCGGTACTTCAATAAGGTTGCAGCAATCAATATAATTTTGGAAATCATTCATAGAGTTAAGAATGGGATCAGCTCCTCCTATTTTATCATTGGGGCTAAGGATGGCATTGAAGTCACCTAGTGCCAACCATGGAATGGACACTGTTTGATGGATAGCTGACAGTGACAACCATAGATCCTTTCTCTTCAAAACACTAGTATCCCTATAAACAAAAGTGACAAGCGTGGGATTTAGATTGTTATTAGCAGAGATTTTATAGTGAAGAAGCTGCGTGTTTGAAGATACATATTCAAGATGGAACTCACAGTTATTCCATAACACCCAAATACCGCCTGCGACCTTGTGGCTTCAATTCTCAACCAGTCATTGAAACCCAATTTCCTCACTACCTTATCGGCTCTAATACCACTGATTCTTGGCTCAATTAAGCACATCATATTAATTCCATATTTTTTAACCACATCATTTAATATTTGAGGAAAAGCACTACCTCCTGCACCTCGGTAATTCCAAGATGAGACAATCATAAATAAATAGATATATACAAACAGGCAAGATAGGAATGCGGTACTTACTTGTCAGGTGGGTCTCCTCCCACCATGACAACCACTTCCAATTGGGAGATGGAGAGTAGCTCGGAACCTTGGTCTTTAAGCTCTCGGTTAGTGCTTGTTTCAACCCACGGAACCAACTCCATGCTCAAAGAGTCCGAAGATGATACCTGTTCCTTGGCGTTCTCAGAAATAAGAAGAGCGCTAGTTTCTGTTTCCTTTTCTTTGTGAGTCTTGGCTACATCAGCATTACAAATAGAGGCTGCTACACTTTTTTCTTTTTCCTTTCCTATGTGAGGTTCGGACACTACAGAATTTATTATGTGGCCTGCTGGATGTGTCTCAACAATCCCTCCATCTTGGTGAGGCCCACAACTTTGCAAGTTGCCTTTAATCAACTTATGGGTTATCTGGGTCAATCCTTTCTTGGGCTTTAACAAAGAAGAGCCTCCCAAAACTTCTGCATCCTTTAAGCCCAAGACCGAAACCTTGGGTCCTTCATTATTTTCAATTTGATTGGGCTTGGCGTTTACCTTCGTCTTCTTCACTTCGGCCTAGCGCTTTTGTCCCACGTGAAATCCCTTTTTGAATTGCATCTGGTTAGACCCCTATTCTGACACTTTCTTCTTCAAAAAAGTTTAACTTTCCCTTACAAATTGCTGTAGAGGCTTATCGGGATGCGGCTATCCTTTTACCAATCTTAACTCATCCACCAATTTGCCTTTCCCTTTCCCTTGCTCAGAAGCTAAAGGCAGCTTGGGAATCCCACTTTCATCTACATTCGTACTAGCTAGGGTGCCGAATCTGGATCCTCTACCCTCTCCTATATCCTCTGCATAACCTCCGCCACCCACTCTGATCCTACCGTCATTGCTTCTCAAAGTTCACGCTTTGGCAGGCTTCCGCACGAACATCCACGGGCCAAATAGCTCGTCTCTAGTCGGGAGAATATTTCCCGATGACATCTTCGGTGGTGCTAGAGCTGCGTGGCTTATAGATCTAGACGAACCCTTAGCATGAGAGGCACCTTCAGGTAAAACTTTCCATGGACACTGATCTTGCTTGTGACTGTATCTACCGCATAAGAAACATATAAGGCTCAAGCCTTCATATTCAATGTTGAAAAGCTCCGATGCTGAGATAACACGAGGGACAAGTTTTTTCTGCAGGTTCAATTCGACATAGATCCTGGCATAACATCCCCTGCGAATTTTTGCTTCATCCTACTCCAGATTATCAATGGAGTTCATGTCCACTTTAAGAGTCTTCCCAACCATATCTCCAAGTCTCCACATACAATCCTTATTGTAACATAGAAGCGGCACATGAGGAATTCGAATCCAGGTTGCTACCCTTCCCAGAGGATTATGGAATGCATTAAAGTATGGAGACCACCTCTGCACCAGGATTGAGTGCTGAACTATCGTCCATGGTCCTCTAAAAAGATTTTCGCATAGAGCTGCTGCCAGTCATCCTGTTCTTTAAATTTTACAACATAGTAGTTGTTGGGAAGATCGATTAGCTCAAAATTACTTGTCTGCCAGATTTTACATAAATGTTCCTTAAGCCTGAAGAACTTGAATTTTGCACCCAAGACAATGACAACGAGAGCGTTATTCCAAGGTTTAGCCCATCGATTATATTCTTCCTGAGACAATTTCATTGTGGGGTAAACATCCATGAGGCTTTTTAGCTTTTCTGAAGGCTGGGGAATATCCCAGGACTGATTCAAGATATCTAAGAAAAAAACTTCGTCTTCCACATTAGGGATGCCATGAGAAATACCATTATACTCTGTTCCCCTAAATCCTGAAAGTGAGTCTTTGAAAGAATAAGCAAACTTAGGATTATTTGAAGAAGTATCCCTGATCATCATTCTGCTTCCTGGATGATCTGATTCTTCTTCAATGGAAGGAACCCTATTGACTTCATTCTTCGAGCACCTAGTCATTCCAGCATTTTCCTCAGTTCCTAAAGCTCTAGCCAGCGACATTACTTGGACGCTGGGGACCTCCATCAAGAAACTCAAACTAGTACGTATTCCAATAGACAACTTCTCTCTCCTCACTCCCTCCCCGTTTGTTTCGGTGTCACGGTTCTTTTTCAATCTCCCACCACTTAACATCCTCCTCCTCCTAATCTAAACAATTTTTTTAAGGTCCAAACTTATCTAAGTAGCAACATTGAAACGACTAGAGTAAACTGACCATTTATAGTGACTTTGATTCAATGAATTTGAACTCAAAAGGGAAGAAACCGGAGAGTTCATCAACTGGGACTACGTTGAATGGGTTCAAAGCAATCAAAGCAACAGTTTTCATTAATGGGTTGGTCAAAGCAAGAAGAGATTTTTGTATTGATTTTGAGAACGAGGAAGAGATAATTACAATAGATGCAAGGAGAACAAAGACCACGAGTGTCCAATTTGCCTCAAGATTTTTCCATCTGGGCAAGCTTTGGCTGATCATAAGAGATCTCATTTCACAGCTGAAGGGTCACTAGTACTAGAGAAACTAGTTTAGAAAATTAGAGACTTTCTTTCTCAATCTTCCAGCGTCTGCGGAAGAAGAAATCAAAAATAAAGTGGAGAATTACCCACCATCATGGTGGGCGGTATAGGGCCATCATCACCCCAGGCAAGAGCCACTGGTTGGCCTCATATCTAACTGATGAAAGTGATTCAGATTTCACGGTGATGAAGTTTCAATTTTTCATAAAGCTGTATAGAACAAGTTCTTGCTTTTATTTCATTAATTTTTTAAGGTACTACTTCTATATATTTTTCATCAGTCAGTTTATAAAGCAGATGAACTACCCACCCAGATGAGGTGCATTGCTAGCTTTCAGATTAATTGGACATAGGATTAGTTGGCTAGGCAAATGATGACTCAACCTGTACTTTTATTGGACATAATTGATCTATATATAGGCACTCTTATAAGGGTAAATCTACATAGAAACCTAGAACTTAAATGATTAATCATATATTATATGATCTAATCCTATTTCATAAAAAATGATAATAAGAGTAATATTAATACTTTCTCGTTCCTATCCGTATGACCTACTTTAGTAGTAGATTTTGATCCTAAATGTAAGTTACTTTTCATGCTATCTTTCATATTAATCATTTTTTTTCAAATTAATTTGTTTAACTTATAAATCGATATATAACCCATTATAGCACATAAGTATTTTGGAGACATCACTGTCACATATGTTGGAATTAAGTAATTTATTTAATTTTCTCAATTTACTGATCACATTAGAAAACTATTTTTGTTATTAATGACTAGAAGAGTACTAATAATAAAAGTAACTTTTTTGGTACAAAAAAGTAACTAAATATTATTACACTAATAGCAAAAAGTGAGCCCAACAAAAATTCTTTTCCCTTATATCAAAAACCAAAAAATAGGCCCAACCAAAATGGGCTTGGGCTTGCGTCATTCCACGGAAGTGTATGATTTTGTTTTATTTAAAAAAAGTGAATCTTTTTTTTTTAAAAAAAAAAAATTCTTGCTCCAAGACTTTGTACACTAGCTATATCTACAACGAATACAAATTCGGGGTAGTTTTTTTAACCACAGTGAAAAGGCTTTTTTACACTAAAGTGAGGCAAATTTGAAGGACCGAAATTTTCATTATCTCTTAAAATTACAAAATAAAATTTCATGCTTGACAATCATACAATGCAAACTTTATTATCACTTAAAAAAAACAACAACAACAATAACTTGCTTATCTAAGAAAATATGTGGCCTTTAGGGTTTGAAGGGATATGAATGTGCTCATAGGTAGCTTCATCAACACGAAGCAGTGACTTCACGTATTCCTGTAGATTGAGAAGGCTTTCATTTCTTCTATAACTGTACATAGGAAGCACCATCCTTGAAGCATTGAGACAGAACTTTGTGAAAGAAGGAGGAAATGGGGTTGATGTGATTAGGGTTTCTTGATTGAGACGTTTCCATGCATTTGAAATCAAGTGGGTTACATGTGTTTGGGCATCTTCTATTGAAACGCCATCGTTTTCCTTCATGTAACACTCAAGGTATGACCCATCCATACCGTTTTGATCATTACTCTGCATGCATGAATTATTATCATTATTGTCAGTAATAAACATTCAGGGTTTATGTTTAGAATGAGATCTACAAAAATGAAAGCATATAACATTTGAACATTAATGAAATTGTTGGATTTTGGGTTCAGATTCGCCTTTGTTGGGCAAGACTATTTGATTGAGAAGTAAGAAGACTTCCTAATTAAATAAAGAGATTAGATAAGCATTTAATTCATTTAGTGAATTGAGGAGCAAGAAAGAATTATTTCTCAATAAATAAGAAAGAGCCTTCCTAATTAGTCACCACCTGTCCCTATAAATAAGTGTCTCCCGCAGTTATTTCTTGTCTTAGTCATTGAGTTATCTGGACCCAAACTTGGATGTGACATGGTTTGCTTTCTCCCCTCCTCCTTTATTTTTTTTTTTGACATAAATAAAATTTAAACCATTCAATTTTTTATTTTCGCTATTTAGATGAAATATGACCATAGTGTACTTATTTGACTTGTGAAATGTAGTGAAAATAGGTTATTTAAAAATTCTTCACATAATTCCAGAGTCTTTCAATCATGTTTTTTTTTTTCAAAATAAGAAACTGTTTCGAAAAGAGAAAATTAAATCAAACAGCCCTTAGCCTGTTTTTTTTCAAAAAACAAATTCAATTGATGTGTCATTCGAAATACCAAATCTAGCCTACTTACAAATGGCAAGTTGCTGACATCAAATCTAGAAAGGATCCCTTCAATTATAAGATAGAAAATGATGAGAGAAAGGAAAGGCAATGTGTATATGTGTGTGTCCCTACACGTTCATTCCCATAATAATTCATATATGAATTTTTCTGAGACTTAACTGTTTATTAAGTTCATCATTTATAATCTAAGTGACATTTCATATCGACTCAACATACCTTGTCTCCTTCCAAATCATCACAGAGGCGAAGAATTTTGCCGACTAAAGAAGAAAGACTTGGAATTTGATCCATAACGGCAACATTTTGTTGAGTGATATTCTGATCCAAGAGTAAAAAAAATGCATGTAGAAACACAACATGAACTCCAGAGCTCACAATCCCATTCTCTAGGTATTCTTTTGCCTTTGGCAAATCACCAGAATTTAACCATCTTGCTTCTACTAAGAAGGAATTCAATAATGCTGCCCACTGTTTCATGACAAGAAAAATATAATGGTAATTTCAAGAAAGGCCTATATTAATATTATATGTATAGAAAATTTGAAATAATGAGTTTAATTAATTATTATTTGACTCTTCACCGATTTCTTTAGAGTATTTGTTGGGTTCAATCCATGCTTTTGTTGGACCTTGCTAGCCAACTCATTGATTGTGTCATGCAGAAGATTGAAACAAGATTTCATGTAGCCTGGTAGTTGAACTGTGGCTGTGGAATCCCATCTGCATTAAGAGAATTATTTTTAGCATATAATAATAATAATAATAATAATAATAATAATAATAATAAGAGATATGACATTTGAGGACCTTCTAAAAATACTATTTATTGTAGAGAACTATGAACTTTAGAATTTTTTAAAAAGACCGATGATAATAAATATTTTCGTATTTTGAATGTTTTCAATACTAAAAATAAAATAGTATTGGAAACATTAAAAATAAATATTGAAAAATTAAAAATAGAAGTACTAAAACTTTAAAAATAAATATTTTAAATATTACATTTGAGAATTGAAAAAAAAAAAAGTTTCGTACTAAAAAAGTGAACACGTAAAAATATTAATTTATCTAGAGTTGCATTATTTATAAGTTATCAACAGGTCAATTCATTTTTAAGGGTATGTTTAGGAGCAAAAACTCTCGTTTTTTATTTGATCAAAATACAACGAATATATACCTATTAACAGCGTCTGTAAAGTGAGTGAGGTCGTCCAAAGAACCATAAACATCGAAAATGTCATCAATTATATAAACCAAAGACACAGATTTGGTGAGCTCAATTCTTTGCTCAGAGAACTTTGGATCTGTGAGGCATGCCATTGGCCACATATACCATTTAACTGCCTTCATTCTAACAAACTCCTTCTCTTTGGCCACTTCAACTTCTCTCCACCACCTGTCAACACTCCACTAATTAGTAATATATATATATATATATATCCACAAGCCGTAAAACAATAGAGTTAAGTTGCATCCAGCACCATAAAGTATTTTTCCTGTAGCACTTAGTATTCTAACATAATTTCTGATGCATTTAGCATTCTAAAGTATTTTTGTTGTAACACTCAACTGTATTATAAATATATATAGGGTGTTTATTGCTATTAGCAAAATACTTTATGGGTAATGGGCATGAGTGCTACTGAAAAAATACTTTAAGGTGTTGAATGCACAAAAAGAATAATTTTAAGATAATAAGTGCTATTGAAAAAATATTTCAGGGTGTTGGAAGTATGAGTACCCAAAAAATTAAAGCATATTTATAGTACTAAATCTCACTTTGAAACTTGAAAGAGTTCGTTCTGGTTAAAGTGGCGAATTATGCAAGAATTGATTTCAGCAAGTTCAAGAAAACTGGTCCATCTATTTGATGTCATCACAGCATCACTTGATGATAAGATGATGTTTGTGTTTGTGAATCTTGACAAGCATTGGTGAAGTGGATTCTCAAGAGCGTTTGCAACAACTTTAGCTTCATGGTGGCCTTCATGTTTAGACAACCATGTCTCAAGAAGTTGGCGACTGAGGTTTCCTGCATCATGAAGACTATCTTCTCCTTCTATGCTTAACTGTGATGCTTCATATAAAGCCACCAGTCCCTTTATATCTTCTCTGTATTCTTCTTTGAGCTCTCCTTGTTTGTCCTTGAAGTTGTCAAATATATCTGTAGATAGACATTATAATTAAGTTCAGAAAGGTACAGTTTGTTCATCATCACGCTGGGACTGGTATATGTAATTGCTTTTTCTTTTTTGGTTTTCTTTTAGTTAAAGAGTTGGCCTGACATTCATTGAAGAGAAAATTATTTGAGGTGGTTCATAACATGTACAAATAAACCCGTTGGAGGTGCCAATTAAAAAAGTAGATCGGATAATAGGAGGACCTCTTAATGGGATAGAGGAAGACTAAAGAGAACACTCAATGAAATAATTGAGTTGAACTTGTTTTTTGGTTAACAATCAATTCAGAGATTTAGTTGTTGATTGATAGATACAGTTGACTTCATCTAGCAGGATAAAACTTCTTGTTGTTGAATTTTTGGGGGGGGGTGGTGGGGGGGTTAGAGAAGCTATGGTAAGGCCCCATTAGATCCCTCCTGGTCTTGAGTTTGAGTCTTAGAGGGAACACATGTATTGGGAAGGGCAGCCAAGAACCCCAAATCATATACTAGATAATAATATTAAAAACAAAAAAAAAGGAAAAATATTATGCAGCAATATCACTTTGTAGTATGGAAATATATATATATATATATATATATCAGATACTATTAGTGTAAGAAAAAATGGAATGATGAAGGGAAAAAAGTGAAGATTCATACCAGCATGAGCACAAAGACCTGCTTGTCTGAGTAAACGGAATTGAAGAGCGGCTTGAGAAAGATGAAGGTGGTTTGTGAAATCACTGATAATCGAAGTTTGCTTCAGAAGAGTCTGTTGAATCTCCTCTTCGAAAAGGTGGTCAATGCTGAGCCGTTGGATTGCATCAATCATACACAAACCTTCCATTATCGGATATTCTTTGATAACTCTGTTGAACACATTCTTAGCTTCCTTCAATACCAAAGCGAATCTGATTTGAAGAATCTCATCCTGAAAATGTGAAGCAAATAATTGAGTTCAGAATCTCTTCCTTTTAAGTGCAGAAACATAAAAAGAATAATACTTTACTAAATAAACACTCACCATGATGAAGTCTACAAGAGGATGGTATTTGAGTTCACCACAAAGGGTTATTTATAACTGGGCAAAGATATAGAGACTATGAAGCATGCATGGATATTATATAGGGACCATGTGTGGTCTTAATTATAAGAGTTTGACCCAGTTATTTGTAAAATTGAAACTCGTTTTCAAAAAAACAAAAAACCCAACAAAGAAAGTGAAACTAATAATGAGGGCATATAACTGTTGGCGCAATATTAAGGTATCATTTTATTAAACGCAATTATATATATTATCTCTCTCTATCTCTCAATTTCCAATTTACCAACTTTTTCCTTTTTACATGGATACTAATCTAATCAAATATGACACAACCTAGTTTTCAAATCACTCAATAAAGTGGGATTACAGATAAAACTTGTGGGGCAGACGGTGCTTTTTAAGAAAAATCGTGCATTTAAAACATATGTTAATTAAATATTATTTACTCTTACGGTACTATTTATCTTATTTTGCTGGAATCAAGAAAAGTCTTAAACCTCATGAATTTTACCTTAAAATTCAACAAATTTTCAACTTTACCTATATTTAATATATGTTATACCTTTGGGAAACAAAGTCAATATAATAAATAAAAGATAAAATTGTACATCTATATATGAAAAATTCAATGATGTGATTTATAAATAGGATAAAAAAGTTCTACTTTTACCTTATAAATAGGACCAAAGGAGTAAGTAAACAAATAATAGTTTTTTTTGGAAGATGATCAAATCCACTAAATAAAAAGATTATACATCTTGATTCTACAATCATAACGGTACATGATTATAGAGAATTAGACATTATGATGAATGTAATATACTCTAATGAAATATTTGGAGGAAAAGGAATTCATAATGGAGCAAATGTCAGAGTATAAAATATTTGCTGAATTTTCCTTGTATCCATTCTTTGGCAAAATCTGCTTCTTAATAGATATTCAAAACTTCCTTTTGGTCCTCTCTGATAATTAACGTGTGGACTACATATATTCATACTTAACTTCCTTCAAAGTCAAACCTTCTTTGTGTGATCAATGTCGTATGGAAAATGTGAATGCATGACTTTATTAGATGTCTCCTTGGAGTACATAAACACAAAGAAAAAACTAATTCTACTAAAAACACCTACCATGGTGATGTCTATTCTTTAATTTAAAAATTTGTACATATTCTATTGTGTTCAAGCTTTGAACATAAAACCAAAAAAATATGGGGATTTGATTTGCTCCCTAGAGTAACTCATCTCTAGATATATCAATTGAGTAAACTTTTGCAACCTAGAGATATTCTGTCAGCACTACAAAAAAACATTGAATTTCCGAAGGAATTTAGAGTTTCTAGCGGAATTTCTGATGGACACAATTTCCAACGGAATTTTAGACGGAATGGATTTAATCAGTAATAATAGCGTAACAAACAAATTTTCGACGGAATTTCCGATAGAATTTATTTCCGTCGCAATTTCCGATGGAATTAATTTTGTCAAAAATTCCCTCGCAATTTCCGATGGAATATTTTGCCAGAAATTCCCTCAAAATTTACGGAATTAATTCTGTCGCAAACTCTCACAACTTTCGACGAAATTACTTCCGTCGGAAATTTCATCACAAACATATTTTTTATTTTTTAAAATTTAAAAAGCCATATGGCAACTCCGGCGATTTGCCCCTCATCGCCGGCGGTGGCGCGTGGCAGCTCTTGAGGCGTCCACTTTGTCACTGGCCCCCAGATCCGCCACGTGTCGCAACCTCTCTCCGCCATGTGTCACAAGCTGTTTTCGCCACATGTCACAACCTCCTTTTTCTTGGAAATGAAACTCAACTTACCCCTCCTTTGGTTTGAATCCACAACCTCGCCCGTACGCACGCGATGCCTTACCGTATGAGCTCGACTGCTTTAGCGTTCTATTATTACACACAATTATATATATAATCATATGACTATATTTTTTCAATTTCTAAAATTAAATTTTTACTAAAATTAATTTATAACTAATAAATAATTATTAACTAATATTTTATTTACTAATATTAATTAATAACTAATAAATTTTATTTTTTATATGACTATTTTGCCCCTACAAGGACCAAAACCTATTATTGAAAATTAAAATTATTTTAGAAATTAGACAATAATAATTAAAATTAAATTCAAAATTAAATTAAAATTATTAATTAAAAATAATAAATTTTATAAAAATAATGTTTTAAAATTAAATTAAATTTTAAAATATTAAATCATTAAAAATAATATTTTTTTAACTTTTTTCACAGAATTTCTGACGGAATTCAATTGAGAGGGAATTTTTGATAGAATTGAATTCCATCGGAAATTGTGAGAGAATTTCTGAAGGAATTCAATTCCGTCGGAAAATTGTTCTATTGGAAATGCCCTTGCAATTTCTAACGGAATTCAATTCCATCAGAAATTTCCGCCGGAAATTCCGTTGAAAATTTCTAATGGAATTTTCCGTCGGAAAGTCCATGGCAAAAGTCATAATTTTTGACGGAATATTTTCCGTGGGTAATTCCATAGCAAAATAAATTCCGTTGGAAAATTTTCCGACTGAATTTCTGACGGAATTGAATTCCGTCAAAAAATTCATGTTTTTTTATAGAATACAAAACATGAATTAATAAATGTCAAATAACTGAATACAACTTGACCTTTAAATAAAAAAAATTCCTAACCTTGTTATGACTCAAAACATTAAAAAAATAATCTAAGATATTCCAAAGATATTGAGGATAAGATACCATATATAAAAAAATTAAATAAAGGATATAAAAAAAGATATTAAATAAAATCCTTGAGATCCCTCTTTGACAACTCACATATCTACAATAATATCCTAAGAAAAAATACTACTAATAAATCTGAAAGATTCTTAGGATAATTCAAAATATCTAAAAGTATATCAAATCTGCCTAATAATCCAAGAAATACAAAACGGCTCTCTTAAATAATAAAACTACAGAGAAAATAAAAATAAAATAACTTAATTGAGAGCCCTATTGAATCGGTTATTTTATTTGTCTTGATCCTCCCACAAGCCTCTTGAAAGTTCAAAATTTCTCGATCCTATTTTGCACTACTACAAGAACATGATTCCACGACACCCAATAACGACCGTTTTGAGAAACTAGTAGTAAAAAAGCAACTCCAGGAACCGGTGGCACTGGACTGAAGTTTCAACGACTGGTTTTTAAACCAGTCGTTGAAAGCTTCATTTTCAACGACTGGTTTAAAAACCAGTCGTTGAAAGGTTGCTTTCAACGACTGGGTTTTAAACCAGTCGTTGAAAGCTTGATTTCAACGACTGGTTTGAAAACCAGTCGTTGAAAGGTTGCTTTCAATGACTGGTTTTATAAACCAGTCGTTGAAAGTGATTAACATTTCCCCAATCTTCAGCACGCGTTTCTGTCATTCTTCCTCGCGCTAATTGAACCCTCATTTTCGTGTCTCCCGCGAGCTGCATTCCCCAAATTTCTTGGCCTATCTCTTTCTCCTGCATTCTGTCCGCTGACCCTCTCCGATGTCCACCGTCTTCACAGTCCCTCCATTCCCTCTCGGTCGCATGCAGGTCTGAGCTTCGCTTTCCCTCTTCGCACATCAGCAGCAAGCAACGCAAGTAAGTTGCCCTGTTTCGTTGCTCTGGTTTTTTTGCTTTTGCTTTTCTCTTCTTAGCCTCTATTATTCGGTCCTGTAGTTCATACTTGGTGTTCGCATAAAGAAGACAACGTTGGTGGTTCTGATCTTGGTCTATTCCATTGTGTGTGTAAGTTTCCCTTTTCTGTTTCTAGTTGTTTTGTTCATTTGGATGTCAATTTGTGTTGTTCTGGAAATAAAGTTGGCATCTTGAACTTCGATTGTGACTGAATCTAGGCATCTTGAACTTCGGTTGTGCTGTTCTGGAAAAAATCTATGTGATTGAGATATTGGTTGTGGTTGTTAAATATAACATAGAAATCAGAAATATTTCAAATGCGGAGTAGGTATTAGCTAGGTAATTGTTTACCATTGTAAAATGACTATTTGCATCACCCAATTGATTCAACCCAATTGAATTTCATATCACTAATTAAGTTAGCACAACTTGCCATTAGCTAAACAACACATTTGTTTGGACTAATAACTTTCTTTTGGTCACATTATTGAATCTCTTATTATCATGAATAATGATATATATATTTAGATGTACTATACATTATTTCATTTTATATAATTTGGGTATGTTATATACAGCATGGGAGAGGAGAAGAGAGGGGAAACAATGATGCATAGTATAAAGAAAACAATTCAACGAGAACAAAACATGGCTGTGTAATAAAATTAAATTTGAAAATTAGGAGGTTTCCTTAATTAGATATATGGAATACATGAGTTCCTTCCGTTTTTGGTAAAGAATAATTAAAAATAAGACATCATTTCTATTTATACAAGTAAATTAGTCTAGTTTGCTTCGTGTTTGGGTTTAATTTTAATTTATTATATCATCATGGACAAATAATAGTAATTTCATCTAATTAATTACTTTTGAGGTAATGATATCTCGAGAAGCATATGCACCCTACTCTGTATTTCATTTCCTTCGCGTTGGATCATATAGAGACAAAATCCACTGGATTCCTATTTTCTAATTGTATTGAAGTTGTAATGCAATGATTCCAAAACATGATTTTTTTTTTAAAAAAAATAAATTGTTTATTGTTCTATTTTGAAATTTTAAATTTATATTACCATGTATCAGTATATAAATTGAAATTTACACTAAATATAGTAAGCTAGTGACACAAAACATGGAGGGTCATTATAAATTAAGGAAATTATATGATAGTTTTTTTTATATATAAGAAACACTGAATCAAGGTCATTTGACCTGAAATGTTCTAAATATTACCCCTTCATGTCTGAATAACTCTCATAAACCTGCAGGTATCACTACTGCTATCGTTTTTCCTTGGGTTGCCGACCTACTACATCCTTGCCTCTGTAGAATCTTCTTCCAAATCCTCAATCACAAACATAGTGTCCTTGGAAGCTAAGGATTAGCTGGTAAGTTATGTTATTGCTTGTTGATGAAAGTTTTTGAAACCTGAGGATATCATGGTGCTACTATTTGTTATAAGCGTGATAAATTTGAACTGTTAGTTTTTACAGTGTGTCATGAGTGTTTCATATAGCTGTTCTAAACTTGAGTGTCTGTGAAAATGGATTAGGTGGTAATAAAATGGATCACCGTTGGATGAATGCTTCGAGAATTAGTGAAGAATATGAGAATGGGGTAGAAAACTTTATTGAATTTGCTAAAATGAATGCGCCTAGTAAAAATGGGAAGTATTTTTGTCCATGTATCAACTGTTTAAATGAGAGTCTACGGGATGTTGATGATATAAGGGATCACTTACTTTGTGATGGAATAAATCTTTGGTACACAAGATGGATATGGCATGGTGAGGAAGGAACCGCTTGGGCGTCACGCGAGAAGGAAGTTTTGGAGGTTGGAGATGACAATAGAATGGAGAACATGATTCACGATGTTGAGGTAGAATGTTTTGCACAAACGCCTGTATATGATAGCATACGGAGTGATGCAGAGACACCTTTGTACCCTGGGTGTACAAAGTATACACGTTTGTCAGGCATTTTGCACTTGGTCAACCTAAAGGCAACTTGTGGGTGGACCGACAGTAGTTTCACGTTGTTACTAGAATTGTTGTGTGATATGTTTCCAGAGGATAATGTACTTCCAAATCGTATGTATGAGGCCAAGAAAATATTATCTACAATGGGTATGGAGTATAAAAAGATACATGCTTGCCCTAATGATTGCGTATTGTACAGAAATGAGTATGAAGGCTTAAGTGAGTGTCCGAAATGTAAAACTTCTAGATACAAAGTGAAGAAAGGTAATAGGTGTGGTGATGAGACAAATAAAAAGCAACCTTTAAAGGTTTTGTGGTATCTTCCAATCATACCGCGGTTCAAACGAATGTTTGCTAATGCAAAAGAAGCAAAGAAGTTGAGATGGCATTATGATGATAGAGTTTGTGATGGAAAATTCCTTCGACACCCGGCTGACTCTCCACAATGGAAGAAAGTAGATGAAATGTATCCCGGATTTGGCAGCGAGCCAAGAAACCTTCGGCTAGGGTTTTGCACAGACGGGATCAATCCCTATAGTACTTTTAGCAGTACACATAGTGCATGTCCCGTTCTGCTGGTAATTTACAACTTACCTCCCTGGTTGTGTATGAAACGCAAGTATATGATGCTTTCTATGATGATTTCGGGACCAAAACAGCCAGGGAACGATATCGATGTCTACTTGGCACCTTTGATAGAGGACTTAAAGAAGTTGTGGGAGTATGGTGTAGATGTGTTTGATGCATATAAGCAACAGTCGTTTAAGCTACGTGCAATGATTTTCACCACAATTAACGACTTCCCTGCATATGGTAACTTGTCAGGTTATAGTGTCAGGGGTCATAAAGCATGTCCGATATGTGAATCGAGCACACAGCTCCATCAACTCAAGCACGGTAGAAAAACGGTATACCTTGGTCATAGACGATTTCTTCCTCGATTCCACCCGTACCGTAGGCTAAAGAAGGCTTTTAACGGTTTGCCGGAGAATGAAATGGCTCCGGAGCCATTAACTGGAGACGAAGTTTATAGTCGGGTGGAAAGAATCAATGTCACTTTTGGAAAAAATCAAAAGACTACGGGTGAGAAGAACATATGGAAGAAGAGGTCAATTTTCTTTGATCTTCCATATTGGCGTAGTCTTGATGTGAGACATAGTATTGATGTGATGCATGTGGAAAAAAATGTATGTGATAGCCTTGTTGGTACGCTTTTGCACATACCAGGGAAAACAAAAGATGGGATTAGTGCAAGACTAGACTTGGTTGAAATGGGAATAAGAGAACGACTGCATCCACAACTAAGAGATGATGGTAAGAGAGCGTATATGGAGCCAGCAGCGCATACATTGTCAAAAGCGGAGAGAAGAAGTTTGTGTGGGTGTTTGCACGGCATTAAGGTGCCACAAGGGTATTCTTCTAATGTGAGCCGACTTGTGTCCATGGAAAATTTGAAGTTAGTTGGGATGAAGTCTCATGATTGTCATGTCTTGATGCAACAACTATTACCAGTAGCTGTTAGAGGCATTATGAAAGATGATGTGCGAAGGACGATAACAAGGTTGTGCAGTTTCTTCAATGCTATTTGCAGCAAGGTTGTTGACATTGCAAGGTTAGACGAATTAGAAAATGAGGGTTATACTATTCTATCCCAACTAAAGATACATTTTCCTCCCGCATTCTTTGATATAATGGTGCATTTAATAGTTCATCTGGTCAGGGAGGTAAGACTATGTGGCCCAGTTTATCTAAGGTGGATGTACCCTTTCGAGCGATACATGAAGAACTTAAAAGGGTATTCTAAAAATCCTTATCGACCTGAAGCCTCAATTGTCGAAAGATATGTCGTTGAAGAGGCTATGGACTTTTGAAAAGAATATCTATCAAGGTCAAAGGCCCAATCACGTCATGAAAAGGGTACAAGTAAGGGAACACGAGGGCTCAAAGTGAAGAGTATGCGTCGTGAAGAGGTGTTGCAAGCACACCTCTATATCTTGAATAATACGGAAGAAGTTCAGCCGTACTTAGCCGAACACAGAAAGAGTTTAAAGGAGATCTATCCAAGGAAAAATGACATGCAGATAGCTAATGAGCAAAACAAGACTTTCATAGAGTGGTTCAAGGATAAGGTAGCACACGAGACCAATGTGTCTGAGACAATCAAATGGTTAGCTTGGGGGCCTTCGTTTGAGGTCATAACTTGGAGTGGCTTCGATATAAACGGGTATTGTTTCTATACAAATGGCCAGGATAACAGAAGTACTATGCAAAACAGTGGGGTGATGGTGGTAGCCGAATCAATGCACTTTTCTAGTTCAAAAGACAAAAATCCCATTTTGGCATCCATGGTCTATTATGGAGTTATTGAAGACATATGGGAGATAAGCTACACTAAGTTGAGAGTTCCTTTATTCAAATGTAAGTGGGTTAACAATAATGCTATTGAAATAGATCAATTTGGATTCACCTTAGTTGATCTTGAAAGAGTTGGTTATAAAGATGAGCCATTCATTCTAGCAAGTCAGGCAAAACAAGTGTTTTATGTCATTGATCCAGCAAATAAAAAATTGTCTATTGTACTCCAAAGTAAAAAACAGAAGGATGGTGATCCGAGTTTGAATCTTGACGACATGCCGCCTTTCACTACAAATCCACCTATGCCATCTGAAGTGGAATTGGTAGATGATGATGAATATGCAGCTAGAGTTGATCATTGTGAAGGAATTTGGGAAAACACTTAACGTAAGATTTTTAATTGTTTAAAGTATACATGTAATTTCGATTTACTTATCATATGTCACATTTATTTCTTAGTAAGATTTTGAATTGTTAAAAGTGTGCATGTAGTTTCACTTTACTTATCATGTCACATTTATTTCTTAGCAGGATCATGGCAGACTCAAATTCGGGCGACTCTGTTGGCTCACCGGTTAAGAAAAAGGTTAGAGGAAGCACGAAGTTGCGATCGTTGGTGGCACGTCATGAGGAACAACAGGCGAGCAGGATTCACGTGGAATTTGATGCTAATTTGAAGCCACTTGGGCCAGACGGAGACACGTTCATTAGCTACCTTGGCTTTTTGGGTCGGAGCAAAGTTAGCGTTTTAATTCCTACCTGGTGGGAAGTTTCAAAGGACACGAAGCGTATGATTTGGGAACAAATTTTGGTATGTAAAGTTGTATTTGTCATAATTTTTATTTCTATTTGTTCATATATAACGACTACTATATATTTTGTTTTGTAGCAAACCTACGATGTTCCCAATACGAAGGAGATGTACAAGCATTGGATGGGGGAAGTTCGTGAGCGGTGGAAAGATTTCAAGTCCACGCTCACAACCAAGTACGTTCAAGGGCTGAGGAGTCATTTAGATCCTTGTAAAGAGTATCCGTTTCTTTCTCCAAATGACTGGAGGTTGTTTGTCGCATCGCGGCAGGATCCCGAGTTCCTGGTACATTGTGTTCATCTTAGTGTTAAACATTTTAGTTGAACTTACTTGACATCGCTAACTCAGTTATCATTATTCTTTGTTTATATAGAAATTGAGTCAAGCAAATAAAGAGAGGTGAGCGAAAAACAATTATCCTCATTACATGTCGCGTAGGGGTTATCGAAAGCTCGAAAAGAAGATGATGCAGGCTGAATTGCAAAAATTGGAGGAAGCAGCCCGAGCAGATCCTAGTATAGTCGTGCAGGAGCCACCTCCTCCCCCGCGTCACAAAAAATGGAAAGCAGGGAGGATAAAGGGAGATAAATATATAAATCCAGTCATTGCTGATGTCGCTAAAAGGATTGTGAGTATTTAATAACAAGTATATTTAAATGTGTTTCATTTTTCTAACGTTGGTGGCATGTAATTACTTTCTATTTATCCATTATATGCCACAGGATGAACTTGAAGAGCAGAGCAGCCAGGGTTCCTTCAGTCAAACTGGAAGGATGGACATCTTAGCCACGGTGCTTGGTAATCTAGATCACCCTGGTCAAGTTAGAGGGGAGTCAAGGGGAGTTGGTCTCTCTAAATACTTTGGACGAGGTTCACAAGCTTATGGACGAGGTGAAATGAGTCAGGAGTTTGTGGCCAGGGTTCGAGAGGAAATCCGATCAGAGCTACGTCACTCACTTCGAGATGAGCTAAAAGAAGAGTTGTTGAGTGAGCTACGTGGTGAGATGAGTATGATGGTGTTGTCTCACATGCAAGGCGGGATGTGTAATGTGGCGTCTAGATCTGAGGTTTCTAACTAATTTCATTTAACATTATATTGAGTTTTTCCTTACGTTATTTTAATTAATTCTTTCATTTCTCTTACTCAGGAATCCCCGGCCTTTCCCAGTACTAAAGGCAGTTACAATCCGCCAGAGGTTGGACATGGCGACCCTGGTCCTTCACTAGAGCCTGGACAACCCTGCACTTGTATTTAGAAGTCTCGTACCTGCGTGCTGTTGCTGATGCTGTTGTATACATTTGTGCCACCACCCACCATAATAACCAAATCCGGGACGATCAACTTAAGGTCAATGTGACAAGTGTTCGACTGGGGGAGGAAGGTGCAGATGTCCCATTCCCTGATGGTGAGGTTGCCAATCTAGGTCACGCAACAGGATCTTTCATCTTATGGCCTAGACATCTTGTTCAGACTGTGCCAGTCCCTCAAATGGTAGGAAACAACTTACTGTTACTTAATCATTAACATTCTACTTATAATCTTTTTGTGTGTTACTAGGAACAAGATGATGTGATAAAATTCCCGTTTTTAGCACGACTGCAAAATATTCATCAAGGCATAAATAAGGTCGACTTGAAGATGCCTTGTGATATTGTGGGTCGCAGAATCTCGTATGATTATGGGCTTGATAACAAATATATTAGAGAGTTCCTATCTTTGGAGGAGATTGACGTAGGATGGGTCACATTTGCAATCATGTGAGTTTAGTTATAATTTTTAATTGTAATTAATGCACTGATATTTAGGGGTTTTAGGTTTCTACATTTACTGTGTCATTTCTCATTTCATTTATGTGGTAGCTGCTTCCACAAACTGTGTGTCGAACGAGGGCTTGGCAGTACATATGGCTTCTTATGTCTTGGCAATATGTCACGGCGTAATAGCCAGACTTTGGAAGAACGGATGAGCTATGTAGGCTATACAATAGGCCAGACTCAGCTGCCTTGTTATCTGGCACCAATTGTTGAAGGGCAAGTAACTTTCTTTGCTATATTTATACACGTTCACTTTGCTAAACAGTATCATGTTATCTAACCTCATTTTAATCTATATATGCATGTGATTATAGTTATCATTGGAGTCTTTGTGTTCCTTGTCCCTCGATCAACGTCATCTTTTGGTTTGACTCATTGGGTCGCAAGCCAAACGCAGATATCAGAAACATTTTTAACACGTAAGTAAATTTATTTGTCCGTCATTGATTTTTGATTTTACTCAATTGTTTTAATGTCTTTTGTTTATCATTTTAATTATTACAGTGCATTGAAGACATATTATATAATGGGTGGGAAGCGTGAAGGTAAAGCTGGTCATACAAAGTGGTTCCAGCCAAACGTAAGTTCTTTACATTCAAGTTCTTCGAATGACGATTGCTTTACATAGGCCTTTATTCTTTTTTACCGTTTGCTTTTGCTGTATAGTGTCCACGGCAAGTAGGGAAAACTGAGTGCGGCTTCTATGTTATACTATATATGTATAACATCATTTTCTCTGGCCTTACTACAAATTTTGAACAGGTGATCATTTATTGATTCTCAATTGAATTTCAGTTCTTTTCATGTGATTCAATTGTTATTTATTTCATTCAATTTATTTATTTATGTTAACATATTCTCCATTTTGCGCTCAGATTTTTGGTGATCAGGACCCCTACACAATCGAAGACATTAATTTGATCCGAGACCTGTTGTCGGGACATCTTCTACAACACATAGAGGGGCCGGGTGATGATGTGTAGAGGTTTTTTTACGTAGTGCAGTGCTTTTGTACAGTGCTATTTCAAGTTTGCATATTCGAATACTTTTCCTAGTTTCTTATTTATGAGTACTTTGAATTTGTTAAGGCATTATGCTTTCAGAGAACACTATGGAAAATGATGATGAAAAATAGGGATTTTCATGGAAGCATGTCATCATCTCTTTGCCCATATGCATGTCATGATTTACATTGAAAGTTTGAAAGTTGAAGTCTGCACATTGAAATGATGTTATGATGATATATGCGCTATATGTCATGATAGAAAAACTAATATGTGATTTCACTTTCATGAGTATTAGGGGAAGCTAGAGAGTTAATCATGAGAGAATGGGAGGACGTGGGGACTTGTAGACACATATGGTGGAGGGAGTTGATGTAGGGATTTTTTTTTTAAAAAAAAAACAAAGAGGATACAATGACTGTTTTTAAGAAAACAGTCGTTGTATCTGTTGGATACAACGACTGTTTTCTTAAAAACAGTCGTTGTATCCAAAAGATACAATGACTGTTTTTTAACGGTCGTCTTTTCACGAACTTTCAACGACACTGAGATAGACGACCCCCTGAAAACAGTCGTCTAAAGGCCCAAAAAACGGTCGTTAAAAGTCCCTTCCGTAGTAGTGTTGTTTTCCGATTGGACCACCCGATATCCTAAGCTTTCCCTAATTCAACTGATTAATGTGTTCAAGCTTGGTGATATAATTGACTTGATCTCTATGGCTTATCTTAAAGGGGTTCAATTTCTCTCTAATTAGGTGCCTGTGGTTTCACAGGAATCGGCTCCCATCTTTGTTTTACAGGAATCGGCTCCCATCCTTTTCTCCAAAGAAAAGGATGGTCATTTTCTTTCTATGAGCTTTATAATAATATATTAAATCTGAATCGATGAAATCTTAATCCAACGACTCATAAGAAAAAAATGACCATCCTTTTCTCTATTCCTTTTCTTTAGAGAAAAGGATGTGAGCCAAATCCGGTTTCACAAGTGGAGAGAAGAAAAAGGAGTGCGGTGGGCTTCCCAAAATCCCTATCATTAATTGGGTATGTTTGGTTGAGCGATTCGATTGCTTATAAGTTGCTTTTTAATAGTGATTTACGGTATACGAAGTAAGTATGTGAGAGGAGTTGTGTCTCGATTTACGTAAAAAGCAACTTATAAGTTTTTATAAGTTGAAACAAACATGCTTAATATTGTTATTATAGCCCTGAAAATGGTACAGCCTCTCAGTACTATGCATTGGCACAGTAATTAAACAACTTGACAAATGAATCACAAATCTGACAGTTGACTTTGTACATATTCTGGTTGCCACCCACCTTCAGAAAAATGTTTTCTTTTCATTTTTTTCTCCTCTTAGTTTACACATTCTAACATTATAGGCCATTGTCACCCTCAATTTCTATCTTTGTTCTCACACAACATTAATATATGTGTGTATATATTTGGACAAATCAAGAGACATCCTTATATCTAGTAGATAACACAATGTGCTGAGATTTCTAGCCATTTGCTAAATCGAAAGTAGGAGGTAGGGCCCAGTCTATCACCATTTCAAATTAGAGATAGGGAGGATGAGATTCATAAGAGGCTTGTGTCAGAATCCCCACCTCTCTCCCACATGCTCTTGTAGGGGAAGATGAAAAATGTACAGAGTCAAGCCAGTCTGGCTTCAACCATGTGGTATTTTGGTCTGTAAACAAATTTCCGTGGCCAGCTTGTTTCCTTCCTAGTACCTGGTTCACATGCCGGGTATCCTAGGCTTGCCCTAATGCAACTGATGGACATAATGAGGTTTTGAGGTGATTGGCTGAGGTTTTGTCTCCACGTAAGTTCGAAAATTCGAATCATCGTGTGGCCAATGAGGTTTTGGCCGGGGTCCACCTTTTCCTTCCATTCTTTTGTTTGGTAATAACCATCGTTCTAAATTGTGGTTTGTGGGGAATGAATGAGATTGCGTTATTTTTTATCTTTAAGTATGTTCACACAAAATGACAATTCCACTGGTGACTTCATTTTCAATCTCATAGCAATGTAACAAAGTACAACTCCTACCATTAGGATTGGGTGTAGCAAAAGGGACTAGTCCCTTATAACAAGTCGAACCAATTCAAATCCTCAATGAAAGAGATGCCCCGTTTTAATGCTCGATAATACTTTGAACACGATTGCTGTTGAAAATATAAATATTGAAGGAAATCTTTCTTGCACATCATATAGATGTTCAATTATAAGTGCATATCAATTTATCCTAGCTATGAAGATATTTAGGAATAACTGGCCTAAGTCTATATCTAGCCATGGTTGCTATGTTCTTATTTTTAGCTCCAGATTTGTGCTTCACCACTCGATCCATTGCATCCATATGAAGGGTGACCATATGGGGGCCAATCATATAATATTACCAATAGAAAGAAAGATATATTATTCATAGATATGCATATTATAAATTAATAAATCCAAGAGTCATGGATATTGAATTGTATTCCAACTCGGTTTAAACTAAGCTAAAGCTACCAACACTGACCTACCTACTTACACCATTCTCAAAATCCATTTATATCTCATGAGTAAATATGGCTTATTAAAGTTTTTATACTCCTCTGACCGTCAATATAGCAGGTAGTTTTTTTAGTCTATTTCTAAATATCGTTCAGAATTTCATGATACTTGACAACAATTTTTTTTAAACAAAGACAATCTCATTAATCTGCATGTTGTTGGAAATTATCTACTATATTTAGGGACGAGAAATTAAAGTATTATATTTATATAATGAAAATAATATACTTTCATGAGATGATATATGATCTTGATCTTATAGTGTGGGCAATAATAGAGAGAAGAGAGAGGGGGAGACTGTCTGTCTTTCATCTCTAAGTAGATTTGTGATTTATTTTCGGACACTTACTTCGATACCATAAGCACAATGCAAAGATATAGTCTAACATACTCCTTATCTGGAAGGTCTGTCACTGCCATAACTGAACTAATTAATTGGAGCACTTAGACAAATTTTGACAGAAGACGACAAAAATGAGTTTGTTGAAATAAAGCAAGGTTTGTTGTGAAACTCATAGGTGTTGTTGTTAAGGTACTCCGCAGTCCTTAAAATAAGGGTTAGACAAAAGGTTTACTTTGATTTTAAATATAATATATCAATTAATTTTATCATTCAAATTTATAATTTTTAACAAGTATCCCTATTGATTGTATATATTAAGGAAATTTTCAACAAAGGGTAGTTCCAAAGAACATGACTTATGAGAGTATTTTAGTGAAACCAATACCTATTAATTATAAATAACAACTTAACTAATTTTCTTAATATTCATAAATTAGTTATTTAACTCTTATATGAAACATAAGAGGTGTTAACAACTAAGTGAGGACCCATAAATTATTTTTTTGACTAGCAGTGAGGACCCTGCATTATTACCAACTTGATAAATATCAAACTGCATAATTCAAATTCATGTGTCGCACGCACCAACAAAGTAAGGCATACTATACGGTCTTATATTCCAATTTTGTGGTCCAAATTAAATGGCAAATGTGAAAGTGGGAGTTTTGTCAAGTTCCACAAATAGTCGTATCCTTCATACAGGTGTCTTCAAATTTTAGTGGACACAAGTATAAGCCCACATACGAAGTCACTTTCTAGTTTGTTTGTTGAAGGTAGCTAGGCTGGCGGCCGTGCGTATTCACATTTTTTATCGCTTTGACTATGGTCTGAAATATGTTTATCAAATATATATTATACAGATATTGAAAGTTCCATAATATATATTGATTAGTATGAAAAGAAGAATTTTCTTAGATGACTTTTTGTAAGTGTTTGTTTGGATTAACTTATTTTAGTGATTTTATGTTGTGTGTGAGAATAGTTTTATGGCGTGAAGCTTAAGAATGTTGTTTGTAAGTTCATCCAAAAAAACTTCTTAAGTTGAAGAGAAAATGAGTGCCCACCATGTAAGAAACTATCAAATGTGCGCACTCAAATTTTTAAAGTTGCATTTTTCCCAAAAAAAAGAAAAAAGGCAGTGAAATCAATAGTATAGATAATATGTATATATAGTATAAGAGTTATAGCCATATAAAATATACTCCTTGATTTCAATAGTGAGGAGTTTGTCTCATGGTTCTATATGTGGACCTCAATTTCCTTTGTCGCTCTCAATTATTAATTTTTCCCCATCGACCCTTATTGATTGCACACACATTAATATGTTATTTTTTCCTCTTGTCATGAGTACAAGTTGAAGTATTGTTTCCATCATGGTTGTAAGAATCAAACTGTTAGACTTTTTTTTTCATTTTTTTTTATTTTTCAATGACCAAAACTATGTTATTTTCTCTTTTTATTTGCCTTTTGGTTTATTTTTCATAGTGTTATTGATTGAACCATAATTTTATATGAATTTTTCATGATTAATTTGGGATTTTTAATGCAATTTCTAGAACATTATCACATTATTAAGCACTAATTTTAGTTAGGGACAGTTGTTTTAAATTAATTACAATTATGGGCAAAATGGTCATAATTTATTAATTATTTTTTGTACAATTGTGTCTTGAACTTTTGATGCTACATGGTGTTTAATATTGGTTTGTAGGTGGTTTGGAAGAAAATTGGAAATTTTGGAGGACAAATTAATATTTTGAAGAATGAGGAAAAACTACAGAAAAGGCCCTACAATTTCTGAAATTTACAAAATAGCAAAGAAAAGGGCCTAAGGAAAACCACAGAAAAGGGCTCATGAGTTCTGGAAATTTTAATTGAAACTCCAAAATATTTCAAAACCTTTCACTGAAATCCCTCCAAAAACCTTTGTAACGTTTCACTTTAGTCCCTGGGCCATAGGTTGCAGTTTGGGCCTTTGCTGGATAAGGTGCAGATGACCAAACGAATGCCCAGACCCGACTTGGCTGTGGATATGGGATTTGGATATGGGAGACCCGAGACTGATATTGAAAAACAGAGGAGGCGCCGCACAAGAAGGACCTCGGATCATCGCACATCTTCTTCTTCTTCCTTCCTCTTCCTAGTGTCGCCGGCGGCACTCCTGCTTCTCCACCATCGCCGCCGGCGACCCCACTTCACCCTCACCGTGGAGAAATCACCATTGCGAGCTTGAGAGACACAGAGCAGCGTTGGCCATCAGAGTTGCAGACTAAGACTCGAGTTTGGACGGCTGAGGCTGCAGCTTGAAGGGAGAGAAGAAGGAACCGGAGAAGGGAAACCAAAAACCACCAACTTCCCGTCGACTCCATCAGTTCCGGTGACCTTCATCATTTTCCAGATTCCGGCAGTGTAAACTCAGTTTCCGTCGGTGTAAACTCAGTGTCCGGCGAACTCCTTTATTCATCCTTTCCTTCATTTCCTAACCACCACCGACACCACTACCTTTCGTTTATCCATTCCAGATTCGTCCTTCCTCTGTTCTCAGTCCGTAGCTTCTGTCCATCATCACCACAGTGCCTCTTCCATACCACATCCTTGTTCGTCCTATATCCTCCTCTTCACCATTTCAGCTTCAATCCTGAACCATCACCGTTCCCATTCACCATTCCACTTCTCCTCTTTTCATCACCGAAGATCATAGCACCCCATTATTCTCTTGTGTGTCATAGCATCATCATTCGCATCTACTGTCACTCTCATTTTCTAACAGAACCCATGAAATTCATTTTGCTCAGACTCTCATTCAATTCCCATGGGTATTAAATGCTTTGAAGATATTGTGGCTACTGTTAACATAATGAGAGGCTGATTTTCATTGATTCTTGGTGATGAAGAGTTTCTTGAGCTTATCGGACTACAAAGGAGAGTTTAGAATCATGTATTTAAATTGCCTAGTTTTAGGAATTATTATGTATGATTCTGGAACTGAGATTGATGTTAATTGTCTCTGTTGGTTTGATATTTACAATTAGATTGGATTTTTATAGCTTGTTGAATTTATATATATATATATATATATTTCCTTATTGATTCAATGAAATTGTGCTTTCTACGTGTTATTGTTAGATTGTATAATTGAATTGGATTAATTGAGTGCCGTGTTATCACATTCATATTAAGAGGAAACAAGTTATGGTTATCCATTTTAATTGCACTCTAAGTGGTTCCTAATAGTGCCTTAAGAGATAGTTACTAGCTGCATTCGTAGGAGTAACTATTAATTAAGAACATTAGACCCGAGCGATCATTTGGGGTTTTGCTTTCAAGACTTAGAGAGAATTAACTCCCATAATCTTTTTGAGCAAGGATTATCATTTCTTCATTATCATGAGCATTCTTTATTCATATTCTCCACTCCATATCATTCCATTCACTTTTACTCACTCTCCATTTTCATAAGAAAAAACAAAAAAACAAAAAACAATAGCTTAGCATTTAACTTTTGCATTAATCATTTAGTTTATTAATTTGAAAAATCCAAAACAAATTTTCCCCTTGTTTTATTGCATTCGCATGGCATATAGATTACTTAGGACTCAATAAAATGCTCTTTAAATGAGACGACCCGAGTGTTGCATTGTACTGCAATTCTTGGATTAAAAATATTTTACATTTGACCCCAAGACGTAAAGACACGATCACATCAGTTATATATATTTGATGATTGATGATTTATTTGTGTTTCAGGTTCATCATAGTCATAGAAGCTTTACTAGCTCAATTGGTCAATTAATGTAGTATACTTAATGATTTTGGTGACTTGTAATTGACAATAAATATTTTTATTCTATTGCTACTGTGATTGACTATAAATTTAGTGTGTATGACAAGGGTAGGGATAAAATCGTCTAAGATAATTTATTGTTTATAGATATTCTTTATATTACATTAATTTAATTTAAATTAATATATATTTAGTTCCAAGTAAACGTGATCCTTCACTCTTTATTCATCAGTCTTGTTAGTGATTTAAATTTTAACATACGTTCTTATCTACGTGGATGACATTATGATTACTGGCACATCATCTTCTTACATTGCCAAGCTGAAACATTGGCTTAACATCGAGTTTGCTCTCATGGATCTTTGTGGCCTTCATTTTTTTTGGGGATTGAAGTACAAAAACATCCTAATGGTATTATTATTATTATTATTTTGTTACAACACAAGTATATTAAATATCTTCTTGCCAAAGCAGGGATGCTCAAGTCTAAGGACCTGATTGGCATGGGGGATTCAAAGAGAAGGGGAGGGGAGGAAAAATTTTATAAGTTGGATTTTAAAACATTAGAGAAGTTGGGTTTTAAATTTTAAGTAAAGAGAATATCTAAGATAAAAGAGGAAGCAAAATTAATTTAAAACTTTTAACCCTATTTCTCTAATCCTTTTAAATCCAACTCATAAAATTTTTTCCT